>CAOLHI010001027.1:0-458609 GCA_948474755.1 Ctenosaura bakeri | reverse complement strand
ATGGCTGCTAGTACGGCCTCCGTCTTTGCACCTGTTAGGCTGCCTTAATCATCAGTTCCTGTGAGAACTGGATTTTCCTGATTGCAGACTTTTAAAAAAACAACTCCCTTTATTCAGTAACTGAGTCACCCACAGAACACGTGGACTCCTCTAAAGGGTAAGGAGATTTTTTCTTCTCTCTCTCCCCGTCCGGCCAAGGAAACACGTGGGTTAATCCAAGCAGCGCGCTCACAGAAACTCTACCTTTTGCAACCTGGTTTATACCTGCGGGGTGGCGGCCACAGAACAAGGCAGTAAGAGTGGACTCCACCACTTCACAAGACAGGCCATTTCCGCACTAGCCTGTTATAGCGCGATGGTTCTACTTTGGTTCCAGCCGGTCCCTCCCGAAACTGCAAACCCCAGGATTCCAGAGGATGTTGAAAGTGGAACCATCGCGCTATAACAGGATAGTGCGGAAAAGGCAACAGATAGGAGGTGAATATTTTTAATATACTCATGAGTAAAAAGTCTATCAGACAAAGGGGAACAGTAGAACCTTTCTACCTGCTAAGTCATTTTTCTTTTCAGTGGAAATACTGGTGTAGCTTTGGTTGTTTCATACAGTGGTTCCTCTCACTACCTCCTATCAAGGGAGGTGCTGCCACCTACCGGAGGCTGTGAGCTTGTAGCCTTCTAGAATCAATGCGGAGCGTCTTAGCTTGACCCAGACTGGTTGAGTGAGGCCCGAAACTTGGAAGTGTCATGCCAGGGAGATAGATGCACGAGTCTGATTTCTGCTTGCTATGCCCTGTATGCGTGAAGTTTTTCTTCTGTTCCTTTAAGATACCCAAGCAGTTTATTGGCTCAGGTATTTGCTCTCACTAACAAAACCAGGAGAGCCAGCCTGGTGTAATAGTTTGAGCATTGGACTATGGACATTTCCACACTACACTGTTATAGTGCTATTGTTCCACTTTCAGCATCCTATGGAATCCTGGGGATTGCAGTTTAGGGAGAGGCATTTAGAACTGTCAGCCAGGGAGTTCTTTAGTCTCAGTAAACTACAAACCCCAGGATTCCAGAGGATGTTGAAAGTGGAATAATAGCACTGTAACAGTGTAGTGCAGAAATGGCCTATGTCCCTGGAGAACAGGATTCGATTCCCTGCTTGGCCATGGAAAACCATTGGGTGACTTTGGGCACGTTAGACACTCTCAGGTCCCGTAAGCCCTGTGATAGGTTTGCCTTGGAGTTGCCATAAGTCCAAAACAACTTGAAGGCACACAAGACCCACAGAACCAGACTCTGGTATCTTTTCACAGTCCACTCCTGGACTGCCTCCAAGATTTCTTTTTCATCACTCTTATTTTAAGGAGGAAAAAACTTTTTAATTGTTGCTATGGTTAAATAAGTGGGAAACAGAATGTTCTATGATCTAGTGCAGATTACCTCAGGATCTGTCAGCAGATCTCCCAAGACACTGGGCTGCCTGAACCAGAGCAGAAATGAAACCTCTCTGCTGCCCAAATCAAGATGCACAGTACCCAAAGCCAGCTGGGTTATTTTGGTATATG
This sequence comes from Ctenosaura bakeri, assembly GCA_948474755.1. Lineage (NCBI taxonomy): Eukaryota > Metazoa > Chordata > Lepidosauria > Squamata > Iguanidae > Ctenosaura > Ctenosaura bakeri. The sequence goes on along the minus strand of CAOLHI010001027.1, from coordinate 457,053 downwards.
AAGCAGAAAATCCCACAAGGGCCTCCTCTCCCGCCACTGTGGCAGTAAAAATATTACAATGTCAATAATTAACACCAGCTTCTCTTTCATGGCACCACAGACCTGCTGCCTAATGGTAGGGCTATCCTCATCTCTGATGGCAACCAGATGTGCTTGCTAAACAGAATAACAACAACCTGGCTTCTTTTACCTGTATTTAGTTGCTCAATCAACACAATCCAATGGGCCAAGTTTTTCACAATAGGATGATCAGCCCTATTATGGGTAAATTTCTGTAGATCAAGTCAAAGGCATGGGAACAAGAGCGGGAGCAGAGAGGAAAAATGCTGGCAACTGTATGTGTAGCCCACATGGATTTTTATTTAGAGTAACATGTTAATATCTTTGTTATATGAGATGCAAATGCCCTGCTTCACTTCTCTTTTAGGCTGTGGAGAATCTGAAACAGGTCTGCCTTTTTCCTGTTTTGTTTTCTTGTCTCTCCATAGAAAAAATGGGAATTGAAAGTACTTCAGTTTATAGTGACAGGACTCCTAACCGTGTGGAAAAAAGGCAGTTTAGTTTGCTCTTCAGATATTTGCTCATTTTTTTACATTGACCCAAATTTGCTGGTACCTGGGGCAAGCATTGATTCTTTTGCCTGACTACTTTTTGCAAGTTCTGAAGGGAACGTTCTTGTTTGTCATTATGAATGGAATTGGCTGTATTTACATGTCTTGACAAGCCATTGTGTGGTTTCTTGAAATCTAGCTTGTTGTGCTATGCATAGATGACCTGCTGACAAACCATGGTTTGTTAACAAGACACAAGTCACTGTTTGGACCCATTCTTTTTTGCTGGGTTATTACTTCCGCTTGTTTAAACCATGATTTATTGTGACATCCAAATCTATAACCATGGTTTGTTCCTGGCTTGTTTCCTTAAATGCCCACATTGAAACAAGAACTGGCCAAAAGGATGACAGAACAAAACAGAAATGGAGATGATAGTCATCCTTTGTTTGATCATCTGTTATATAATTACTGGTTTAGGCAATAAACTGAAGAGGGAAGTATCCCCCTTCAGCCAAACCATGGTTAACACACATCTTGTCTTAACATGTCATGTGAACATGCCCATTGTCCCGAAACTTGCCACAGTCTTTCCTGGCAGCATACTCTCTACCTTGTGATATTCCATAAAAGGGGAACAGTCAGAACATCTTTTCAACAGCATGGAGCTGCAGGGATTTGAATCTGGGAAGAAGTTTGTAACTCCTTACACTGTTTCAAATTCTGCTATCAGTCTATAGTTTGTGTGTAACGAGGGGGCAGATCATTACATTGAGGAAGGTACAGGATGATCACAGGGTGAAGTGATCAGCGTGCATTTCAGATGGTAAGCAGGGGATCTTTTGTCAGAATATTTCCAAAGTTGTATGGAAAATTCACAGAAAATTCACATGCCAGAGTAGAGGAATTTAGCTAGTTTTCCTTTAACATGGTATTTTCCATTGTTTAGGCAGCTTACTCTTAACCTGGGAGCCTTCTAACACAAGAGTGCCTGTCTGTAATCCAAAATGGTCAGTCCAAGGAAGGCTACAGTGCAATAGTTTTCCACACATATAATGTGTCAATATTGTATTACTGCTGGAAGAACAACTCCAGGTAACCAGCATCAAAGGAAGAGTGCATAGGTTCAGCACCAGAACCCCCTTTTCAGCCATGGATTGGCAAGAAAAAGGTATCTCTGTGTATATGCAGAGTGACATCTCGCCATCAATTTCAAAGAACATCAAATCCATGCCATGAATGCTGCCTAAACATCTGGAACTACTGGATACTCCAGGGAAACACGGCAGGGATAGTGCTGACCCTGCTAGCCCAACACAAGATCAGAAACAACATGGTGTGCCAATGATTGCTTTTTACAACTACCTTTCCTGATCTCCGTCACCTGTGGTTAATAACACAACAATTACTGTACCTGTTTGTGACTCTGTTCCTCTGTTTCCACCCTGTCCTCAGCTGCCTTGCAGAGGTTTTCCGAGCTGCTCTTCAGGAGGGAATGGGGATGGCCCCATGAGGCTGCTTTGTACAACCCTGAGTTCCCAACCATGCCTGCCTGGCTGTGAGGTGTGATCCTTGCCAAGTCATTCAGGGACACAGTGGGCCTCACGTGTTCAATGGAGGGGCCAGAACTCACCAGAGTATAATCCAGGCCTGTTTTGTAGGGAGGGTTAAGGGAACCATGTGATGCACTAATGGCGGGAAGAGGGGTTCTTTGTGCTTCAGAAATGGGGGGTAGAGCCTTTCCACTGATGTCAGAAGAGACTGTCATTCCTGCTCCTGAAGAGATGGAATTAAGTTGGGAGGAATCTATATCATCCTCTTGAACAGCATGCACAAACCGATACACATACTCTGGTGCTTGTTCCCTGCCAGTCTCAATGGTGGCCTCTAAGTTGGCTTTCTCCAGCAAGCTTGTGGGAGGCAGCATGTCCAAAGATGATACAGTCTGGGTGATGGGGCCCAATTCTTTGACATATTTAGCTGGGATGTAGAAAGGCCGGTCTTCTTTGCTTCTTCTAACATGCCACCAGTGATCATTTGTTCGCCTCAAAAGGATGTACCTCTCATTTGGTTTGATTGATATCAGTCGCCCATCCTTGGAGGTGTACTCAAAGGGATATTCCACTAAGACATATGTCTCCTCCTGCATATCTCTACCCAGTGGCTCCATTCTGAGAGCCTCCAAGTGACTTCCTGTGTTGCAAACAATGTTTTCTCTCTGAAAGACAAGAGTTTGGACTGAGGTAGGCCTTGTATATAGTTTTGTTTTGTCTTTTTTTTCAAGGAAAAAGGGATAAGTTTTATAAGAAACAGAATTCTGCAACCCAAATAAGAGGCAAATCTAGCAGTAGTGACTGGTGACTTCCATGTCAGTGGAACACTGAATCCCTTCTGGATTTTAGTGTGAACTTTAAAGGAGCGAGACATGGCACTGACCTCTATACCACACATATGTCCCATACCTTGGATAGTTCTGTTAAAATTTGGTTTTAGGCCCTAGACAGATTCACTGCTCTACTGACGTGGAAGCCATCAGCCATCACAAAAATGTAGGATGCAATACATTCACTGATTTCTGCAGAAATGGAAAGTAAAAGTAAATTTTTACACAACTTCCTACATGCCACCACCCTGGCCCCATCCCACCACCAGTAATTCATTGCCATCAACTCTGGAGGAATGTTTTATTTTAGTCTTAGCTTTTTTGTTGCTTTTTAAAAAACTCTAGGATTTATATGAGAATGGAATAAAACTGAGGAGTCCATAAAGTCCATAAAAACTCCATAAAGAATAACAAAAGAGGAAGGTGAAAACATTACGCCAAAAGAACTACTTATTACTCTTGAAATGCAGCTTTGTTATACCTTCATTTTGAAAAAAACCTAGTGAATCACAGGTAGATTGCTTTTAACATGTTTCCAGCTCTGGAGTGTTGCATAATTATTTTGTTTCTGTTAAGCAAAGATCTATGCAGATTACCTCTTCCTTAATTAATTTTTTTAAATTATTCATTCCTAGCTAACTCCTTTCAGCAGTAAGCTAAGCAGAGCATGCTTGGGGAGTCAAGGATCTGCTTTTCAGCCTTAGAATACACATCTGGTGAATGCTGGGCAAGGTGGGCCTGGATGGAACTGAGACTTTGCCTCCCACTGCAAAGATATGAAGCTATCTACAGACATTAACTTCAGGGCAATTGCTCAGACACTGTTTGGGGTCTCCCAGCCTTGGCTAATACTGACTGTGATTTTACAAATTGGTATACAGTATTTGCCTGTAGCTGCAGACGGTGCATGCCAGGTTCCATTTTGTACCTCTTGCAATATTCCCCAAAACCTCCAGACCCCAGACCCCCAGTTTTATGATTTTTGCATGGGTGAACCTCTCTCCAAAATGGCTCAAGGTTGCTACAAAACATAGCAGGCTTGTCCTTGGTACCCTTCACTGCTACTAGGTTTGTTGTTGTGTGCCTTCATGCCGTTTCCAGGGGTTTTATTGGCAAGATTTGTTGAGAGGGGTGTTTTCCTTCCTCTGAGACTGAGAGAGTGTGACTTAGCCAAGGCTACCCAGTGAGTTTCTGTTGCTGAGCAAGGATTTGAATCTTGGTCTCCAGACTCATAGTTCAGTGCTCAAACCCCTGCCCCGTGCTGTCTTACATTATCTGAAAACACTGAAAATTGCCTGCCATTTTAGAACCCCTGATGTGGTCCCAAGGGGATACGGGAAGTGAAAAATGGCCGGATTCCCCTGCAGTTAGCCAAGTCTGTGTTTGAACTTTGCTGGCTTAATTCTCTGATTGAAGAGGAACATGAGAAGAGCTCACTTGGATCATAACAGAGGCCTGTCTAGTCCAGCAGCCTGTCTCCCACACTGGCTAAATGTTTAGGAAGCTTACAAGCAAGATATGTGTCAGATCTCAAAAAACTACATTCTCAAAGCTTCTTATGAAAGCATTTTATTTTAAAATTGTAGTACATGTAGATGGCTTCAGAGCTCAGAGTGGCAAATAAATTACTTACTAATGGCAGGCACTCTAGAGTGCCCAACAATGTGAGTACAAGAGCACCCACCAGCTTGCATTTCCCAGAAACTGGTATTCATAAGGCATAATTCCCCTGATAGTGGGGGCAATGCATACCATTATGACTAGTATACATGAAGAGCCTTATCCATCATTAATTTGTCCCATCTCCTTTTTAAAGCTGTCCAAGTAGGTTGTTGTCACTACATCCCGTGGCACTGAGTTCTGTTATGCACTCTGAAGATGTCTTGCCTTTTGTTTCCCTAAATCTCCCCATCATTCAGTTTCAGTGAATAACTCCAGACTGTAAAATTATGTGTATATTGTGTGTATATGACTTCAGAGAGCCAGGTGGTTTGAGCATTGGACTATAAACCTGGTTCAATTCCCTGCTTGGCTGTGGAAACCCACTGGGTGACCTTGGGCACATCAGGCACTCTCAGCCTCCAGAAAAACCCTGTGATAGGTTTGCCTTAAAGTCACTGTTGGTTAGAAACAATTTGAAGGCACACAATAATGTGCCTTCAAGTCAGCTGTTGGCATATGGCAACCACAGGAATTTCATAGGGTTTTCTTAGGCAAAGAATACTCCAAGGTGGTTTTTTGCAGTTCCCTCCTCTGAAATATAGCCTATAGCACCTGGTATTCATTTGTGGTCTCTCATCCAAGTACTATCAGGGTCGACCCTGCTTAGCTTCCAAGATCAGACAAGATCTGGTTCCTTGAGGGTAGTTTGGTCCCTTTAAAATTATTACTGATGGATAAAAACATTATTTATCTGTTTTCTCCATACTATATATAATGTTACACATCTCTGTCTCCTCTTACTTGCCTTTCTTCTAAGCAAGGCAGCCCAAATGTTGAAATCTTTTCTCATAGGGGAATTACTCCAGCCTTCTGAGGCTTTTCCAGCTATATAATAACCCATTGGGGGATGCAACTGCTAGTAGATCATACTTAAGTAGACCCTTTGAATAAATGGAACTTACAAAATTCCTTTTGATTCAGTGAACCTACTCTAGTTGAGACTAAAAATTGGATTTAGGCCCAGAGCTGTATGCAGGATTTCAGGTATGTTTACACCATAGATTTGTCATTGCAATATTGCCAGATTAAAGGGTAACAATGATTTTTCAAGTTTCAAACTCAACTTTAAGCTACAGGCAAGAACTACCAATCCGATGTGTCTGTGTGTTGTTGCGTGAGGGGAAGGGTTTGGTCAGATGTGGAGTGGGCAGACCTTCAGAGTGATTAGAGCCTTGGCACCTTAGTAGAAAAGGTTTAATGCAGTTCATCTGTCTCTTTTTCTCCCCAACTTTTTAATGCACTGAATTGCTATTATGATAATCTTTATTTTTTATTTAAACTATTTCTTTACTGTAACAGGTTCATTTGGGAAACACAGTAGCCTAACTTCATGAGGTGTTAGGAGCACGCAAAAGTGTTTGAAAGCTGCAGCTAGTGCAAAATGCAGCAGCCAGACAGGTATCAGGTGTTCCAGTTGCTGGCTGGAGATCATTGGGATTGCAGTCTAAATGGTTGGAAAGGGTCAGATTAGGGAAAACTATCCAAAAACAAGGCATCTAGCAATCTGTGCTGTTCAGACTTGCTGCAGATTTGGTGCATCTCTTCTCTCCGTTCCCCACTCATCCTCAGCAACCTTTCACCTTCAAACATGTTGGACCATTTAGAAGAGAATCACATAACAAAAACTGAAACATTTCTGTCAAAATGCCTCTTAAACTGCCTTAAAAAACTTGCTAAAGTAACTAGAATGTTGCTTGCTAAACCAAAAATTAGAGGAAGTTGTGTTGTTCTCACTTGTTAATGTTAATTTTAAAATATAAGCATGTTCCCCCTTGTTACCAGAAAAAAAAAGGAATGAGTTTCAGTTAATTGTATTGTTTAACTCTTGGTTCCAACTTGAAGTATGATAGAACAGGTCACTGTAAATCCTGAACCCAGGCCCTTTTTATAATCCTGATGGCCCACTTAGCCCAGAAGTTTCTGTTGTCTAGTTGTCTCAGAGCTTAGTCTGGTTTTGCTGAAGTCCGGTTGCTGGTAAAACTGGGAAGCTGTTCTGAGTTGTGTGCTAAACTCAGGCTCTGGTTCCCTTCTTGCTGTTTCACTACCTCAGGCAGGTATTTCTGTTTTCACAAGCCTCCTCTCTCAGTCAGAATCTCTTTTGTACCCAAATGTCCCTAGGAGAGATACAGCCTTACCAAGATAATTTTACTGAATTCTTATGCCTGTGAGAAAATTTTCACTGAAATATATTGGGCAATTTGCAAGTGTAGTGAGCTTTGGGAATGGTCTAGATAGTGCTTTAGGATTCTTCCAACTTTCTGATGTTAAACTCCAGGATTTCTCTGGGTGAAGCTGTAGGGAAATGCATATTTAAGAATAGTCAATAACATTCAGATGATGAGTCTCATAGAAGCTAAGATGACCCAGACTTAGGGGAGAGGCATTTCCCATCAGCCCTACCCAGCATAGCCAATGATGAGAGATCATGGTAGTTGCTGTTGAACAACATCTGGTGTCCCATACTTTGCCCATCCCTTGTGTAGATGATGGGTCATTATCCTGCCCTCCACTAGAGCAAGGGGAGATGGATGGACTGCATCTGCATGTATAAAGGGACAAGGAGATTTCAGGGGATACTGGTACAGATAGATAGAAGAGGGCTGACCAAGAGTGTAGCTATGGAGGGTGAATGAAGGTGCAGTCCCCCAGATAAGAATACTGCCCTCCCCAAATTTCTAGCATCATAAAAGCTTAAAACTTCGTGAATGTTTAGAACAGGGATTCCTAATCTTTTTGGTGCCATGGACCCTTTTAGTAAGTCAGGTGAAGCCTATAGACTCCTTTGGAGTCAAATGTGATCTAGCAGTGGGTCTAATGACGACAGTAGTTTTGGATTTGTTAGGAACATAAACCTTATTTTGAGATGTCTGTAATGACAAAGTTACAGGCACTGCTAATACTACAGTGGTTGCTAAATTTCAGTTAGAGAGGTTGGTGAAAATAAAGATTTAATTTTTTTTCCATTCAAGTTAATGGACTCCTTGAAATCTATCCATGGACTCCTTGGGGTCTGTGGACCCCAGATTAAGGATATCTGATTTAGAAATTAAGTTTAGTTGTACAAGAAAAAAAGGAAATATAAGTGTTTTAGGTGTGAATAATTTAAGTATCACAGTCTTACAATGCTAGAAATTTGGAAAGTGAAAGAAAATTTCATTCTTATTATTGTGTTGTTATATTCTTCAAGTTGTTTCTGACTTATGGTGACCTAAGGCAAACCTATCATGGAGTTTTCTTGGCAAGATTTGGTCAGATATGGTTTGCCTTTGCCTTCCTCTGAGGTTAGACAGAATGACTTGCCCAAGGTCACTTGGTGGGTTTCCATGGCTGAACGGGCATTCGAGTCTTGGTCTCCAGAGTCGTAGTCCAATGCTTTAACCACTAGACCATCCTGGCTCTCAAGAAATTTCATCAGGGAAACAAAATTCCTATCTGCGAAGGTTAATGTCCTCATCCCCCACCTCTCTGGATCCCTCCCTGGATCTCAGTAGATTTGAAAAAGTCCCATGGTGATAATTGGTTCCTTTCTAGAAACCTAAGAAGAAGGCAGCATCTGTTTGATTGTTAATGCTGTCACCCTCCACTTATACTGAATGTACCTGCCTATTCCAGTATCCATATTAGTGTGGCACTTTTATAAGGCCAACCAAAAGAGCACAAAAGGTATGTAGGCTTTGAGATCTTCAAAAGAGAGGAACTTCAAGAAGGAGAACTGTAAGAAGATCCACAACTGATCAGCAGAAACTGAGCAAGCACAGAAGTCAGACTCGGAAAACCCCTTAAAACAAGAGGATGAAATCCTGTTAGGGACTTAGGTATAAGTCCAGTTATGAAGACCTGAGGGAATTAGAACTGAGCAGTTCCACAACGTCCATATCCAGGAAAGGGCTGCTGTTGCTTTACTCTGTAGAGGATCCAACAAAGGGACTGGTGCACAATGGGACTGGTGCACGACAGAGCCAATGTGCACTGGTCTTAGTGTGTATCGGGACACTGACTAAGGAGTGCTGATGTGCATTAGGACACTCTTAATGGTGTCCCAATACACATCTTCACAATTAACTAACAGGGTTTCTTAGCATCTCTGATACATTGTCGATAATTTCCAAACAACAACTATAGCTAATTTCGCTCAGACAAAAAATGTGCTCATCAGGTACCTCACATTAAGTTTTCTCATGGGTTAACAATCTCTGATATGGAATTTGCAAGACTTGATACAATTGGAAGGTACGCTGTAGTTCACAACAGTAACTTTAACAGTAACTCAGGCTCTAAAGATACTCTTGTGGATAACAGCACACCTTCCAACTGTCCTATTTGCCAGGGGCAGTCCTGATTAATTCTCTATCATCTCACTTTTTCTGCTGCTTTTAAAAAATCCAAGTTTCTCTCTCTTTTCATTTTGAACTTGACTTACTTCAGTTGCTGCAAACTGAGGTCAATGTGCAAAAGTAGTTTGTATTCAATTAACTCAGGAGGAGAGAAAGAGAGAAGAGGGTACAGTCTTGCCTTTCCCAGTAGGCTCTGACAAAAGCAAATTGCTGCATCCTCTCCTGACTTGCCTGTTCTTATTAATAACTTTTGCTACTTTGGCCACACACTGATGTTGCCTGGCCCGATGTTTTTATCTAGGAAATGTTGGAGGATATTCTGCAACAGTGAAAATCCCTTATCATGGCAATCTATTATGTCTTGGGTATTCTAGAAGCTGCAACCCAAAAGAGTAACTTTTCAAAGCTCTGGCTAAGCAATCAAGTGGAAGTAGCACAGAAGAATCTTAGTCCAGATGTATTATGACAGTTTGTTGAAGCACATTGTGTTTAGGAACCAATAGTATGCTGCCTTGTCTGAGACAGGCTGCTCCATGGCTAGACCTGGCCTAAAGCTCTGCCACTCCATTTCATCCTAAAAAAAGGCAGCCCAGTTTGTGCGTACTTCCCAGGGGCTCTACCATTTATCCATCTGTATTCAAGCAGCTGTTCCTTTTCTTTCCTGTCTTGTAAAACCCAGTAATGTATTTAAGTCTTTTATTCCAAGTCTCAAGTCAAGTTTCAGGTCCTTGAAGATACTTTCAAATCAAGTCTCAAGTCAAGTTTCAAGTCTGGAAGTCAACTTTATACCCCAACCAAAATTCCAGAATTCTTGGACAGAGCCAAATAAAGTCAATTATAACAATTTAAGCCGAGTCAGTCCTCCACATTTGTGATTTTGCCATCTGCAGCTTCAGAAGTGGGGAACAGGATCCTTCTTACTTTCCATTTCTGAAGCTGGATGACTTTTCAGAAGTGAAGAATAGGATCCTTCTTACTCCCCATTACTGAAGCTTCAAAAGCTTTAGAAAAAGGACCCTTCCTCCTTAAGCTTGTTGTCTAACACATTTGCTGTTCCCTTCAGAGAAATGCACCCTGCGCTCTGGGGGCGAGTCTTCTGCTCTTAGGAAAAGTTTTAGAAGACTCCTTGAATATGCAGCAAGGACAGACTGCTGAGCAGGCCTCAAGTATGCCTCAAGCCCGTTGCCTAGCCTGTTTGCTGTTCCCCTCTGAGAAATGAGCCCACACTTTGGGCTTCAGACAGATTGCCGTGTGACCAGTAGGCAAAAAGAAATAGAGGTGTTGTTCAAAGTCATAAGGTTTCTGGATGAATGTGTTATGTTGCTGAACTGAGGGCAGCAAGTCAGTCATTAAAAATATTAAAGTCGCTAGTTGAGTTGAGACAGTGCGTCGTTTATTGCCAAGTAGAGTCACTGAAGCAACTTAAGTCCGACTTGAGTTTGAATCTGTTGACTGGAGTCTACATCACTGGTAAAACCCCTTAAAATAAGAGGATGAAATCCTCTTATCATTGGCTGGGAAGAAACACATGAAGGAGGTCAACCACTACATTCCTGGCCAGCCTGGCAGCTCTGTAGGTGAGTGAGTATCCTGTGTCAAAATTACCTACAAACCGGCTGGCAGAAGGTGAAACTTACCTCACCTAGGCTTCCCACTCTACAAACAACCACCTATTTTTATATATGAAGGTGCTTATAAGCCTCCATGTGAAGTTTATAAGCCTCCTTAGGCATCACGTTAGAAGATAATATGCTAGGACTTTTAGGGTCATCGTGTGCAGTCCCACTCCACAAGTGTCTACATCAGCTGCACTCCCAATAAGCCCTGGATTTGGTCAGTGCGGTTGTGAATCTGCTCCACATTTTAGTTTGAACTTTAACAGAATGATCCAAGATGTTGCACCTATTTGGAGGAATAGTGTTCATCACTTTGGATAGCTGCTCAAAAGTTCAGCCTAATATTTGGAGTGGATTCATTGCCCCACTGATATTGGAGTTAACAGCCACTGCTGCATTTAGCAACTAAGTGAATGAGCTTTATGCTCATACAGATGTTCAGAAGTCCAGATGATTGATCTAACATCGCAGTCTCAGGCCATTTCTGCACTACACTGTTATAGCGCTATTATTCCACTTTCAACATTCAGCCTCAAGTCCAGTGGTCTTTGTAGCACTCCTTATCCCCATGTTAAATGGGCAGTGCTTAGAGAATAACTAGAACATAGTCTGTTCATTTCCTTCTACTATAAGAGATAGCAGCAAAGCTACAGTGGAGGGTATAACTCAAAGGCCCCTCCCTAAACTGCAAACCCCAGGATTCCATAGGATGTTGAAAGTGGAATAATAGCACTATAACAGTGTAGTGCGGAAAGGCCCTCAGTCTCATGTGGGAAAGCTCTTTAAGTGTGTACATCTGTGTGAATGGAGGGCCCCTTTGCATGGCCGAAAATACAGCCAATATGATGTATGGTCAACATGCACACTGGTGGCAAAGATACACACTATGGATTTCTTGCGCCTGTGCTTCCATCTCCTTCTTCCTTACCAAATTCAGTGTGTGACAAAGACTTCCGCTTCTCAGCTTCTCTACTTCTTTAAGCTTTCCTTGTAACCCATTCTTTTAATTTTATTTAGGATATTTATGGGGTCATCTTGCAACACGACGTCTCCTCTAAGCAGCTTAAAAACTGGTAACAAATAAAGCCACAATTCCAATGGTATGATATAATATGAAACACAAATTACAAGAGGAAAAGAGATAACCAGCAACAAGCGGTAACTAAACCATCTTCTGCAAAAACTTCCTGCTTCCTCTTGCTGTCACATTTTGCTTAGTTCGCTATCAGTTCCTCTTGGAATTCCTTTTCCATCACCACCAGCTAAGAGCCATCACTTCCCAGATGGGTCATGCCGAGCCCCTCTCCATTGGTGGACATATAACAGCCTTCCTTGACTTCATGCCTTCCTAGAGTTGCCCCATGACATGAGGGACAGGCTTCTGTACATTTAATAGTTGTGTAGAACAGGGAATTTTGCTTGCTGAAAATTCCTTTTCTTGGCAACCATTAAAGGTACAAGAATCCCATCCCATATTGTACCGGGAAAGCCCATGACATCCAGATATGTTGAACTACCACTCCTATAAAAGTGGCTGGGAGATTATAGGAGCTACAGTCCAACACAGCAGGAGGTACCTGGTGAAGAAAGGATTGTTCAACAGGCGAGGAAGGTACAAAATCCAACCCAGTGTACTGTTTACCTCTGAAAGCTAACAAGCAAGACTTCAAGGTGATGCCTAGCTCTTTATTACTTTTATTCTTAAATTCAAGATTTCAGCTTGCAAGTCAACTCCCTATGCACTTTTTGTTGCAAAATTTGTACAGATGAAGATTTACAATGCAGTTCTCACAAAACAGAGATGACGGTCATAAACCTCACCAGTTGTTGGACTGTAACTCCCATGCTCCCTAGCCAACATAGCTACTGGTGAGGATTAATGGGAGCTGGAGTCTGACAACAACTGGGAGTGTGTGATACACATTCCTCAGCCCTGTTCTCATTGCTCCTGCACAGTAGGCTATCGTGCCCTCAAATTTGCCATTAACAGCTTTTTTTCAGTGAGAAAACATGCACACACTAAAATATCCCAGAAAGCTGTTTGTTTGTTTTTTTCACTCCAGCTAATGTCATTCGTTGGGTTAACATTTTCCAATCAAAACTGATCCAAACAAGAAGAGGTTTTATACATATTGTACTTATTATGCAAACAGCTTTGAGCACAATGTATCTGTGGGAAAAGTAATATGTAAATAAACAGACTACAGGCTCCTACAGAAGAAACAAATATGTCAGGAGGGTGTGTTATTTGTTGCTGTAGATTTAAAAAAATAATAATAATATCCAAACATCTGTGTTGTCTGGACTAGTTTCTGGCCATGTTCAGTATCAGCTGCAACATTTTATCCTCCCACCTTCAAGTGGGTTTCTTTTCATTGCTGTATCAGAATTAACAAATTATCTTTTGCTCCTTAAAAAAATTACAGTTGTAGTGCATCAGTGAAATAGCACTTTGGTACTATAGCACTATAACTCTAAAACAGACAAACAAAAATTCAGAGAGGAGAAAATTTACCTTTCTAACCACAGTCCCACTTCTGCAAACTGCACTCTGGTTTAAAAAGAAAAAAATAATGTTTTGAAGGACTCTAGTGCAGATCCAAGAAATTGCTACAAAAAAATTCTCAAAAGAACAGAACAAGCAAACACACAGGCAACAAAAGCTGGCAAACTCCAGCAAAACCTAAGGAGCTATATCATGAGAAGTAATGCTCCTTTAGATCAGTCTGGAAAAGTCCTATGACTACTCATTATGGCCCAAGCCAGTGTGGTATTTAAGTGTGGGACTACGATTCTGGAGACAGGGGTTTGAATCCCTGCTCAGCCTTGGAAATCCACTGGATGACCTTGGGCTAATCACACTCTCCAATCCTCAGAGGAACGCAAAGACAAAACCCCTTGTGAACAAACCTTGGGAAGAAATCCCTGTGATAGGTTCACATTAGGGTTGCCATAGGTTGGAAAGAACTTCATGGCATAAAACAACACCCACCCTTATAGCACTGTGACCATCCCCACAGTGGAAGGCTGTAAGCTGTGGACAGTGCCTTCCCTGCATAGTTGTGTCACATACAGTAACTAGATAAATGAAACTGATTAATCTATAGATGAGGAGTCCTAACTTTAAAAAAAATCAGTTGAATGAAGGGGGCATTTCCACTGGCCTGAGAAATAAACTTGACTACAGTTAAGCCTCCTCACCATTCCTCTGTGGTCTGTGTTACCAGATGTTTGCTCAAATTGTACATTAAGAGTATACTGATTCCCAAGAGATTTCTTTAATGTAATCACCCCACATTCGCTAGGGTTAGGGACATAGGACCCCCATGACAGTGAAAAAAATGTGGATAACTCTAGACCCTCCCAAACCATATTTAACACACACAAAAAAGTATGATCACCATATTCAGCCTACCATGGATTCCTTTGAGGCATCAGGATTCCTTCACAAGGCAGAAGTGAGTGGCTGGTGGGGCTCACTGCCACCTCCACTGCTGCCCCACGCCATTTTTAATAGGGACTTACAAGCATCGTTTGCAGTTTCTCAGTCTCACAAGGCTTGCAGTCCCAAATAAAAATGGCATAGGACGGCAGCAGAGATGACAGCAAATAATCTGTGAATAATCAAATCTGCAAAAGTGAAACTCAGAAATGTGGAGGGCTGACTGTAAATGTAATTTTAATATGACTGAGTATGATGAATCCAATTGTTTTCCTGATAGGCCTTGGGGTTTTCCTATCGCCTCTGCAGAACATTTTGCTAAAGTTTTGGTTGATCTCTAGAATGGGAAAAATGACACACACAGAGCTGCCCCAAGAGGACAGTATTCAGCCAAGTTCTCTGGTTTTCAAGGGAGCTGGTGAGCAATGAAACTGTACCCGCTCCTGGAGACAGTTGTTCTGTCCACATTAGGGTTGTAAACTCAGGAGCATCCCAGGCCCGGAGATTTCAGGGTGAACACTTTGGATCCAAGTATGGCTCCTGGGGATATTAGAAGGTGTGGTCCCCAGTGATGTCATAGCAATGGAGCTGTCATGGGGTTGGGCTCTGGTCATATAATTAGGAATGACATGGGCCATTTCCACACTAGCCTGTTATAAGCCTCTCCCGAAACTGCAAACCCCAGGATTCCATAGGATGTTGAAAGTGGAATAATAACACTATAACAGGCTAGTGTGGAAATGGCCACAGTAAGCATCAATCACAGTTGCTCAGAGTATGTCTGGAGATGACGAGATGTTGAGTTGATAGACAGACCAACACAAAGTCTAACAGACCACAGAGTCTGACAAATTAGAAACTATTTATCCTGTTGGAAATTAAGTTTCAGAAGCTCTGCATAGAAAAACAAACCTTTTCTCAGCTTTGTTTTTATCAGCATTGATGTTACTGCTTTTAACAGCACATGAGAGTTGCAGTCCTAAGCGAGCGCTGTTGTCATTATTATAAGTGCTGTCAAGTCAATTCTGACTTATGGTGACCCTATGAATGCGAGATCTCAAAGTAACCTTATCATCAACAGGCCTGCTCAGGTCTTGCAGAATGAGGACTGTGTCTTCCTTCATTGAGCCTATCCATCTGTAATACGGCCTTCCTGTTTTCCTACTGACTTTTACCTTAACCACCATAATTGACTTTTCTAGTGAGTCATGTCTTCTCATGATAAAGTACAACAGTCTCAGTTTAGACATCTTGGCCTGTGGGGAGAGCTCAGGCCTAATTTGTTGCTCTACTGAACAGAAATTTGTGAATGTTTCCCAGCAATGTTTTCAACGTTTTCTCCAGGCACTAGAGAGTTACAAACCCATCAAAGAAATGTCTCCAGGCAAAAATAAAGTTTTTCAGACTTCCCTCCTTTTTTTCTGCAGTGGGGTCATAGAAACCTCCTTCATCTTCAAAACAATAATCTTAATTCTAATAATGCTACTAATGATCACCAGATATTTGGGGCAAGGGGATGAAGAGATAGGAGCAATTTTGATTGATAGACAGACCAACAAGAGCGTCTTATCTATGCTTGTCTACTCAGAACCAAGTTTAAAGGAATGTAGAATCTGAAAATGCTGAAGACAAACCCTCTCCAATCATGGTTTCTGCATGGAGAGTGGCAAAGGAGAAAGAGTTGGAGAAGAGAATAAGGGGGAAAGACAATAAATGGGGGTGGGGGGAGAATAAAGATGGTGAGTGTAGCTGGATGACATGGGGGGGAGTCAAATGAGAAAAAAGAATGAGAAAGAAAGGAGTGGAGAAAGAGGGATAAGGCAAATGTTGTTAAGAGAATAGAGGAGGAAAGAGAAAGAAACAGATGGCAAGAGAGAAGGAGGGGTACCAGGATGGAAGGAAAGGATGAGAGCAATTAGGAGATGAGGGAAGGAAAAAGAAGAAGAGAGAGAAAAAATAGATATTTATCCAAGAGTTCTGGAGAAGGTGAGGAGAAAGAGAGAGAGAGGACTAAGGAATGAAGGAGAAAATGAATGTAGGTAGGAGTTGCAAGGGTGGAGATAAGCAGAAAGAGGGCAAAAGAGAGTGCAAAGGAAAGAGAAGAGAAGGAGAGGTTTAGTTAGGAGTTGTTGGAGGAAGAAGAAGAGAAAGAGGATGAGTAAGAGAGAGAAAAAGTGAAACCAATAATTAAAAGATGGAGAAATCCAGTGCCTAAATATAGCTGAAGACATTATTTTTGTCAGGAACCTTCAGGTACCTCAGATCAGGAAAAGTAATTGGAGTTTCAGCCATGTAAGATAGAGTGAGGAAGATGAGGACAGAATCGGGAAAGTCAATAACAATGTAGAAAAAGCTGCAAGCAGCAGTCCAGTAGTACTGCATTCAGCAATTTCTGAGGCATTGAATATTTCCCCAAAGAGACTTCCCTTCAGCTAACCCTTGCTGATGTCTGTGATTTGTCAGCATTTAACTGCAGAAGGAGCCAGCGTTGGTGTGGTGGTTTGAGTGCTGGACTATGATTCTCAGGAGCAGGTTTCAAATTCCCACTCAGCGACAGAAACCCACTGGTGACTTTGAGCAAGTCACACTTTCTCAGCCTCAGAGGAAGGCGAAGGCAAGGGCAAAAAATCCTCTCTGAAAAAATCTTGCCAGGAAAACCCTGTGACAGGTTTGCCTTAGGGTTGCCAGAAGTTGGAAACAACTTGAAGGCACAACACAACAACAAATAGCAAGTGGAGAGAAGAGGTAGAGGCCAGGCAATCCCACTGGAGAGTGTATAACTGCCATCTCAAAGTATCCAGCAGCATGTAATAAAATAACAGGGTTCCCCCCCCCCAAGATAGCATTCTCATTCTTAGATCCTTCCCCTTACCCAAACGCCTAAAGAAGAGGGGACCCACCCTATGATTTGGGAGCCCTAGTCTAGGGTGCCTTAAATTTTGGGGAAACTTACTTCATCTGTCCAGAATGTTGCAGCCAGGCTGTTGACTAGGGCTGGCTATAGGGAGCATGTGGCTCCTGTTTTACAAGACCACATTCTTTCATAGGAGCTTAGCTCCTGTGGAAAGGCTGTTCTCTGTGTCTCACCATCATTGGAGGTTCTTTTAACAGGAAAACGAGAGGGAGCCTTCCTGCTGGTTGCTCCAACATTCTGTGGAACTCCCTGCCATGAGAAGGCAAGTTTTGTTGTTGTTGTTGTGTGCCTTCAAGTAGTTTCCAATTTATGATGACCCTCAGGTGACCCTATCATGGGGTTTTCTGGGGCTGAGAATGTGTAACATACTCCAGCTCACCCAGTGGCTGAGTGGGGAATCGAGCCCTGAGCTCCAAGGTCATAGTTCAATGCACTACACCACATTGGCTCTCTTAGAAGGCAGGCTAACTCTTATCTTTTTTGTCCCCCCCCCACCAGCAGATAGTCTTTGGATGGCTAGGTTGATTTGCTGATTAAGTAGTTTTTTAGCAGTGTCAATGTATTTATCTTTATGTTTTCATCCTAACTCTGTACTTTATTCTTGTTAATTGCCACTTTTTTTTCTTTTTCTTTTTTATGGAAATTGAGGACCCAGTTGCACCCAACACCCACTCACAGTATATAGCCAGTAGAGTTGCCAGGTCGGAACTATCCCAGGACCTGAGATTTCACTACCCACACCCAAGACCTAGGAATGACTGCATCTGATGTCACAGTGGGCAGGCCGTAATGACGTTACCAGGGTGATGTCTATGTCTGAGGTTTGGTGGCCAGTAACATTTTCTCTGTCATGATGGAAAACATGATAACTTCTGGAATTCATTGTCACCAGTTATAAAAATTGCCATTAGTCTCAGATACATGTTTAAGGACAATTAGACTAATTAATGGAGAGGAGATCTGCCAGTTGCCACTATCCAGAATACCTGGGAAAAGCACCTACATTTTAAAGGAAAGATGTCTCCAGATTCTGGAGAGAAATCACAAGAGAAGACCTCCATGTTCTTCTCCTGTTTGGATATGGGCAACTTGATGGACTTCCATCTGACTCAAAATGCGATCATTTATTCAGCACAACCGGTGAGCAGGCAGCATGGCACTGTTTACAACAGGGTCAACTTTACTGCCATCATACGAATGAGGAAAACTGATCCTCAGCAAAAGCTCTCAAGGCTATTGTGCAACCCCACGGTCATCTGGGACTTGAACCACTACTTCACACCCCTCTTTCTCTCTGCTAAGAAAATCCCAAGCAGATTCCACATCCCAGGAGGCCAAGACCTTAAATTGGCAAAGACTTGTCAATTGAAGGCTTGAGCCCAGCATCTCCATCTTCTACAGCGTGCCAACAAAACAAGTTGAAAGGCATTTTCAGAAAACTTTGCCACAGGAAGGCTGAGTGGTAGCCCCTGCGAGCAATCATTTTATTCCATGTTTTTCCCTCTGAGTACTGTTGGCAAGATTCCATTTCTCTAACCCACAACAAACTATGCTTGTCCAGACAAGCACACCAGCCCCAAAGGAACTGATCACACTTGGTGGTCTTAGTGAGAAATTCAGCACACACCCTGAGTTTCAAGTCAGTTGCTGAAGCAACGTTTGGGAAACAGAATCCATTGTGACCCACATTCCATGCCGTGTTCCCATCACAGACTTGGTTGGCCTCCTCGGACCTCCACCCCCTGCCCCATATCCCTGCTTTTACCTGTGGTCTCACATCTTGTTAGCTTTCCCTCCTGTCCTGAGGAGCCCCACTGTGCTTCTTACTCAGTCCCGCACCTTCAAGCACGACCCGGCCCTTCCTTGTTGATTGTGTCAGGAGCTGCCATGGACCTGCCCGGGCTCGTGTGTCTGGTCTGAACCTGTCTTCTGTCCTCCTTGTTTGTTTTCAGCTACGTCAAGAAAGGCAGGAGGGTTGAAAAATATCACAAAACAGACACTCTCTTTGGCTTCCTCAAGCAGAGGCGGTTTGCGAGCAAAGGCAACGGCAGCAGGAAAAAAGCCCGGGGCAGGAAGCTTTCCCTGAATATCTTCATCATCGCAAAGAACTCCGGTTCAACTGCGCAAGTCCCCTGACGTGCAGGATCAACCTGGAGAAACAAAAGCAGCTCCTCCTGATGAGGACAGTTGCATCAGAGCCCAAGAGGAGTGTCCAGAAGAACTGCTGCGAATCCAGCCAGAGAAACAAGAATCAGAGAAATACCACAGGAGAGCGGGGGAACCCCCCACAGCTCACCACACCCTGTCCGCTTCTGGCTGCCTGTTCCATGCAGGGCACATCCAGCAGAATGCAGGTGTTTATTTCCATGTCAGTCAAGAAGAGCCTTCGGCAGTCACCCCTGAACTTACTCAGTGAATCTCCCTTCTGCGTTGGCTGCTCTGCCCCTTTTCTCACCCAAATCTCCTGGATTCATGCAGAGTTTGGACTCATGATCCAGGCAGCCAGGATGATGTGGGTGTTCCCATCAGCCTGAACTGGAGGGAGGAAGGAAGCTTCCCTCAGAGGAAGTCTCCCCAAGGCCAGAGAAGGTGGGGCAAGGGCTCCTATTCTATGGGTAACGATGACTCACACACGGAGAGTGTCTTTCTGTTTTCATGTACATGATTTCCTCCTGTCTGAGTGTTTCACCTTCTCTGTCCCATCCATCTCTGAGTCACACGTTCATTTAATTCAAACTGATTATATTTGGGCTCTTCAGGTTTTCCAGTCCCTCAAAGATGGATGTATTCCTTTAGCCCAAAGTAAAGGAAAACAACAGGCTGTCAAACATGTCTGTTAGCATAAGGAATGGCCCACCTGTGCCTTTTGAAAACAACAGCGTCTTCGCAGCTGATCTTTATACAAAAACAACAGAATGCTGTCCCACTTGGAGAGACAATCCCAGAGAGGGTCACCATTTTCCAGTGGCCATTTCCTAAGTTGGTTTCATGGCAGTATTAACATCAACCTAAGTGAAAGCTTTCCAGCTTCCCATCAGAGCCATTTTGCTGTGAGTGTAAGCTGAAAAGCTTTTCTTTTTTTAGTCTAGTTTTGAATTGCCCCTCCCTCAGCACAATGAATGGCTGTGGTGGTGTGTGTAGTAAAACCAGAAAGTGGCATTAACCATTAATAGCTTAACAGAATAATATTGTTTCTGCCATCTGTCCAAAGGACAATAGGAGGTAGCGTAGTATGTGTGTGTGTGTGTGTGTGTGAAAACTTTGAAAAGAGCTGGAGGAAAAGGAAATGTAAGAGACTAGGAGTATGGGACAGGAAAGGCTTGTAGCTTCCTCCTCAGATATTCAGAATACCTCCTCAAAACATCACAGGCATTTAGTATGGTAATACTGGCCTACTTTGTAAGAGTGTTGTTGATGAAATAACATGTATGAGACTCTTGGGACACTTGAACTGCTGTACAGAAAAGCAGCAGCAACATGTTTGAGTAACATGGGAGTGGAAGAATCCTAACCGAGAATATGAAGATAATAGCCATTTAATTTGCTGCTTCAGTTGCAGAAGCATCTCCAGACCAGTATAACCAATCCAGGAAGACTGGCTTACACTGCTGAAGGGCAATACAGACTTTGAAACTCTTTGAAAGATATGTACCCTTGGTAGCAAAGGCCTCTGGGGCCCATGTCCCTCCTCTTCTTTAGAAGGCCTGCAGAAGCCAGTTTCTTGTGGTGTAAGAAGAAAGGTCAAGACGTTTGAATTTGGGAATATTTTTTTATAGATTATGTCATATGTAAAGCCAGCATAGTGTGCTGGTTTGAACATTGGGCTACAATCCTGGAGACTAGAGTTCAGTTCCCCACTCAGCCATGGAAACCCACTGAATGACAGCCATGGAAACCCACATATTCTCAGCCCCAGAAAACCCTGTGATAGGTTCACCTTAGGTTTGCCCTAACTCAGAGACAACTTGAAGGCACACAACGGCAAGACATCACTGCTTTATTACAACCTCAGTTTCTCCAGCTCAAAGTATGACTATAAATAACTGGCCTCTAGTCTGTTCTTTTTTGTGTTATTGGATTTATATTCTGTGCTTCATCATAAATCCTCCTCTTCTTCATCATCATTTTTTTTTATGCCAGTGGTGATCAGTGCTCTGGGAGCAATTCCAAACAGGCTGACATAAGATCCAGATGAAATTGCCCTGGAGAGGACAATTTTTAAACAGAGGCTCCCAGAGGTCACTGCCTTCCATTTACTACCCTCTGCAGTACTGCTGAGATGTGTTGCCACTGACCAGTCCCTGTTAGCCCCTGAACAGATGTGTTTGGGCTGACTTAAGTTTCTGAACAGTTTTCAAAGGCAGTGTTAGCTAGTTATACTTAATACAGGCAAGTCTCAACTTGTCTTGTCCTAGTTTTATTGTTGTTGTATATCTTCAAGTCATTTCCATCTTATAGCAACCCTAAAGCAAACCTATCATGGGGTTCCTTGAGCAAGATTTGTTCAGAGGGTGTTTGCCTTTGCCTTCTCCTGAGGCTGAGAGAATGTGACTTGCCCAAGGTCACCCACTTGGTTTCCATGGCTGAACAGAGATTCAAACCCTGGTCTCCAGCGTTGTAGATCAGCACTCAAGCCACTGCATGATACTGGCCCCAGTTCACATTTCAGATTTACTATTTCTCAAAAAAAATTTTAAAAAAAATGAATAAAATAAAGGAAGTATAACTCACAATGCATAGCTCTTTCAGCATGCCTGAGCATCTGAATTAGATGTGACAGTAATGAGGAAAAGGGAAGAGAGTGGGGCTGTTTGGGGTTTTGGTGTGGAGTTTGAAACAATAAGAAGAGGTGGCTGGACTGGTTTTTTGGTCACCTGCCTAGGTTGGGAAATGGGGAGGAGGAGGAGGAAGCAGTGTTGGCATTGCTGGAAGGAAGAGGTTTCCTTTGCTTAGAAGAGGGAGTATGAGGGAGAGGAAGAAACTTGAATCTTGCCCTCATTTGGAGGAAGGAATTTTCTGTGCCTGCTTAGAAGGGAGTGTGTGAGGAAGAGGAGGAGGAAACTGGAATATTTGAGTTTTGATGTGGTTGGAAGGGGTTTCTTCTGCTTGCTAAGATGGGAGGTGACCAAGTAGCGGCGGCTTTCCTTACTCAGCAAGCTTGCTGGCATGGTCACAGAAGGAGATATGTTGCCTCTTCTCCTGATGTATCCTCTTCATGTGCCACAGAAGACACGGCAGGAGATGGGCTGCCTTTCTCTCTTTCTTGATGTGCTTTCTCTGCCCAGGAATCTG
Source organism: Ctenosaura bakeri (assembly GCA_948474755.1). NCBI lineage: Eukaryota > Metazoa > Chordata > Lepidosauria > Squamata > Iguanidae > Ctenosaura > Ctenosaura bakeri. The sequence continues at coordinate 434,799 of CAOLHI010001027.1, read as the reverse complement.
CTGGAGAAGACAGGGCAGAAGAACCCAGTTCTTGCTACAGCAGTTGCTCTGCCTGTATGCTTCTCTGAAAAGGGGTCACTGTCTAATGACAAGACAAGCCCACTTGGAGTCAGTAGTTGGTGCCTCTTCTAGTCCCTCTGCAGAGCATTTGCACATTTCTCTGTCTCATGTTTTATGCTTTAAACCTCTTTAAAATCTGTGGCAGGATGAGTAAAATCACTAATTCTGTGGATGCTTCTCCAGTGTTCCCTGTGGAACTGTTTCCCTATATTTTTGTCAGTTTTAATTTACATTGTGAGTTCAGGAATGCAACCCGACATGAAGGGAGACCTGCCTGTATAATAAAAGTCCTACATGGTTACTATTCAGGGTGTTATGTAATAAAAGACAAAACAATTTTGAAAACAGTTTTTAAAATAATAGCTCAAGATACCCTACCAGTATCAGGCACTGGTCCTGCCTCAGTTAGACGTGTAAAGGAAAAAGCAGTCCGCTGTCATGAACATGTTGATGATAGCACACTCTGAATCACCAGACAATCTAATTCAGTGGCTTTGTGTGGATGCTCCAAACCATGGGGGACAAGTTTGAACCCTAAGCCTCACAGTATAGCATAGCATAGATAAAAGGGGACTGAGCTGATTTCCCATGAATACCACCTTCTGGGCTTGGGATGTCACATTAATTCAGGTGGACATTTATTTCTTTTCCCAGGAACAATACAGGTAAGAACAGAAGACACTCAACAGCAAACTCAAGTAGCCTGTTCAGAAGGATACCATGACTGTTGGTATAACAGGAATGGGTAAGACATCAGTTTGGCCATGTGTGGCCATTTGCCTCGAGAGAAACGGGCTCTCAAAAATGACACCTGAGGGCAATGGCAGAGAGTTTTCAGCTCCCTTTTTCATTCCAAAAGGGGGAGGAAATGTGCTGCTGTGATATTCAATTTTGGGCCATTTCCACACTAGCCTGTTATAGGGCTATTATTCCACTTTCAACATCCTACAGAATCCTGGGGTTTGCAGTTTAGGGAGGGGCCTAGGATTCCGTAGGATGTTAAAAGTGAATAATAGCACTATAACAGGCTAGTGGGCAAATGGCCTTAAATTATCCAAATGGTCTGGAGATACACATCAGCTCCCTACTCAGGCATCATACTCAGAAATGGCATACTGCTGATTAACTGAAGGCTGTTGCAAAATAGTTAAAAGGAGATCTCTCTAGAGAGAGAGTTCACAAATACAAGCCCTTTCTTCAAGGCAGCTAGGACTGCACTCATCTCTCAAGGGTAATCAAAACCTGGGGCCCATTCACACAACACAATTATAGTGCTATTATTCCCTTCTGTGGAATCCAGGGATTTGTGTTTGCTGAGGCACCATTGCTGTCTGGCTGAGAATTCTAAAGGCCTCTCTCTAAATTGTTAATCCCATGATTTCACAGGATGAACCATGGCAGTTAAACTGGAATAATAGTGCTATAATTATGTAGTGTGAATAAGCCCCTGGACTCAGTGCTTTATCACACCAGGCAAGTAAATCACAGTTTCAGGATAAAAGTGTCTTTGACTGGGACTTACCGCATCACCTCATTCCTTTTCTGTTGTGCTCCTGGTGGGAGAACAGTTGGAAAGCATTTCTTTTACAGAAGAGGTCATTAACAGGTTTTTTTGTGCGTGTTAATAAAAGAAACACTTTCCAAACGGTCTCCCACCAGGAGGACAACAGAAGAGGAGTGAGGTAGCGCGATAAGTCCCAGCCAAAGACACTGTTATTCTGCTGTTAAGTGAGATTTACCTGCCTCGTGTGATAAAGCCCTCAGCCACCTCAGTCCCACCCTCCCTGCTCCATGTTATAAACAATTATATAGAAGGAGACCAGGTTCACAAGTTACCTCTCCAATTTGTTCCTGTGGTCAGGATGCATCAGCAGAAATTCATCTCCTAAAACACGACAATATAAAGCTCTGGACACATCCCTCAATCCCTCATTCAAGGAGAAAAACAGGCCATAAATGCAAAAATCATCAGCCAAATGAACATGAAAAGATTGTTCAGTTGCATTTCTGGTTCCTGGTTTTCTTACCTGGGAGACAAAGACACTAAACTTGGATGTAATTTGTTCACTGTGAGAGGAAGCTCAGAGGAAGATTCTTACTTTTAGTAAGAATCATTTCTAAGATATCAGAGAAAAATATATCCTTCCCCATTTCCAGAAGGAAAATGAGAAGCAATCCATTTATATTCTAGACAATTAAACCTAAGGTAAGCTTCCTAAATTATAGGGAGACCCAAATTGAATGCAAAACAAAATTTAAGCCAAAAATCAGAAGGACCACGCAATGTAAAAGGACAAATGGATGAAGAGTATTTTCTGATGCTCTGCAGATGGGATTTTCCCACTACACTACCCAATATTCCTTTATGGAAAATTGCAGTCTTGTTTCTATATGTTCCACTGAGTCCTCATTGCAGAAAAGGACAAACAGGAATTGTTGGGGCCTGGTGTGGTATGCACCCTACAAAAGTGCCCTTGGGATGAGCTGGCGGATAGATTTTTGAATGTGCTCAAGGAGCTTATGGTTGCTGCGCTTTAGAGTCAGTGCAGAGTGCTCCTTCAGGTCAAGTTGGCAAATGATGCTCCTCTAAGACTTTGCAGAATGTGTCTGGGCTTGTGAGCAACACTTCTCAAACTGCCTAATGTGCAACTATCTTACTGCAGTACATCTGTGCTCGGGTGGTGCATTGCACCTGGGGTTTTGTGGAACAGACTGAGATAGGCTGGTCTGCCCTTGTGGCTTCCTTCCAATTTTGGATGCAGACCTATACACCCTGTTTCCACAAAACCCCACCCCACCTCTAGGCATTTCCTCCTGAGAGCACACACAGGCTTCATTTCCTGCCCATGTTCACTTATGCTGGTATTTCAACTAAAACCACACTGTCTTTGCATCTGCTCAGCCCTGTACAGGCATTGTTGTTGCTGTGTGCCTTCAAGTTGGAAAAACTTATGGTGCCCCTATCACTGTTTTTTCTGGAGGCTGAGAGTGTGTGATGCACCCATGGTCACTCAGAGAGTTTCCATGGTGAAGCAGGGGATCAAACGCTGGTCTCCAGGGTCATAGTCCATCACTCAAACCACTAAGCTATACTGGCTCTCCCTGTATGGGCACGCCTCAGTTAATAAAGCCTCTGACAGTGAAGCTTCTTTACAGAGTCTTGTTAGGTCTGTTTAGCCCTTCCTCATTTTCATCCTTATTCTCATTCTCTGTCCATTTGAATATTTTTAAAGCAGTATCAGCAATAAGAAGATGGTGAAGGAGGACTGGAGAAATGCAGACTTTTGATGTTAGGCTGCAGCAGTGGGTCTGTAATAAATAATGTTATGCAGCTTGTATTGGGAAAGAATAGGATTCTACTCTAACTGATCCTAGTGTAGCTGTGTGTACCTGCCTACAACAGGCAAGGGAAACAGCAGCTGCCTCCAGAATCTCTTACTGAGGACACATGAACAGCAAAACAGAGAGAAAAGAAGCAGTATATATACCTGCCTCACCAGCTCCCCCCAGCGTATTAAAAAACAGAGATCTGCGAGTTTGATCACCAAAATGGAAATCATAAGAAAAGTGGAGGGGGTGAAAGATAAAGTTATGTTGGGAGAGTCCTTCTAGTGGTCTCTGGAAGATTCAAAAGGTTTTTGTTCACTTATGCAATGCTTATGTGACTTGGTTCTTTCATTTCACATTGCCTCTTGTGTTTTAGATAAAAAGTTTACCAAAATATATTGCCCTGCTCATATTTTTGAGGTGCAGGAAGCTATTTCTGCTCTATGTTGTTTCTGCCTCTGGTACCAAATGTTCTGTTAAAAAAAAAAGCCTAGTTTACTTTGTTAACTGAAGTATAGCTGTATGAATTTAAACACCTGATCCCATTTCTTAAACCCTTGAAGATTAAATAATTCCCTTCCCACTACAGCTAAGGGTTAAAATGAGTTGTGAGCCAACAGCCTCCTCATCAATTAAAAAAAAAGACTGCATCCCTCTGTATTGCTGCATTCTTTGTACCTGCACAGAATTTGCATGAAGTATTTTAAGCTCAGTGGTTGATCATTTAGAACTTATATCCAATTTTAATTCATGGTACTTCAATCAGGGCATATGGTTTTTCCTTCGTCTCCCATTATAGTCTCACATAAAGTCTATGAAGCAAGTTAGGCTAGGCGAGGTTGATTAGCTCAAGATCACTAAGAGAACTTCATGGCCGTGTAGAGTTTGAATTAGGATTTCACTACTCTTAAGCCATCCACTTTAACCATTACATCACATTGATGTCCATTAAGTCATCTTTTATCCAGCCTCTAAATCAGGGTAGGGAGAGTGAGGCCCCTTTCAAGGCCCCTGAGGCTCCCCAAAGAACAACCCAATTTTTGGCTCAATTTTCAGCCCCTAACATGCAAAAATGCATGAAACACCAGCAAGACATCATCACTCAAATACCTCTGTTTTCATCAGAGTCTCTGCACAATGGACCTCTAACCACCGTGATCTATCAAAACGCCAAAGAACACTACCCATGCTTACATGCCTCTAGTTTGCACCCAGAACACACTACAACATCCATTGTTTATAGACAAACCTATTGATACAACCACATCTGCTCAGACCCGCAAGACAGAAACTCAGAACTCTAGGATGTACATCAAGCATTTCTCAAGCCTGTTGCAATCCACCAAAGGAGGTGAAGAAACAAATCAACAAGGCAAGATTAGTATCCAGGAACAATCTACTCCAAGACTGATAAAAAAAACAAAATGATAGCACACCCCTGGTAGTCATCTAGTCTCCAGCTGAGGCTGATCAAACACATCATCAATGAGCTATAACCAGTTCTGGAGCATAATAAATACCTCCTACAAGCTTTGGGAGGCAGCCTTTTATTGGCCTATGAACAGCCTCCAGATCTTAAACAGTTACTCACTTACAACAGGACACATTACATGGATATAGGGACAAGACCTTGCACAAAAGCCAGGTGCCACCTCTGTCCCCACATCCACTCTAATAGCAATATTGAAAGGGCCAATTAAATCATCCAGAACATCAGAAAATATTTACTTGTTCTTCTTCTACAGTTGGCCCTCCACATTTGTGGGTTTGGCTTTCAAGGATTTGATTATTTGTGAGTTTCTCAACCTCTGCCCCCCGACTTCAGGCATTTCTTTTATAGGGGAACCTTACCTCTCAATGGCTCCAGTCAGGCCATTAAGCCCTTTAAAAACCCACAATTGGTGGTACTTTTTCTTCATCAGCTACTGCCTGGCCAGAAAATGATGGCTCACAGCGCAATTTATCAGCATTGCAAAACTTCTCCCAATGCTCCCAACACCCAAGGAAGGAGATGGGCAAGAGAGAATAAGCATAGGGCCACCATTCTGACTCATCTCCCTTCCCTCTCCTTTCCCTGTTGTGGTTTGGACTGCGGATGTCTGCTCTCACCACCCCACGATGGCCCCCTTTCCACAGACACATTTTATTATTTGTGATTTTTCCACTTTTGCGGGGGTCCTCTGCCTCTGACCCTAGCAAATGTGGAGGGCTGACTGTACTGTGATATTAAGTCATTCTATGTCACCAATGTCCCTCTACACTTTACATTGGACAAACAGGACAGTCTCTATGCATGAGGATAAGTGGACCCAAATCTGGCATTAAAAATGGCAGCACCCAAAAACCAGCCACAGAACATTTCAACTGTCCTTGACACAGTATGGGATTTAAAGGTTGTGGTTCCTGAACAAGGAAATTACAAAGGAAGACTAGAAATCAAAACGGCTGAACTGGGTTGTATTTACAAATTCCAATCTGTTAACAGAGGTATGATCAAGGATACTGGCTTCATAGCACACTAACATAAATTAATACAAAAGTGCTAGTATTGTAACAAAAGGAGTCTTCTCAGAGAAAGTTTTGAATCCAAGGAAACTGACTTTTGGTATCACTCTGTGCTGCATCCAAAGAAGTGGGTTTATATCCACAAAAGCTCATGAAAAAATAAAAACCAGTTAGTCTTAAAGGTGCTGCTACATTCCTTTCCTCTTCCCCCTCCCTCCCCTCTCAAAACCATGACAGAAACTGATGCAACATCACTTCTGGTTGCCATTTGCAGAGAACTCTGAAGAAAAATGGAGGTATTTGGGCATGCTGGGAGCAATGGAGCCTGCAGGGGGGGGATCTAAGGGGAAATTATCCCTGCCCCACCACAATTACACTGTGCTAAATAATGCTGTTATATTTTCCTAAAATAAACCCCTGTGATTTAGTTTCTTTCATGTCAGGGCTCTGGGCAAAATATAGCTCCAAGGCCATTTTTCAGGTGTCCAAAGAACTCTGGCTCCCCCACAAAAAGATCACGTTGTCTCCTCACCCCTACTGGCAGTGGGGGACATTTAATTTAAAAAATTAGAAAAGAGTTTAGCTTTCTGGGATCTCACAGTGAGACAATACCCCTCCCCAACCCCTGGCACTCAGCTGCCCCTAGTTTGAATGCACCTAAACACTCTAAATCCACTTGCCAATATAAGCGGTTTTTAAGAAATAAGAGGCACATGCAAGTTAGTTTCTTATTAAATAAACTTTAATTATCTGCATAGAAGAGTAAAAAGAAAATAAAAATTCATCTCTGGAATCCTTTGAATTAGCGTTAAAAAAAGAAGATGAGGAGTGGTTTGTTATTTCTAAGAAGGTCACTTTGTTTTAAGGAGAAGACCAAGGGGTGGGAGGGTGGAATGTGTTCCCAGAGGATTCAGCAGCTGTTTGGCACGTGGCATTTCAGGGGTAGCCTGTAAAGTGCAGAAGGCACGAGAACTCTGCTACAAAGTGCATTAAAAATTTTTTTTAAAATACCAAAATAAAACCAACTCATTCTTACTGGGGCCTAAATCAAGATATGTCCACTAAAGTTTCGGAGTCCTTGTGACACACATATCCAGCACTCACTACACACAAGACAGGCATGTGTTCCTCTGGAAAAGCAGGAGACAGTGAGGCTCAAGGGAAAGGAAATGGCTCTAACAGGCAACAGATCAGGACAAAGAAGTCCTCCTACTTCTTCTGACGCGACCTCTGTGGGCCCCTTCTCAATAGTGGTGGCAACCAGAGTCTCTATAAGAGGATATGTGATTGCTGCTGTGTTAGAGCCTGGGTAGAAGGAGGTGAGTGGCTGCACAGAGACCTTCCTTAGCCTCACAGTCTCTGCCTGTTGTGTCTTTTCCCCAGCTGGCCTTTAGGCTGCCTTGAGACCAGGTCCCACCCTGCTTCAAGGAGTGGTGCCCCCAACTGAGAAGTCACTTCCAAAGGGGTTCCTGCAGGCTCTGCTGGTATTTCTGCCGGCGGATGCAGCGAGGACAGAAACTGGCACTGGCCTGGCAGCTACTATGGAAGACAGTCTTGCACTCGCTACACCTGTGAAGAAAAGGGGGAAGAAGGTCAGCCACAAGAGCAGCTCACAGTACATTTATGGGGATAGTGAGGGAGGCTTTAGAAGACATTTTCTCCAAGCTGGCAGCCTCCAGATGGGCTGGACTACAACTCCAATCCTCAGCCAGCACACTGCACATTTTTCACCCCCCCAGACCTTACTGGTGGTTGCATGCCATGTGCCAAAATAACCTTTCTTTTCTTCAGAGTCTCTATCAAAACAGTGACTGAAAGTGATGCCACGTCACTTCCTATCTCATTTTGAGAGGGCCTCTGATGAAATCAAGGGTATTTGGAAGTAGGGGTTGTGGGGATGTTTTTGCACATTTTGCATGTTTGGATGAGCTTTTTGTTCAGTTATGGGGCCAAAAAGTGGGGGGAGGGTTCAGGGGCTGCAAAACTGAGGTCCAAGGTCCACACTTTCCCCCCACATGGATTAGACAGTATTAACAGAAGTAGACTTTTTGTGCTTTCTGAGACTCATTGTGAAGGAAATGGAGCACACCTTAGTAATTCACCCCTTTGGGGAGCTTATGGACATTTTGGAGAAATAATGTGTACACAAAACAATGTGCACAGTTTCCAACGTGAATGGCTAAAATCCACATAACTGGAAATAATATATGCAGAAACATGCCTTTGTCAGCAGCCTAGTTCCAGATTTCAGCATGCATATCTGCTGGGTTTGGATTTCAGAAGTCCTTGTCCCTGTCCAGAACCAACAATCAACATATCCCTTGGAATTTTCCTCTCTCTCAGACATGGACACAACTCTGCTCAAAGCAGGTGTGTAACTCTGTGCTCCCCTGAGGAAGACCAGGCGTGCAAGAGGAAATGACCACAGGCTGCTGCCTGCCACTTGTGTGCAGGACGATTCAGGAAGTGCCTGCTCCTGCCTCCAGCCTGAATAAAAGTGCTCCTTGGAGCCATTGTCAGGCAAGCACCAGGCACATCCTGCCACCCAGAGTAAACAGCCTGACTCAGACCACAGGAAACACTGTCATCCCAGCAAAGAGGCACTCTTCCTGCTTCAATGCACAACCAGAAAGGAGAGGCTGGCAGGCTTCAATGAACTGAGCTCACTGGCTGCTGCCCAATCATGCTGCTCCAGAATGGCAGCTTTCTGAGATGAGCTGGGGTGCAGGAAGGGGAAATTACAATATTTAAAAGCTAGTTTACGGAGGAGCTGATGCCTTGATTCTTTCCAGTATCCCAGCTGTCCCCATTGGAAGGTGGATCTCCACGGCACTGAAAAATTCCTCCCTTCTCTTTCCAAGCCAGTGTCTGGAAAATGTGTCCTGTGAGTTAGATGGGGTCCAAAGGTTGATTCTGAGGCCACAGCCTCCCAGACCATGCCCCCCAATTAAAAAAAAACCTTCTGTTTAACTTCTTGATTGGAAAAAAGGTTTAGAAAGGTCTACAGAAGGGGCAATTTGAGCAAAGTAAAAAAGGAAGGATTTTGTAGCTGGTAGTATAGCTTTCCAAGGTTTCCTGGGGGCCAATGCAACTCCTCTATCCATGGCAGTTGCCAACCCCTGCTTTACATGAACGATTTGTTCATTCATTCTACTTGTTTCCTCACTCACACAGTGACCACCCCTCAAGACATGGTAAATACACTGGAAAAACTCCTTTCTTGTCCCCTCCATTGCCCTGTATCTTAAAAAGCAAAAATGCTATCTCCTTGAAAACTCAGGTGTAAAACTGGGATGGTGGTGCTGGTGATGCTCACCTAGTAGTTGTGTCAAACTCAAAGGGGAAGATGATGTCGTTGCTGTTACAGATCTGGCATATGAAACCTCTCTGTGTGCAGAGGTCACAGTTATAGACATGGTGGGAGGCAAACTGCATCAGAGACTGGAGAAATGTCTCAAACACGCCATCTGCAATCTAAGAATGGAGGACTATTAGCAGACTGTGTGGGGTCAGGAATGTGAAAAAGGAATCTTATTCATGAAAACACAAGGCAATGTCCAGCTACCTGATCTATCTAATGCATCCATCTAATCTATCTAATTAATTCTTCCTGCTTTTCAGTAGGGATATAATTTCTCACTGATTTCATTCTCAAAGGAAGCAATGAATCATTTTAGCAGTTTTCTTCCTCCTCAGAGAAAGTCTTCAAAATGCTGTTTTTGAGGACTATTTGTAGCTCAGGCCTTATTCTGCACAATATTTGCACCACCCGTTTTGTGCTGAGAACAACAGCCTGATACTACTGGTTAATCTCAACTAGAGTAGAACCGTGGAATCAATTGCTGAATGGTGAGTCAAAATGCAGGTAAATCCCACTGATTCACTGTGACTATTCTAGTTAGAAGTACCAACAGGATTCAGACCAGCATTTTTTTTTGCACAGGAAACAGTTTTTTCTTGCAGAAAATATTTCTGTGCAGAAAATGTTGCTTCCTGCACAGAAAATATTGTAGCTGACTTATTCTGCACAAAATTTGTCCTTGATATCTTTGTGCAATAAACATTTTCTGCACCAGAAACTATATTACTGCACAGAAATATTATTTTCTATGTAAAAACTAGATGCAAATTTTGTGCAGAATAAGTCCCAAACTACAGTCCAGGTTTCTCTTCATTTGGTTTTCCTAACACTGAAGAAACATGTGTTCGACCATATGTTGAATTTTCTTTCCATTCCTACTTTTCAGTATAAAATTTCCAAGATAGCACCATGATGCCAGTGAATTGGTTTACACTGGGTTAGCCTTTCTGATTATTACAGAGGGAGGGCGAGAGAGAGCGAGAGAGGCTTTCTTGGTTAAAGACATGGGCCACCACAATACATCTGAAACAATAAAAATGTATGTACATATACAGAACCACTCCTTGCCCAGCCTTGGCTTGCACCTTCTTTAAAGACAACAGAGAACACAGTATCTCTATTGTATAGTACAGTGATAAAGGCCAGGTGTGAATCTGACATATCTTGGGGACAGCACCAGTGCAGGCCAATTGGGGGTCAAAGTCCCAGGGGAAAGCTCAGCTCTTCTGCTCACCTCATTTTCAAATCTCCCCTGGAAAGCGCAAAGCATTAGAGGAAAAAATTGTCTCTGAGTATGCACCAGTCAGTTTTACAATGAATTACTGACTCCTGTTTCTTCCTGAAGCCCATTAAAAGCTAAAGTGTGTTGGTTCATCTATGTGGGGCTTGCTGCATGGGGCTCAGGACTGTCTTGTTTCCTCTTCTTCCCTCTCATTTAAGAAGCTTCCTCCTTCCAGAGCTCATACCTGCCTCAGGTCAGCCACACTGTATTTATGGGGACATTCCAGGAGATAGTGTCGATGATCCAGCCTGCAGAAAGCATACAAAAGATGGGGAGCATCAGGAAGAGCTTATGAAGGCTACTTGCCATGTTCTCTGAAGAAAGCCAGGAACTGTACAATATAAAACTGAGTACTGAAGCAGCACAATCTTTGTGCCAGAAGGAAGACTCATAAATGGCTTCCAAGGTCAGAAAACTAGGGCAGACGACTGTCCAGTAGAATTTGAAAGATTCACTTTTGGACTACAGCTCCCAGAATCTCCCAGTCAACCTGGCCACTGGGGGTATTCTGGGAGCTGTAGTCCAAAAATACTGCATTCAAGTTCTGCTGCACATTCTTTCTGTGCCTCCCCAGGTACTGTCAGCCTCCTTAGGCTGTTTCTCCTAATCTTCTTGCCCTGTACCTCCTGTGCCCATCCCAGATATTTATCAAGCCAATAATCCTATTAAGACACATTTGAATGGAGCCACATTTCCTAGTGGCAGTTTGGGCGAGTTACTTTTTACATCTCCTTTGGTGCCAGAAGATTCTGTTAATTTACATATAAAAGAGTAACTTTTCCAAATGCTGTTCACTGCCTCTCCTACCTTTCTCATGTCCTCTGCCTGTCTCACCCAGTTGACATTTGCTGGCCTTCATAGGTTAGCTGTAGTCAAATTCAGTTCCTGACATGTAAATTGTGCTTTTTAAAAACTTTATCCAAATATCATGGGCCTCTAGCTGCATCTAGTGCTTAGAAATGTTCCAAAGAAGTAACTTTCCCATGTTTTGCTTGGAACCACATACCCAGCCAACAACACCTGATCAGGGGACAAAAAAGCAATGTTCTCATCTTAGGCTACAGGCTGAGTCATGTGATTTGAACAAAGCTGAGCTGACAGCAGTCAGTATGCGAGAAGTATGCAAGGTGACAATGTGGGGGAAGACAAGGCATCTTGGCAGAAGGAAATTAATATGGGTGGGATGGAGGAAGTACTCCTCCCAATGAGGTAGCATGCTGTAGATTCTAATCACAATCCTATAGAAGCTCTGTTTAAAGTATGCAAGATGAGATTTGGAAACCAGTTTCTAGGGCTCTAGAGTTTTCTGTAATCGCAAGTAAAACAGGTACAATTCCCTATCTCTGCTGGGCAGAAATCAAATATTTTGGGCTGACAGAACTCCCCCCGCCACCGCATCAAGGAATAAGCTAAACTCATCTCTTTCCCTCTTGGGTATGTGGCCTTGAACTCTTGCCTAAACGGAAAAGTGGCTCCTTGAACTGCAGAACTTTCCCCCTACTAATTTAATGGGTCTATTTAGTTGGGAGTAGTAACTGGATTGAGCTCCTTTTAAATTGTTGTTACTATGTGCCTTCAAGCTTACTCTGACTTACAGTGACTCAAGCATATGGCTCTTCTGAGATGTTTTATTAAGATGAGATTTGTCATTATTTTCTTCTTGGGCTGAGAAAGTATGACTTGCTCAAGGCCACCCAGTGGGTTTCCATAACTTAGTAGGAATTCAAATTCTAATCTCTTGGAGTCCAGCACCCAAAACACGAAACTATACTTTTTCTCCTTTGTGAATCAGGGAGGGGAATAAAATTGAGGGCTGAGGTCCATAGGGAGATAGATCTTTCGTATGAGGGGGTTATTTTCTTGGATGCATGCCAGTTACTTTTCCTTGTCCTGTTGGGGGAAAACTGATGGTAGAGATTGGTCCAGAGTAGGTTTAGGGCCTAAAAGATAAAAGAGCAAAGGTGACTCTCTACACTATGAAGATTCACCTCTTTGTGATCTCCTTCAGGGCCCCACTGCGGCACAGGACAAGGTAGTCCCCAAGGAGCTTCAGTTGTTCCCGGCTCCGGTAGATGCGGTTCATGTGGTCCACGTGGTCATAGAGGGTTTCGTTCACCAGTTTCAAGTCAATCAAAGGCTGGCTGCGAATCTGGTTCAGGAACTTGACAGCTTGACGACAGACCTAAGATAGGTGGTGGGATGAGAACACATTGTAAAGTGGGTAATGTGTGAGCCCCCAAGATGTTGCTGGAGTGTGTAACTCTCATTATTCCTGACCATTAGTTATGTGGGTAAGGCTGACAGGAAGTGGACTCCAAGAATAACTAGAGAGCCATAAGAGTAACATCTAAGGAAATTAGTTACAGAAACCATTATGTGATCCAGCAGAGGGGTGAAAATTTCTAGTTACTATTACTGCAAAACGTATGAATGGATGACAAAAAGATCTGCAGTTCTTAATTGCTCTCTTCTAAGTAAGCTTCCCAGGTCTAGTTCTGTAATTAAGACTAGCTTCTGCCTAGTGCCCATCTATTGCACTAGGGCTAAGTCAATGTTGAGAGCAAGCCAGATATAACTGTTTGAGCATTGGAGCAGGACCCTGGAGAACAGGGTTCTAATCCCCACTCAGACATGGAAACCCACTGGGTGACCTTGGGTAAGTCACACTCTTTCGTGCCTCAGAGGAAAGCAAAAATAAACCACTGCTGAATAAATCTTGCCAAGAAAACCCCATAATAGGTTGTCATATGTTGGAAAGGACTTGAAGGCACTCAGTAACAACAAATCAATGCTAACTAACAATGTCAGGAATACATGGTCTTCTGCTTTCTCATTTGTATGCTAATATAAAAACAGAGTTCAGGGAGAGGAGAGAAGAGGAGGATAGGCAGAAAGTGAACTTGTGAGAACTGGAGAGACTGGAAGCCAAGTCTATAACTTAGACCTCTAGATTGCTTTCCTCTAGCCAGTGTCCTCCAGGAGTTATGGAATACAATCTCCATAATCCCGGTGGACAACAATGGCAGCACGGTGATTTTTTTCTAGTCTGTAATGCCAAGAAGCCCTAGATAGCATAACCAACAGTGAGGAACGGTAGTAGTTATAATCTGAAAATATCTGGAATTCCACAGTTGCCAAATCATGCTAAAGCAGTCGTTCCCAAACTATGGCCCTCCATGTGTTTTGGACTTCAGCTCCCAGAAACTCCAGCTAGCTTGGCTGACAGTCAGGAATTCTGGGAGCTGAAGTTCAAAGCATCTAGAACACCAACGTTTGGAAATCACTGTTCTAGAAAGTTAAGTTAAAATGACATTCATTCTCAGGCTAGAATGTTGGACGCTGGTTTTAAAAAACAAAATGGAATCTGCATTTTTCTGAGTGAGTAATGCTGTGTCTTTATACTGGGTTCAGAAACAATATAAACTGCCTATTTGAAAGGAGCAGGAGGTCAAGGCAACAGATGACCTTTGGCTCTCAGTCTGCCTCCCTCAAACTGCCCAGTCATACCGGACGCTTCGCAAGGTCCCAGTTATGAATCAGTCGCGAAGGAATCACTGACTCGTCATCCTGATGGCAGTTGTCACAGTAATAGAGGCCTGTGAATGAACACAGTTTGGGCTTTGGGAAGGAGAAGCCGATCTGCCTGGAGCAACCTGGAAAGGAAAAATGCAAACTCTTAAGAACTTTGAAGACTGTCATGAACACAGAGAGCTTTTTACATGAGAACTAGTCTTCCCTCATCTGGGCCTCTCCAGAGGTGTCAGACTACACTTCCCATCTGTAGTGGCTAAGTTTGATGGAAGGTGTACTCCAACACATCTGCAGGCCAAAATAGGCAAGGCTGCATTAGGCAGCAGGATTGACTTCACCCTTTTAAGGGTTTAGGTCTGAAAGTGCAGGAGGGATTCTGGGAGATGTAGCCCCAAAACCAGTAACATCCCCAGGCTCTGGTTTCAGTGCAATTCTCTCTTTGTAACCCACCCTGACACTCCTCCCACCTGCCCCCACCTGCACAGATGAAGCTCTGGCAGTCTAGTCCCTTCTCTGTTGGGATAGCCACCAGGTACTGCAAGAGGAATCCATTCTCCTTGACGGTGCTCTTCAAGACCACCTGCGAGTTCCCATCCAGGTTGCCTCCGAGAGTCAGGGCCTCCTCTGCTGTTTCCAAATAGGACATCAGTACCCGGCGGACCAGGTCTCTCCAGTCAGCTGCCTCCTCTGCGTTCTCTGCTCTCAGCTTCAGCACTGCTTTCGAGGTGATGATCTTGAAAAAGGCAGGGCCCCCCAGGCTCACATCGGGCAAGATGTCCTGGATGGTCTCTACTCCATAGCTATTGCTCAGAGTCTTTTCACCATGCCTGGCTTTGAAACACTTCAAGGCTTCCAAGGACAGAGAGAACACAAAAGGGGTCCATGTCCTCTCAGTCTCCAAGTACAGGATGGACTCTTTGACTGCATCCAGCTCAGGTGGCAAGGCACATGCCCAGTCAAACCCATTTTGCCCAGTTCCACTGAACTGCAGGAGGGCAGATGGGTTGCCAGGCAGTCCTTCTGTAGCATTTGAGGCCTGGTCCTCCATCACCTCAGGGCACTCCAGAGTCTCCCAGTCCTCATCCTGCTGAGGCCGATACTTCTGCAACGCCTCATGCAGGCGGTCCAGCCAGTCCTCAGCCTCATCCTGGGAGGCTGCCCGAAGGCAAAGACGCCTGCCTGAAAAGACCAGGTCAAAGCGGCCATCGCTGTGTGCTTGCCCCAGGGACTCACACCTCAGGAGGGAACAGTTCTCCACACATACACGCTCCTCACTGTCCACATAGAGGCGCAACTCCAGTGGTGAGAGTTCACAGAAGAACTCCTTCCAGATGCCCATACCCCCTCGGCGCTCCAGGGTCCCCAACTTCAGCAGGCCACGGAATGGATTGGAAAGACCTGCAGTTATTGGGTGCGGGAAAGACAGAAAGGAGAAAAGTATTTTTGGCATGTGAAGGTTTGATTTTAGGATACCCTCCAGAGAACTTGGAAAAGTTCCTCTTTTGGGCTACATCTCATAGAATCCTCCAGCCACTGTCCATGCTGGCTAGCAGATTCTAGCACCTGCAGCCCCCCCAAAAATTCTTCCTTCCATGGTTCATGAACAGTAAATTATGATGGCATGACAGATGAACCAGCAGCTATAAGTGTTCTAAACCACCAGTGTTTCATCTTGTGAAGACAAGGCCTGCTTTTCCCTCCTCACAGACTGGAATGGCAGCTTCCCCTCCTCCAGTCTGCCAAAGCACCTTGCCACTTTATATAGCTCTGGCCTTCCCTAAAAACAGGATAAAGCCCTTCTGTTATTATTTAGAACCCCTTTGGAATTTATGGTAGCATGGTTCTGTTTGGTTAGAACTACTGGAAAGTATTCAGCTGAGTTCAGTTTCATAAAAATACTCTGTAATCTTTATTAAAACAATAAATGGAATGAAGTATCAGATTTGTATGTATGCCCAAGCTCAAACAGATCTTCAAAATGCATTTAAATAGTTTCTTATTTCTTTACATCAGCATATAGGCACAGGTCTCACACATATGCAACTTGTTTCCCTTTTTGCCAAGAGCACTGTTCCCAAATTTAGGTCACTCTCTCTAAGCAGATTTAAAAATGGGTTGATTTCTCTTTTGCCTCTCTTTCTAGATTTTCTTTGAGAAAACACCCCCTGTAATTCAACTCTCACTCTTGACTGACCCCAAAACTCTCTCTGGCTGAAGAACTGATTCTCAGCCCTTCTTCTGGAAATCTGACTCTCTCTCAATTCTAACTCTACTATTTATGCCTTTTTTTCTGAGGCTTCCAATCCCTCTGACTGGGTTTCTCTCTGGAGTGGCCATTCTGGTTGCCTAGCAACCTGTTGCTGGGCAGCTTTTCTACCACTTAGGATACCACTCCCCTGATACTCCATCACACATCCATTTATTTTCCGTTCTATCCATCTTTTTTCAGCAGAAAGACATTTACCTATCTGCCTCCGATGAACAACACTAAAGCCCTTTGATTCTTTCTCAGGGGACAGCTTTGGTTTGCTGGTCTCTAATGACAACACAGGAGCCTCATCTTGATCCAGGGTACTGCTTGGTATCAATGGCTGGCCATCAGGTCTCCTCTCTGGTGAGGGACCAGATGAATTGGAAAGGCCCTTTTCTGTCTCCACAGGAGGAGGAGATGGAAGGGAGAAATCATCTTCAGTGATCCAGCTTGTTTTCTATTGGGGAACAAAAAGAGAAGAAATTGACTATTTAAACCACCCTGCTATCCCCTTACCTGAATGTTCTACTGAATTCCCCAGGGCTATGCTAACACAGGACAAAGTCAAGTTGCCTTCCGTGCAGTGCTAAGTGATGTAGAAGAGGTGCCGAGTCCCTGCCTGGAGAAAATATGTTTTATGAGACAGACCAGGCTTGAACTAGCATGTGTAGAGTTGTAGGACAGAGCAAGGATTTAGAACAGGTGTAGAAGCCAGGGTATATTGGTCTTCTGAATGGTTAACAATCTAAATTGTTGTTGTTGTGTGTTTTTAAGCTGTTTCCAATCTGTGGCAATCCTAAGGTGAACCTGTCGTGCGGGTTTGTGGGGGCAGGGAGTCTGTGACATGCCCAAGGTCACCCAGTGGGTTTCCATGGCTGAGCAGGGAACTGAACCCTGGTTGTGCTCCAGCGCTCAAACTGCTACACCACACTGGCTTCTTGGCCTACCTAAATAGAGTCTCTTTAATCAAAGATGGCACACTTCTAATTACTTGATGATGAGAACAAGCAACATGGAAGGCATCTTCTACCTCATCGTTATTTCATGAGTTCCTAGATTAAGCTTTGACAGGAATACAGGTTGTCATCGTCATCATCATCATTATCATTGTCATCATCATCAGGCAAGATAGTTTGATTTAAATCACTAACATCATATCAACAAGAAAAAGTACAGATTTAAGATTCTCATCTTGAAATTCATATATTGCTTGAGAAAGCACATGTTCCAACTGGTTTGTAATTAAAACTGGTAAATGATTTGTATTGCTTTGGAGTGAAACAGAGCTTTCACATAAACTTCTCGAAAATTCAGTCATGTTCCTAGCCTACGTGCCTCTGGTACTACAGAATGCACTACAGACAAGTCAAGGCTACCAAACAGTTCCAGGGGTGAGGATCCAGTCTAATGAATCCTTTTTTGGAAAACAGTTCTGTTGAACAAAGCAGGACTTCGGAAACATTTTCAAAAATGTTTTTTAAAATCCCTTTTTACAAAAATATCACCCTTATCATCATTGTAATTAACAATTATCATAATAAATAATATAACAATTTGGTGCTTTTACCCTGGTTGGAAAAATACTGAACACACATTTGCACAGAGATCTAACTGTGGTGCCTAGGAACTCCAAACAGGTATTCAGCTATACATGGACTTTATATTTTGTTTGCTTGCCAGTGACTTGGTAAGGCACATCATTAGTATGCCTATTTCAGAAATGAGTAGCTTGAGGCAGAAAGACAGTTATTTACCTATGGCTGCCCAGGGAGTCAAGGTCTGAGAATTCGTGCCTCTCAGATATCAGGAGAACACTTTAGGCACTGGACCATACAGACAAGTTATGGGGCCCAGGTCTGAAGTCCCTTTCACAGACTGGAGTTCCTAGGGATCCAGTTTCTCAACTTTTAAAGGTCTCTTCTGTGAACCTCAGGAGAACTGGTAACTGGTCTTTGTCTAGGATGGCCCAGGCAGGATGAGGTCACTTCCTGCTCAGTGTAACATATAGATTGGCTGACAGCCAGGCACGAGAAAGGCTTTGTCTTGTGATACTCTGTAGCTGGATGTGTAGGGGAAATGGAATCCAGGAGAGGAAGTTCCAGTTTAGCAGCAAAAGAAAAGCTTTTCCTGATGTATAAAGTAACTGCTTCACAAACACAATTGATTCACTGCCAGACTCCCTATTCACAGGAGGAAGCCTGCCAATTCTCCTACTTTCAACATTATTTATGATGGTGAATGCAGCACCACCTACCAAGCTGGAAGACAGGTAGTACTCTCCCCTCAAGTCCTCAGATTAGAGAGTCTCATGTACAGAGTGTGCAAAAGACCTACAGAAAAGATGTACCACCTGAGTACACTTCACTCCTCCCTCACCATCCCTACACAGCATGCCCAATCAATGATGAATTATTACTGGCCCTCCAGGTGCTTTGCACTTCAGCTCCCAGAAGTCAACACTTAAAAGAATTCATCCAGGATGCCCTGTCCCTTCCCTCAGCGCCTTCCTCCAGGTTTGTCAAATCAGAGGGAAGATATGTGAGAGAGTGATAAAGCTGTTGTTGCACTCTTCTCTTTCTTCTTTCATATGGTAAATATAAAGTACGAATGGAAGAGGAACTTAGGTGCACTTAGGACTAGAAATGTGAAGCTCTAGGGGGGAAAAAAATTAGAAAACTTATTTACTCCCATTTTCCCCCAAAGCCTCCCCCTGGCAATGGGAATGAATGGATTATGAACTATTTTCTTTTAGAATCATGAATAATCTATTTAAGGCAAGGTGTTCCCACACTTACTAGCACAAGATTGTTCCTGAAAACTATTTAAGAAGAAAACTTTCATATAAGAGGAACTGGCAGCTGTGGAAGGTATTACTTCCAGGAGCCTTTGGAGGTCCATGTCCCTCCATCACCCCACACAAAGTTTTAAAAAATGCCCCCAAATACCTCCACAAAGTCCTTAGGGTTCCTAGGTCATTTTAGGAAAAGGCCTTTTTTAACAAAAAGAAATTACTGGAAGTCACTTACTATTCATTTCCTGTTTTCTAAAAAGTCCTATCCTGGCCCTAAAGTGGTCTGCTGTGTGTGGCAAAAATGCCTGCCATGCCTAGAAGGCAGCTGAGGCATTTTAATGCATTTTTTTTATCCTAGAGGCCACAAAATGGCCCTGGGGGGGCTCATGTGACTGACTCATAGACTGCCCTTGGCCTACCCTACATGTAAGGGTCACATATTACATCCAGTTATTACAGTTGCTGGTCTTGGTCTGCTTTTCTCATTTCTTTTTATGGAAATACCTGCATTCTGTTTACTTGACACCACAGTGAACTAGTGCAGACAAAATAATTTTTTCTATGTTACTGATGTTGACAGTTTCTTCTGTTTTTTTTTTTTTGCAGGGGGGCTACTCATCAAACAGGCAAAACTGAAGAGATTCTTTTGCAGTTCAGGTGTTCCTTACTTTTCTGGATGTTATAGCTCCATTTTTATAAAAAAAAAAGTTTAATTTTAATTATATTCTGAATAAAGTGTACTTTATGTATGTCAAACATTATATATAACGTTCCTAAAGTAACAAAATGACTTTTAGCCTGCAATGGATGCTAATATTGCATTTTACCATTTTTTTTTAACCAAAAATGCTATTTTTTTCCTGGGGAGAAAATGTTTTTCCATTTTTTTTCCTGGAAATTTTACATCTCTGCTTAGGCTGGATCCTACAGCACAAGCTGAGTATACTTCATTTAGCCCTTGTTTTCCCCACACAGTGCATACAATCAATCATGGCTTCTTGATCTTCTAATTATTTAAGCTTTTGAGCAAAGCTTGTCACATAACTTATATACCTGTTTGTCTTCAAGGCACCACAGGCCACTCTAGTTGTTTTTTTAGTACAACAGACCTACATGGCCACCCCTGTGGAAATTACACTTCTCTAGAAACTTTGTTTTCCATTTGAAAACAGTGGAATATTTAGCTTTTAGTTATTCATTACTTTAATAGGACCTGCAGGATCACATGAAATCTTTGGGGTGGCAATCTTAAGAACCACAGCATGTAATCCAACAATGGACAACCAATGACCCACAAGTATTTTCACACTGCACCCTCTGGCTGCCTTAGACAGAAAAGCCAATGGTGAGTGATGCTGTGACCTGGAGTCCAACAACATGTGGAAGGCTTCACTTTATCCATCTCAATGTAGGCTAATGCTTAGAAAGGTTTGAATCAGGTTGAGCCAGATGTTTCCAGCAAATTTAACTGTCATTTTTAATTTCCCAACCCAACTCGTTTTCAGATGAACATTTTTTCAGACTATATATGTAAATACAAAGGAAGTAACTTGGAACTGTAACAAAATGGTGCAGTGTGGAGTGCCCTTAAATATAATGTCCCACTCATCCACACCCTCCTCCATTCCATTCTGCTCCAGCAGTCAGCACTGATGGTCAT
Source organism: Ctenosaura bakeri (assembly GCA_948474755.1). Lineage (NCBI taxonomy): Eukaryota > Metazoa > Chordata > Lepidosauria > Squamata > Iguanidae > Ctenosaura > Ctenosaura bakeri. Next base: position 414,031 of record CAOLHI010001027.1, on the reverse strand, counting down.
TGAGCAACTCAGTCCTTGTTGGGTTGTTTTTGGGGCACACCCCTTACTTTTCCCACCTAAATCCTTTTTCCCCCTGTAGTTCTGCATAGCCTGAAGTCCCTCAAGCCTACCAATATATCCCACTTTTGTATGGAAGAGGCCTTTTTTAACAAAAAGAAATTACTGGAAGTACCTTGGGCTGCATAAAGACTGAAAGACCACTCTCTATGATGATGGCTAACAAAAGCAATCCCTACCGAAGAGACTGTTGGTGACACTGGTGAGAGAGGTTGTCTTGTCCCTGAATGGCTTCCCTCCCAGTCTTTAGTGCGGCTGTTCTTCTTAACTCCTCTCCTGATGACTGGATGAGTCTGGGATGCATTTGTTTCTCCTTCACTGATGCATGTTAAGACTGGCACAGATGTCTGCTCAACCTTGGCAGTAACTGCTGCTTCACCAGTTTTATGTGGGCTATCTGGACTTGGAAATTGAGAATTTGTTGCTGTAGGAGGCAGTTTGATGTCTGCAAGGCATTCGGCTGTTTCTGTACAAAGAAGGTGTGCAGTGCAGCAATGGGTGGCTAAAGAACAGGGGTGCTGTGGTGTGGAAGATTCAGCTAAGAGATGAGCTTCCTTCACTGTGATGGATTCTGACTCTCTCTGTGCTCTGCTGAATTCCGCTAACACTCTTGAAGGAAAAAACAAGAAGTTAAAGGAAAATCCACAAGGGGAAAAGATGACTCTAATGATCACATCTCTACCAAACCATGTGGCATTTAGGTAACCCTTGAATTATCACACACCCATCAGTCACTTAAAGTCTCAACACATTCATTAGTTCAGGGTTGGAAATCAGATGCTGTTGGGACTGCAACTTCCCATAGCTCTAACTAGAATAAACAATGGCGAAGAATAATGGGAGATGCAGTTCAACAATATCTGGAGTGCTTCACAATTCCTACCTCTATATTAATTGCTCACACACTGATACATCTGTATGACAGCATTTTAATACAGCTGATTTAACATGTATAAAAATGAATTATGTACTGAGCTGGATACAACTGTTACTATATAAGATTTTTCTCTTCATTATTTAGACTTGCTGGGCAGAATGAAGTCTGCAATCACACAGACAGCAATGCAACAAATAGTATTCTGGGACTTAGCAATGAATTCAAATTCTTCCTTAACCATTCAGTTACTGGATATTATCAGGTACATCCAGCAAGAATTTGCCCAGCCTGTAAAAACAGGGACAGTACCCTACCTCAAAAAGTTGTTGTGAAGTTGAGCAATTCTGAATGCTTTACCTGGTAGATATATAAACCTGACATCATCTGGCAATGGTTGAACTGCTGTAATGTCATTAACCAACCACCCTGACCAGCTGCCTTCTAGATGTTTTGAACTAAAACTCCCAGCACCCTTCACTGTTGGTCATGCTGGTGTGGAAGGACAGGAGCTGTACTTCATTTGACGGGAACCAGGTTGAGCAACAGGGTCATAGTTATCGCAAAGGGAAAGATGAACAACCACTGTGAAGGAAGTGGAAGGCCTTTGAGAAAAACTGCAGCAAGGGTCACAGAGGAAGAAAAATCTCACAAAGTGATAGAATCAAATAGCTTGAAGGGACCACAAGCGGTATCTAGCCCAACCCCTGCCATGCAGGAATGCACAACTAAATAGGGGGGCCGACAACTCTGTTGTGAATAGGATCCAGAAGGGGAGGCCAGTTGATTTTCACATATCAATCCAGCCAACCAGATATCTGGTTTCCAGCAAATCTTATTTTAATAACATGCTATTGTCCAGGGAGATGTTTCCATGGTTTTCATAACAACAATTTTTTTTTGGTGCTGTTGAGAATCATTGCAAAACTAAGGAATAATAAAGTCCATGTCATTCATCCACATACTTACTCTTCAAGGGACTGATCCAAATCTTTTCTAGTTGCCACACCACATTCAGAGTCATCTGCCTTGGGCTCCTCGCCTCTGTCAGGGCTCTGGGTGCAGGCTGACGTCCCAGGTAGCAGGCTGTCTGAGCCCAGACTGGAAGAGAGCTGTGAGGAGCTTGTCGTGCTGATGCTTAAGTTGGATGCTGTAAGTCTGCTCACTTGTTGGCTTTTAGTGACAGGCAAGATAGCTGAGTGTGCTTCAACTTCATCAGAGCCAGAAGACTGGGAGAGAGAGCCCAGTGACTCCTTTCTCCGGACCGCCAAGCCCACAAGCGGCTCTGGCAGTTCTGAGGCCGGGCAAAGGCCTGACAAGGATAACGGTGTGATGGTCCATTCATTCAGAACTGCTGATTTGTAAGAGAGGTCAAAAGCCAGGGAGGACAAGCCCTGCAGATAAGTGAGGAGGAATTCAACCTCTTCAGTGTCCAGAAGCAGAGCTGGTGAATGGTAATACTCAGAGAGGTGGGCCTTTTCATGGAGCAGGAGCTTCAAGTAGCACTCCATCAGGCCATCATTCAGGGCCAGCCTGAGCCATGCACGGCAGCGGCCCACATCTGTATTGATAAAGTCCAAGTGTTCCAGTTCAGAAATGATGTTTCTGGAGAAAAAAAAAGTGCAGTAAAAAATATAGAAGGGTAAGAAAGAAAAAGTAAAGTCTGTGAAAACAGCAGCTGCAAAGAGCAATGGAAAGCAAGGAGGATTTGGACCTGCTAGAGCAAGCCAGGGGGTTACACATGCTCAAAGCTTCTAAAGGAAGGTAGGAATTTACAGGAGGACACTAAAGGCTTGTGAGGCAAATAAGACAGATGACTACAGCACTTCGTTATTCAATACCAAAAATCAAAGTTAGGGTCCTCCGTGCCATTGTGTTTCTGAGCTGCATGGGTGTGAAAGCTGGACACTGGGTGTGTGACAGCTGGACAGAGAAGAAAGCTAGCACGAAGAGAATCAACTCATCTGAAATGTGGGGCTGGAAGAGAGTTCCATGGATACCATGAACCGACAAAAAATTCCAATATACAGATTCAAGTGCAAATCAAATATTAACTCTTACTAGAAGCCAAGATGACTGAACAGAGCCTGTTGTACTCTGGATATATCATGAGATAATATGACTCTTTGGAAAAGATGACAATGCTCAGTAAAGTAGAAGGCAGCATATAAAGACTACATTACAGATGGATTGATTCAATCAAGGAAGTCATTTTATAAATTGTAGTTGAAAAAAAATCTTTTTCTAATCTCCAGTTTGTATCCACTGAAGCTCTCAAATGCCTTTAAGGTGAGAGCACAAGGCCTAGTATCCCTTTACATTACTGATTTGTGGTTATTCTCTGTGTACAAAAATATTACCTCTGTGTCAATGTCCTGCTTTCCTCATTTTCTAAAGTGATACTAAAAGCAGGTAAAGCCAGTCCATTTTGGTGACAGCCACAATCTCATCTCACAAAACGGCAGCCTCACCTGTGCGTAATGGATTTTAGGAGGGCCCAGAACACTGGCTGGGGAAGGGGCAGGCGCCCCCCAAGTTTTCTCCCTTTTGCTCCAGTCCCAGCTTTGATGTGCTTGGCCTTCAAACCATGCACAAATACTGCCTCCAGTGCACAGCAGAGAGTGTTGGCGTCCCCATCATCACTGGTGACAAGGGCATCAGAGGTCACGTAATGTTTCTGCAGCGCCTTGATGGAGTTCACCAGCTGCTTCTTGATCAACTGAAGTAACACACAAGACAGATTAAATTAGATTTGACCAAGGTAAGAGAACTCCCTTCCGCACTCCCAGTTTTATTGGGCATAATGCCATGGAGACTGACAGGACCTCTGCTAGTGTACGCTGTGTTAAATTCTGTCAGTAACAGCTCATGAATGATATTTTACAGGATATAGAAGATAATTATGAGACTAAGGCCTTATACACAAGGTGCTATTTATGTACTATTTGACATTCAATTCTATGACCAGATTCATTATTTATTCTTTATTTAGAACATTTACAGCCACCCTTCAGCTAGAAGGGCTCCCAGAGTGGCATGCAAAATGTTAATTTGACAATTCCCTGCCCTCAGGCTTACAAGGAAAAAGGGGTGGCAGTAAGATTAAGGAGGAGGATTAAGTCCAGCAAATGCTGACTGCTGTCCTCTCCTTCAGAGGCCAGAACAATAGCATTTGGTAGTGTGGAGGGCCTGTCATCAGCCACTGGAGTCCAGGCATGATGATCCTGTGACTGGTTGCTATTCCCTCCCTCCAGAGGAGAATATGAGCCTTTCCACACTGCATAATTAGAGGCCTATGATTCTTCTTTAACTGCCATGGTTCCATCTTATGGAATCCTTGGATTTGCAGTTTAGGGAGAAGCATTTTGAACTCTCATCCAGAGAGAGTTAGTGCTTCAACAAACTACAAAACCTAGAACTCCAGAAGATGTTACCATGGCAGTTAAAGTGGAATCATGGTGCTGTGTTTATGTAGCGTGAAAGGGCTCCAGTTTGCCTAAATTGTGTCATTTGAGAACCCATCACTTTGCCACTTGGGTAATAAATATACAGTCTTTCATCATAAAATGAATGATCTCTTATGGCTCTCAACACACTTAATAGGGCAGCCAAATAAGGCTGATTAACCTTCATCCAGGCAGACAGGACATTTTAGTTCTCCAGAGGCTCATTAGGTACAGAAGTACCTTTACAAGGCAGGCATCCTATAACCTGAAGAGCTATAAATAAAGCCTTCAAATTGTACCCTCTTCCCATGGACTTTTTTTTTTTTTAAAGATAAAAATGGCTGGGACAAAAAACGGTTACAACAGTTCTTTTACATCTATGTTGGGGTTTTTTTAATTTAATTTTTTCCATTAAGGAGGGCTAGGAACAACAAAAAAATGTTCCACATCATGTGAACATGTGTTTTCTGGGTAACTAGTTATTGTGGAAGGTTCTTGATTCAGTATCCACAACAGACATAAGGTATTTTTATATTTCCAAATATATAGGAATTCTCAGTGGGGTCAGAAAATACACCAGATTAAGACACTCACTGGACATTTTTCTTTAAAAAAATTTGCTTGGATGAAAGTCAAGGAAAAATGACACTTAACTATGAAATTCATCTCTACTTCTTTCTTTTTCTTTTCAGCATCTTCATTTCAAGGCTGATTATACCAACAGCCACACTCATCAGATCACTGCTTTGAAAAAATGTCACCTATCTCTTCTAGTGGTAAATATACAAAAATTCTACTTGAGCCATATGTTTGTATTTGTGGTCAGAGCGGGAGAGATAATCTGATATATTTATTTATTATACTGTTCATTTTATGATAACTCTATAACTAGATATCTGTCTAAGCCACTGGACCCCATTTTAGAATGTTCAGATTTAGCAAAGATTGAGTTAGTCTTTTTATCCAATCAAGAGAAACAAGTCACCTAAGCAGCTTCTTTATTTGCCACTGTGTGATGTAAATTGGTTCAGACAATTCTCTTTGTCTGGACTGATGATCACCTAATTTAGTGGCAGGGAGCATGTGGCCTTCCAGCAGTTGTAGCACAGGAGCTCCCATCATGCCTCACGACTGGTAGTGTTGGCTAGGGCTGATGAAGCTGCAGTTCAACATCATCTGGACAGCCACACACTTTACTCGTCTTATCTAAACACTCTCCTAGACAGAGGACTCTTCAGGCTAGCAATGAGAAGGCACTGACAGATATTCCATCTTTTGTTTCATACTAGATACGAGGCTGAAAACCTAAAAAAGGCTCATCTCAAATGAATCTGCCTTGCTGATATTTTCAGCTTCTACCATTTTCTGCTCAAATCATTGCATTTTTAATGTCAGTAAACATTCTGCACTTTTGTCTATCCATATTATGATTTCATACCGTGGTAGTGAACTATAGTTATAAACAAAGAACTGGATGAGCCTGAGAATTATGAGCATGAATAAGTGTTGCCTTTGAGCCACATGCAACCCCTCAGCCATTTTGAGGCCCTCCGCTTTTGATATATTTATATTAAAAATATTGCCCATGCATCTGGGGTGTGTGTATGTATAACTTTACCATGCTTCTGCCTGGGACCGCCCCACCATCCCACTGCAGTTTCAGGACCAGGAGAGACCTTTTATAAACCAGGAATTAAGAAGTCCAGTTTAGGGCCAGGGAAGCTAGGATCTTATGAGATCTTATGCGAGCGGGGGGAGTGTGTCCTTCCAACAGTTGTCCACTCCTGATTTAATAGTACAGTAAGTGAAGCAACTGAGAATAGCTGTCAAGGAGAAAAAAAAAATTAAGGAATGAAGGAGACAGATGTTGGCAACTTTTCAATAATGTCAGTGTCCTTTTTGGAAATTTAGGAGTTTGTTCAATGAGCCATATTCAAAATGAGTTCCAGAGCGGAGGTCCATTCACATTACAGAATTATAGCATTATGATTCCACTTGAATTGCTATTGTTCTGTCATATGGAATCCTGGGATTTCCAGTTTAGGGAGGGGGATTTAGAATTTTCAGCTAAGAGTGCGCCAATATCTCATCAAAATACAGACTCTAGGATTCCACAGGATGGGACCATGGCAGTTAAAGTGGAATTACCACACTACATTTGTGTGGTGTGAATGGATCCCTGGTTTCAAACCACTTTCTAAGTGTCTCTAAGTGTCACCATCAAAGGCTGATGGAAGAAGCTGCATCTTCATTCCACTGAATCCCCAGTGGCTGGAAAGTAGTCAAAGGATAACTATTCATATGTGTTACTACCACTTCAAGGTTACACTCAGCACCAAGGAAGTCTCAACCTTCACTGGCCACCTCAACCATCTGAGCTTACCTGAGTAACTTCCTGTGACTGGCATCCATTCTCAGTTGTGTGGTTGGAATGCATGTCTTATCTCTGCTTCTGCCCAGCTCTGGAATCACATGTTAACCTGAAGAGAAGCAAACAGAAAGGAAGATGGCTTAGTTAAATTAGACCCTGAGGGAAAAATGACAGGGGCTGAGTTGAGGCTGAAGGCACACAGAAGAAAATGTGTACATCAGGGAGTTCTAAAGAGAAGCACTGTATATAGTTGTTTGTGTACTAATGTCAGAAATCTCTGAGCCAAGATTTGAGAGTTGGAGTGTTTAGTTTTAAAGAAAAATATAGATTTAACAGAAACTTGGTGGTATGTAGAAAACCAGTTTGATACCAACTCCAGAACAGGGATAGGCAAGTTTGGCAGATCTGGAGCCCTTTTTTCCCCTTCTTTTTTTGCCCTGGGACCTTCTGTGGATAGCACAGGTTGCAAAAAGTCCAACTCCCTCTCCAAAAAAAAAAAAAAGGAATTTTTTGAAGTTAAACTGTGGGGACTCCGTAAACTACTTAAAAGGGGAACTGCTATTCCTGGAGGCTTTGGACTGTCATTTTATATGTCAAGAGGGAGACAGTTTCAAACAAGCTGTAAACCTCAGAAGAACTTGATTCCTCCTCAAAATCACCATGGCTGACAATATCACACCCATAAAGTAGGTAGAACAGACTAGCATTCCCCTGATTGAAATACTCAAAGTGATGTTAGAATGGAGAGGGAACCAGAGAAGCATCCAAAGGAGAAAGTATTGTAGCAAAGGATGACTTCAGTTACCCTCAGTTACAATAGCAAAGTTAACACTTCTATATAACCTGAATAGATGTGTTCTAGAATAGTTAGCCATGGAATTGATGAGAGGCTTTGCTGTTGACGTGTGCCTTCAAGTCATTTCTGACATATGGTGACTCTAACTTTTATGGGGCTAATAGTGTGTGATGTGCCCAAGGCTACATCAGGGGTGGGAAACTCTGGAGGGGGCCATTTTTCAACTCTACCTCTCCAGTTTTTTAGGGTGGTAGTGGTGGCATGGGATGCTGTGGGAGGGCTGAAGGACAAACCCCTGCAGTTTTGAGCTGCTTTTTGGCTAAAAATTGCTGTGATTTTTTAAAAATTGCCTCAGGGGCTTTTGAGGCCACAAAATGGGGTCCTGTGGGATGTCTGCAGCCTATAGGCTGTACTTCTTTGTTCCCCCATTTTAAGTGTGGCTATCTAGGATGTAGTGCAGTGGCATATCTGGGCTAGCTCCTGGGGCAAGCACAGAAGTTGTGCCCCTGGATGCTACTGCTGCCAGCTCTGCACTGGGCCCTGCGAAGGTGGCGGTAGCAAGCGGGAGCAGGGTAGCACTAGTGGGCGCGGGGGACAGCAATGAGCATTGGGGAAGTGTGAAGGGGGCAGAGGGGCACAGGGAAGGTGTGAGGAGGTGATGGTGGATGCGGGAGCAAGCACGGGGGGTTGGTGGCAAGCGTGGGAGAGGCAGGCGTGGGAGGCAGCAGGTGAGAAAGGGTGGCAGTGAAAACGGGGGAGGTGTAGGGGGTGGGTGGGCAGGAGAGCGCCCCCCAGGCATTGGTGCCCAGGGCACAGGCCCTAGTTGCTCCACCCTAGATACACCTCTGATCTAGTGCAATCTACAAGTGTTGCTGAATTGACTGGCAACAATGAGTGGTAAAATGAAACCAAAAGGAAAATCAAGAGAGCCTAGTCCTCTTGGAATTTATTTAAATAAATTAAATATAAATATACAAATTCTAGTAAAAGAGGCTCAGGTAGAATGCATACTACAAGTACAAAGTCTAAGAGGTCATCAGCATGACTGAAATGCAGTGGCAAAGAAACTGGGGGCAGGAGAATGCTCCCTTTAGGAACTGGAAACTTTGTCCAAACAAAGAGGAAAGAAAGTAACACAATCTTACAGAGAGGAAATGCAAGCAGACAAAAATAGATAAAAGGGGATTTTGAGGAGCTCATCATTAATAGATTCTAGACCAAAAGTAAAGATTTTATACATGTATAAGTAGGTACAGGAAAGCAGTTATCAAGGCAAATGTTGGATAATGCAATTAAACTAGTTCTAAAGGAGACAGCCAGTGTGGTGTGGTGCTTTGGAGATCAGAGTTTGATTCCCCACTCAGCCTTGGAAACTCATTGGGTTACCTTGGGCATGCATCACACACTCTCAGCCCCAGAAAACCCTGTGATAGGTTCGCCTTAAGGTCACCATAAGTTGGAAATGACTTGAAGGTATACAACAACAGTAAAGAAAAAGGAGAATAAAGAGATTAGGATAAATAAATAAAAAATAAAGAAAGGAGACTAAAGAGAAGAAAAATTAATGATTTTTATTGCCCATGACCGAAGAAGTAGGGTATTTGGAGATTTACAAATAAACAACTGAAAAACTGAGACAAATGAAGGTTTCCAAGAGATAAACTTTTAGAACTTATTGACAAAATGAAAACAGAAAACATCATTGTGTCCGGATGGTATCCATCTAAGAATTTTCAGAGAACTTAAATGTCAAAGCCATGATTTCAGAGAAACATATAACATGACCCTAAGAGCACTGAGCCTCTACCAGAGCAAAGTCCGTGTTGTATATCATTAGGAAAATCATAATTTAAAAAATGATTGCCAATACTATTATGTCATTCAGGTCTATTGTAGGACCACATCTGGAATACAGGCAAAAGGATACTTTTCACATAGCACACAGTGAAACTGTGGATTGCAACCTACCTATAGTATAATAGGATGCAGCAAAGTACACAAACCTCGACTGCATGTGTGAGGGGAGGGGGAGGCAAATTTGTGGAAGAAAAGGCTATTAATAGCTATTAGTTGTGACAGCTATCCATTATCTCCACAACCAGGGGGAAAAAACCCTCTGAAAATCATTGCTGGTGAACACAAGCAGGATGGTGCCTGTATTCATGTTCCTACTTTGGATTTCCCACAGTGTCTAGTCTGCCACTGAAATAACAGAACAGCAGACTAGATAGGCCCTTGATCTGATTCAGTAAGTATGTGTCTGCAAGTCAGCTGCTGACTTACAGCGACCCCAAGAATTCCATAGGATTTTCTTAAGCAAGAAATAATTGGAGGCGATTTGCCACTGCCTTCCACTGAAATATAGCCTGCAGAATCTGGAATTACTTAGTAGTCTCTCCTCTGTGCTTACTAGGCCTAACCCTGCTTAGCTTCTGAGATCAGATAGGATCTAGTGCCTTCAGGGTTTTGGGATCCAGTAGGGATGGATAAACATAAATAAGACTACAATTCTAACTATCAGTTAAACTGGAAAAACTGTCTTCTGGCTTATGTAACTGTGAGTACAGCTAAGGATAACAGGACACTAGAGAAGGACTGGGTAGCTTTTGGGCCTTGTGGGAACTAATTAGTTTCCCTGAAGTCCATGACCTGGAGCTAGGTTTTGTGCTCCACAAAGGAGGCTCAAAACTGCAGAACAAGGTGCCTTGAAGCATGTGCAGAGCCGAGTAAGATTTTTTCCATACTGAAGCTCACACACAAATCCTTTCAAGCGTAAATCTACTTCCAGCCCCCAGCCCCTAACCTTCTTGATTTAATCAGTCTCATTTTCGGTGGAAGAAGATTGCTTCATTGTTTCTGTTGTGAAACTGTTGTAAACTGAATGACTGCAAATCATTCAGAGATATGCCAGTAAATCTCAATCTGCCTTCTGCCCATTCTTGCAATGCTGCTGGGGTGGGAAACTGCCAGCTTATGCCACCTCCCAGTCTGCCTTCAGAGAGGTGGGATGGGGCTTGGAGGCTACAGGCTGACTGGAGAGAAACGCAGGTTCCAAATAGCATTCCTTACCCTAGCCTCAGCACAGAACTAATTTTTAAAAAAAGGGGGAAAAAAGGCTTTTCCTAAGCCTAATTCCTGCATAGTGGTAATGGTATCTTCCTGCATATAGCATGTTATTTTTCTATGTTTTCAAACCACCCAATCCAGCAACTGAACAGAACGTAATAACATAAAAGATAAAATAACACTAAAACAATGACAATAAAGCAAGTCAGATAATAAGGAGATAAAGACAATTCCTGGAATATTATGCATAAATGAACATCACTATGAAACAGTCTTCCAGTCCCCTGCTCTAGAGTCACAGACCAGGAGCCTGAGTTAGTCAAAGCCAATGGCGCATAATGGTAGCATCCATCTAGAAGAGCCCCCCTCCCAAAAACCAGACAGTCCAGAGTCCAGAACACAGTGAGGAGGTGTGTTTATAGAGCATCCCTCCAGGTAACTCTCAGGCAAATGAGCCAAGCTAAGCGTGTCCTGTTCCCACCCACCGCACTTGGTCTCTGATCAATCTGACTAGTCACAAAATTCTTTTTCCATCTGTTGAACTACTTATTATACAGGGTCCAAGAACAAGTGTCATCTGAATCTTCACAACAGAAATTTCATCTGAATGCCTGTTTGTAGCTTTTCCATTCTCTGATTCCCTAGGCTGTGATGTATCCATTCATGTATTACAAGCCTCCCTTCTCCTTGGCGTTCCATTAAGCCTTTCTACCAGTCACAGACAGGCAGAACAGGCAGGGTGTAAGCAGCTGCTCTTCACCATTAGTCAAGGCACTGACTGGAGCAAAGACACTAACCTGCAGCTTTGCTGAGGGCAGACGGAGAGCCTTGGCCAGGACCACAGAAAAAGGACTGCCTCTGGCAAGAACTGCATGAAAAGGGGGTGGGAAGGAGATTAAGCCCCTTGCCTTCCAGGCTAGACTTGGTCACGAGACTTCCTGAACTCTGAACACAGCAACTTTGCAAGCTGAGCACAGCAGCCAGGAGTGACACTTCTCCTAAAGCTCTGGTTTATCATCCAGAGGGACACAAAAACCCATCAATGCACTGTTTGCACTGCTCTGACTAGAATCCTAGAACTGAAAGAGATGGTATTGTGGGCAGGTTTGGTTCTCTTCCCTCTCAGAGGATCAAGTTGAAATGCCAGTGATGGCATGAGTCTGAGTTGTGGAATGAGCTGGGACCACAGCCCAGCAATAGAACACATCTTTGTATGCACTGAGGGATACAAGTTCTTATACCCCAAAATTCTGAGCATTCTTTCTATTTTGCAAAACCTTTTGCTTCTCTGTTAGTCACACATACAAGTAATGACAACAAAACCTTGCAAGTTCCCTGTGCCCACAGACTGATATCCATTCATTAATGAAACAAGATGTTCAGTCAGCTGAACTGAATCACATTGCCTTAACCTGAAGTGGAACTGATAAGCAGTGCAGAAAACAGGTTAGTGAAACTGAAGGTCCTGCAGTCATGCCCCAGCCAAAGGAAGTTAAACTGTTGAAATAAAAATATATCAAGTGCAGGTCTCTTTTGGTATGTGTCCTAAAAACAACCAGAATTCTTTCAGGAGTAGTCATTTCTTGGTAAATAAAATGGAAATATGTGCTATTCTCTTTACATTATTATAAATATTCCAATAAAATACGTTTCATACAAAGTTTAGAACATATTTGAATATAACTGTTAAACCTAATGCGCCAAATCACTGGAAAATTTTCTGTTTCACTGTTAGATGAATACCAGTCTGTGGGCACAGGCAACTTACCACATTTTGCCTTGACTACCTGCACTTATAACTGAGAACCAAAAGATTTTGCAAAATGGAAACAAGATTAGCAATGCATTCACTGATCAGCCTATATTACTTACTCTAGAAACTCCACATCACTGAGCAGACCACTGGTAAGAGGCAGTTTTTCATGTCCTTTATCATACAGATGCAGCTAACAAGGGTTTGTTGCCTGATGGATGAGTTCTCCTGCCTTCAATGCCAGGGCTCAGCTCTAGCTTAGAAGGTCATAGTGTGTGCACAGGATGCCCACTCTGCCCTCAGTTCGAAAGATTTGCACTCCTTTCACATTTGTAAGGCTTATGAGAGAATTAATTTATTATTAATTTAGGTCTCTGTGCACATGTTCCAAAATGTTTTCACTCTGAACAGCATTCAGCCCTTAATTGTTTCCTGAGACACCAACAGTCCCACCGTCTAAAGCATTCTTGACACTATCAGCTCCAGTTCTGAAGAGCTTAATTTGAATGACTGCTTTCAGTTTTACAGCTCATTCTAGCCACAAGAGGCCCAAAACAAATCAGCATAGTTCCTATGTAAACAATTCCAACATTAAATGTTAGGCTGCAACTGAAAGAGATTTACTGTAAGTCAAATTTACAGTCCAGGTATAAAACACAAGCCAAGAGCCAGTTAATGCCAGGGCTCAGTTCGGAACACACAAAGCAATAAATTAAGCATGCACCTCATTAATTCACCAGCATCATACTTCTCCAATGTAGGTTTCATATAAGCAGAGCTCAGAACAGTTACTTTTTTGGACTACAACTCCCCCAATCCCCCAGCCAGCCATGCTGGTTGAGAGATTTGGAAAGCTGTAGTCCAAAAAAGTTAACTTTTTCAACCTTTGGCATCTGAGACCTCCCTTCTGACTCCAGAACCATTTGGGTCTCCTCTGAAATGCCAACGCTTACCCACATACACCGATGCATAGAAGGCCAAAGGAAAGTAATTGTTGACAGGATCCCACCACAACCACATGCTTTTTGCTGACAAGTGTCAGTGCAGTTCCCAACAAATCTGGAATTGATATCCCGTCACTTCAGCACCTTCTGTAATAGAAAGTTGGATTGCTGCTGATAGAAATGTTTCTCCTCCTGCTAAACATCAGCCCAGGAGACAGAGCAAGTGAGTGACGAAGCCTCCGAGGCACAGGCTTTCCAAACAAACAGTGGAAGAAAACATGACCAAATGGCTGAGGAAGAAGGCGAATCTTGCTGAAGTAGGCCATTTCTCAATCAGTAAAAGGCAGAATGCACCAAATGCTAATTCAAAGGGACTCACAAGTCCCTGAACCATAATGGGCATCTTCCCATGGGGGGAGTGTACCTGACTCAACCCTTATTACAATAACTGGAATAAAACTGGGGAAAAAGGCACAAAATTCCATCCCCCCAGTCATATAAAATGAAAGCAGAATCTTCCATGTTACAACCTTACCCCCTTCACAGTCTTTTTAAAGAATACTATTTTTATACATGCACATGGGCACAACTATGACATGGTGGCATAGTTGTGGAAACACATGCTTTTGTACTGTGGCAGGTGGAGGCAGCATCACCAAAGGACTCACCTTGATGTTAGGAATGATGCAAGCACACAGCTATAAAAGCAGGAGTCTACTCTCTGGGGTTAGCTGGCTACCAGTATTCTCCAGATAACAATCCTTCAAAACTGCACATCTCAGAGGTGCTCAGGTTCCTCCTTTTGTGGTCAACAGTTCTAGGAAAAGAGCTGCTGTGAGCACATGACAGGCACCAAGTCACAAACTTGGGACAGAGGGTTATACGCAACACTGTTCCACTCACACAGTGACTAAGCCAGAATCTGGAAACCTAGAAGCCATTCATCTCTCAGCCATGCACACATTGCTCCATATAGCTTGGATGACAAGGCTTTTCCTGACCACCTGACTGATGCTGTCTTTCCACATCTAGAGTCTTTCTCTGAGATGCTGGCAAATGAAACCTAGTAGACAGCAAGTTGGCAGGTCTATGGCAATTTTCTGTGAAGAATCTGAACAGTTGTCAATGGGGCAATGAATGTATTCTGGATTTTAGTCCAAACTATGAAGGACCTAACCAAGGTGATATACCCTACCACCAAAATAGGTCAGAACCTTGGTTAACTCCTTTAAAGTTCAGACTAAAGCCTGGACCATATTTACCACCCACCACTCCCAGCTACCAGTGAACTTAAGAAAAAAAATCAGTGTTGCCTTCTTGGTAGGAACTGGCTTTCAGTTCCCCTCCTCCTGGATACCACAAAGAGAGTAAGAGAAGGGTTGGGGTGAAGAAGACCCTGGTCATTGGACTCCTGCAGTCAGCTTCCCCTTAGGGTGTCACTCATGCATCAACCCAAAATTGGAGACTGGTTGGCATAAAATGTATGCGTGTGCTCATTTATCCTCAGAGTTACAAATTTATAAATAACTTCTGTAATTTAAATGAAATAATCTCGCTGAAGTAGGGAAACCTGCAACTTTTGCTGCAATACATTTTTTCTCAAGGCACAAACTGCTGCTGAGCAACTTCAAATCCTCTGCTCCCAGTTCTTAATATTTTTTTTATCTTTAAAGTGGGGTCAGATCAGACAGCCCTTAAAACACAGCATCCCTTCTAAACAGAAGACCGTCCTCTGACCACCCATCAAATATTCTCTGTAAAGGAGAACACATGGCCATTTTCAGTGTCACTTTTCTTTCTAAAAGGTTTAACAATTTCTCTTTAAAGCAGCCTTCCCCAACTTGTTGGCCTTCCAGATGTGTCAGACTAGAACACTCATAATTTCTCAACAGTAGATGAGACTGATAGACTTTTTTAGTCCCAGACAGCTAAGGGAGGGACAAGGAACACTTCAGACTTGGAACCAATTGTTCAGAGAAACTGCTACATCTCTTTTTATAAGTGTTTTCATTAAGGGTTGAGCAAGTATGTATTAGACGTATTTTTAAGACTTACACTAAACTAACTACAGTCAGCCCTCCACATATGTGGGCTTGACTTTCATGGATTTCATTATTTGTGAGTTTCTCCATTCCCTGCCTCCTTGTCTCAAGCGCATCTTTTCTGGAAAAACCTTCCCTCTTGGCAGCTCCAATCAGACCACACAGGCCTTTAAAAACCTGACTCTGGTCTTCCTCTTCCTCCTCCTCCTCCAGCTGCTGCCTGGTCAGTTAAGGACAGATCACAATCAGTTCTCAGCACCACAAACCTTCTCCTGATACCCTGCACACATCCAAGGAAGGAGATGCATGTGTTAGGAAGTATAGGGCCACCATGCCAATCCACTCCACTTCCCTGACCTGGCTTGGACCCAGGGTGTCTATTCTCTTCATCAAATCTTGGCCCCTTACCACAAACATACACATTTTGATAGTTGTGATTTTTCCACTTTTGCAGGGGTCCTATGCCCCTAATCCTGGCTGACTGTAGATCAATGGATCTCTATTATCCAGTTTAACTGAAACTCTCTCTAACTTCACTCAACACCTCTTCAGGAAGCATGCATGGCCTCATCAGCATCATGACTTCACAAAAAAGTATGCACTCAGCAGTAAAATGGTATTCCAGCTGCCACCTGAGTTGCCCTTCTGCTGCCACTAATCCATAGTGACAACAAGGGATAAGGAGCAGTTTCCTATTGTTGATGACGGCTTAGCATTCTGGACTGTTTTGATTACCCCAAACCAGCCACTAATATCTTAATCATGCTGGTGAGCGAGAAACATTTCATCTTCCTTCACGTGTCTTAGGATGTTTATTATGAAATTAATGAAATGCCATCATCATGAGCCAACAACCAGGAACTGCAAAAAGAGAAGGCAGCACAGGACACAGTGGACTTCTCAACAGCACAGGGTGTTTTGCAGTAAACCTGCCTGATGGCATCAGTTTATAGGACTTGTCCTAAATTTGGGAACTCTTTATTTTCTGAATTACTGCAGAAAACAATAATTCAGCTACCTATTTTCCTTCTGTAAAACGAGTATTGTAGCCCTGGGATACGATACTCCCTGAAAATAACACCTTCAGTCCACCTTGTACACTGCTTGAAGAGTAAATTGTGCTAAATTATACTAACGGCCTCCCTTTCTAAGAAGGCCATAAGCAGGGAAGAAGTACAACTACACCCTCACAACTATGTTTTGCACCAAAGATACCTCGTCAAGCAAAAACACGAAAGGGTATATGTGCACACCACCTGACATAAACAGCCTGTTTTCCCCTCTAAATCCAAATGGCTTTCAACAGACAGAAGAACAGAAGGAATGCAAATGGTTGGTAGGGGATAAGGCAACAGCGAAAAGGGGAAGACTATGTAGAAGCATAGTCTTCCTCCTTGTTCCTACATAAATGCCCACATTTTTCTGACAGAATTCTCAGCATTGTTATCAACTACTCCATCTTGATTTTACTGTGTTTCTCTGAATCCCACCAGAAATTTGTTCCTGTCCTTTGCACTGGGTTGTGAGACCATGTGGCTTTCTTACACATGGAAATTTGCATGCATTTGTTCTTCATATGCATATTTATTTACTTATTTCACTTGATTCATGGATTCTGCCCTATTTGTTAAAATTTAATCCTATGTATTTTTCCCACTATGTATATTTTTAACTATCCTCAATTTAAAATGTGTATATTGTTCTGTGCACATTTTATTTCTCCAAAACGCTTGGTAAGCCTTTCAAAGATGTGAATTCTCAAGGTGAGATGCATCTGTTGTCGCAGTGAATCTCAAGAGATGCAAATACAGTAGCTTTTGTCAAGACTGTAAACATCAAGGACATTCTTCCCATCCCTATTGCTCAAATGATAAATTAAACTGAAACTGCAAATACAAGCAGGGAAAGTAGATCACATGAGTCCTGCCACTCTGGAGCAATGAATACAGAACAAAGATTACATATATATTATAAAGATTATGCTCAGGGAAACTGCAAAGTAATCTGTAACTTTCTATCCTGGCAAAACAGACCTGTTACAGAAATGCGATTGCATGCAGATAGCAATGGGAGCTTTCTTCTTCCCTGGCAGCTTTGAAGATGAATGATTTTCATCAGGAAGGTGGTAGAGACACACAGTTTAACATTCCCTCCACCACTCCATGCTTCCCATCCTGACTGAGGCCTCACAACTTCTATCAAAAATAATAAATATATGAAATACAATTATAAGTACTGTGAAGTCTACTTTGATACTTTTAAGGATGAGTGGAGTGGGATGAAACAACTTGCAGTAAAGCAATGGAGCAGCTCTGTTTATTTGCCTTTAAAAAGTTCTCCATACAGTCTTTTTAAATTCATACTTTGGCTTATGAGACTGTATTATGCACATGCTTAAATGATAGGCCTCTTATCCTCTTATAGATCTACAATTGGAATTTCTCACAGCAATCAAATCAAGCATCTTGATCAGGTTGGGCAAATTACAACTCATGGGCTGCACAGAGTCACCAAGGCTGTTTGTGTGGCTTCTGAAGTTCTAGGAAGCATTTGGGTTCATTTAATTTTAGGGTGAGGAGAGGCCTTTAAAAAAAAACAAGACATGAACACAAAGTAATGTCCAATCACTTCCTTTTTCCAAAAAGTGTTCTCTTGGGCTTAAAATGGCCAAGGGCATTCTAAAAACACAGCAAAAATGCCTCCCAAAGTATTTATAGGGCACTTGAGGGGAAAAAATTATTTTATGAGTAGTGTGTTGTCCTCCAAGGTCTGCTGGGTGGCTAAAGCAGCCCTCCAGCTTCCCACCATTGCTCATTCCTGATCTTTACCACCACAATTTTGACTATCCTGAAGGCACATTTTCCAGTCTCAGAGACTGTGGAATTTGCTGAGGCCAAAATCCATACATTCCCAGCTTATAATGAGTTTCCTCACATGACCAGGGACAGAGTGGGAAACTCATGAGAGTAAAAAAGGGCATTCAGTCGTAACACAAACAGTGTTGATAACTGATCGTTACTGGCTTCAGATTCAAAGTCCTCAAGAGCACCAACAAATAAACAAAAATGGAGATAATACACACAATCACTGAAAAAAGAAAAAGAAGACCTAATTCAAATACTAACAACCAGCAAACTAATAAAGTTTCAAAATAAATGAAGCATATGTATACATAAACTACAAAGAAGAATTTAAGACCACTCTCAATTGTTTTTGGTTGGTTGAACTTACATAGGTTTATCTTACTTTTATTTTTACATATAGCAGCAGCTTTACTTATTAACAGGAAACATATTCAGGGGTAGCTATGCTGGCCATGCAGCAAAATACAACAAAATCCAAAATCCACAAAAGAGCAATAACTTTATTGGCCAATCAAAATGCACAAAATACATCATGCAAGCTTCACTGGCTTCTTCATCAGGCAAAGTTGTTAAAAATCATACAGGAGAAGAAAAGTGACTATGTTAGAGCCACAGGCCTACATTTTGTCTCAGATGTCATTTCTGTTGCCAATTAAGAGGCCTAGAGGGATATCAGTGCAAGGAGAGGCCACTCTCCTTCTTGGCCATGTGAGGACTCAGGACAAAGGGCAGTAAAAGCCTGTGACTCTAACATTGCCATTTTTCTTCTCTTGTACAACTTTTCACATCTTTGCCTAATAAAGAAGACAGTGAAGCTCTGAAAGTTTGTGTGATGCATTTTCTGCATTTTGGTTGGTCAGTAAAGCTATCACACATTTGTGAGCTTTACTAATTTTTTCCCAACACTTTTGGTCTATTTGGTTTGTTGCTAGTGGTGATGGGAGACAGCTGGAACACTAGCTACTGCCAGTTCCATGCGAAGTGCTGTACTAATAAACCTGGAAGTGCAAGTGCTCACTATGACAGTCCCCATAGTCAAGCCCTGAAGGAGTGTCCAAAAATGCAGGCAGGTATGCTGATTTCTATCGCAAACTAGCTCTAGCAATTTTTATCTCCACCAGGAGTAGTTCTTTTGTGAAGCTAGGCTTTAATTATTGATTGAAGATTAAGCCTCTGGAAAATATTTTACATTCTGGTTGATATAATCAAAAATATATTGCAACTGGAAAAACCCACTTCCTCCAGCTGCTGTGAGAAATACCACTAAACTGAGAGGGAAGAAAGTTGAACTGACAGATAATCTTATATTTTTTTCCAACCAAAAAGTTCTGCTGCTTCAAGTCTCAGAGCCCTACCTTCATTATACCACTATGTGCATACCATGCTAAACAAACCAGAGACCAAATGCTTTGCTTAGCCATTCCTGCTGCAAGTGGGAATGATTATGTTTAATTCACCTATATGGCAATCTCCCCTGGTAAAGCAGGGATCCCTGCCTCAAAGCGATGTGTAAACTGGCTTGAAGTATAGCATTGCTGATGTTGCAGAATGGGGTACTGAGTTGTGAGCTATAGTGCCTAGGATTGCACCATTTTTAAAGAAATATGTGAGGAGCTATCAGAAGCAAACTTGAATTAAATAATTTAAAAAAGAGTTTTCTATTTGAATAATGATTCAAATAAACTATTCTAATCACCTTGGAGTAACTCAACAGGTGGGAATCATGCAGCCCTCCAAATGGTATTTGATTGCAACTCCCTGCATTCCTCACCTAACTATGTTAGCTATGACTGCTAGGAGTTGCAATTGACTACATCTGGAGAGTTGCACAGCTCCTATCCCAGTTTAAATCAATCCATCCTGATTCACCTACACGGAAGAACAGGATCTTGTCTCTTGATCTACCTAGGCCCACCTCTTTCTTGATCATGCCAAAGCGTGACCAAATGCTGGGAACTGATTTTCCCTACATATTGCAACACCTATGATGACATGTTGGGTGAGAGCAGGGGCAGCTTATCTATTGCAAGAAATATCTGAGTGGGTACAGCGTTTTGCTGTGTTCCCCTGTGGGCCTTGGAGGTGGAACTAGGTGTGGAAAGCAAGATTTTCTAGCCTTCTACTACTGAAGGATCCCTAAGTATACAAAGGCTGATGAAGTATGCTTGAGGACTGAAATGGCTTAATAAGAGGCAATGCTCTAATATGAATTTTTCAGAATTTGGAAAAGTTACTGTTTTGGTCTACAAGCCCCAGAATCTGCTAGCCAGCATAACCATCCTGGCTGAGGAATTTTGGCAGCTATAGTCAAAAAATGTAACTTTTTGAAGCTCTGGATTTTGGCTTGTTTGATGGTTAACACTGCTATTTTTGTCTTGTTTGCATAATCACTGGTGGCACTGCTTAACATGGTGCATGTGAACCTTCAGCTGTCTATATGCACTTTTCTATACAGATTTCAAAGTAAAGCTCATAATTTTCTTCCTCACTAAACCAGTTTTGGAATATAAATGAATATAAATGTATCTTTCAAATAAAATTTTAAAAAAATGAAAAAAAACCCTTTTGAATCTTGGATTTTGAATCAAAGCATCTTGGGATAATTTCATCACACTGATACATAGTATTAAGGCCCCCAAACTCCGGGCATGGCTGTTTCTAAAAACCAACCTGAAGTAACATTTTGCCACAGCTTGCCATTGTGTCATTTTTTTTCCACCAACAACTCACACATAGTTGCGGGGGGTGTCTGAAAAAAGGCTCTAAAACCTTTGCCTCTGTCATGGTCCCAGTGGAATAGCCTTCTTGACGCCAATGGCAGTTTCACTTCCGCTACAACAGAAATGGACAAAATGCACTCCCAAAGCACCTTTGACCCGTGCATACTCCCTGTACTGTGCTTTTCCACAAAGGTGAACTACATTTCCTGGGACACTCCAGAAATAGCAGTTCACTTTTAAAACAGGCCATATGGGGCCCTACAGTGTTTAACTTTTTTTTTTAAGTCCTACTTTTAGAAAACAGAAATGGACTCCCAGTTTTGCATTCTTTTTATTAGCAGCCTGTGTAGCCCTTGCAAGGTTCAGAGGCAGAAAAATGACCCTTGGACCAATCATATTTGCCCAGCCCTGCATTACAGAAAGCAAATGTGTAAGGATATGAGTATGGTTGGCCCTCCACATTTGTAGGTTTGACTTTCATGGATTTAATTATTTGCAAGTTTCTTCAACTTCTACTCCCCCCTCCACTTCAGGTGCTTCTTTTCCGGGGAGAACTTTCCTCTCAGCAGCTCCAATCAGGCCACATAACCCTTTAGAAACCCGCCTCTGGTCTTTCTCCTCCTCTGCCGGCTGCTGTCTGACCAGCTAAGGACAGTTTGCAGCCTGATTTCTCAGCATCATAAACGCATCATAAACGCTCTCCTGATGCTACGCCACACCCAAAGAAGGCGAAAGGTGAGACAGAAGTACAGGGCCACCATACCAACTTACCCCCTTCCCTCTCCTTTCCCAGACTTGGTTCGGACCCTGGCTGCCTGTTCTCCGCACCATGCTTTGCCCCTCTTTCCACAGACAGACATATACAAAAATCACAGGGCACTTTAGATTTAAGACCAGAAGATGCAGACACTAATAAAAGAATTGTATGCATTTCCAAAGACAGGAGGTTCCATAATGAGAGGCCAGAACCCTGACTCTTGCCCACATGCAGGAGCACAAATAGGATCACCTTTGAATTTCTCAAAAGCTGAGCTAGTACATAACTGGAGAAGTCCTCCAACAAATGCTTGAACTCCAAGTCATTTTCATCCTTATCTGTCAGTATAAATACCTTGAAATTTGTTTGGAAGCAAATGGGCTACAATTATAGACCAAGAAGAATGGGTGCAAATAGGGTTCTAGCTTTGCGTACTACTCAGTAACAAGGAGCAGCACTCTGTAGCAGCTAGGGCCTCCAAACCATCTTCAGAGAGAGAAAGCCAGGTGGAATGCAATATAGTAGCACTGATGCAAGGTTAGTAAAGCATGAATCACTGCAGCCACAGCTATCCTGGTTTAAAAAGGATCATAGTGGCCAAGCCAGATATAGATGGAAGTATGCACTTGTTGCTGTATGGGCCTCCAGTAATAAAGCTGGAGTACCCCTAAGCTATACACCTCTCCTTCCTAGTACTGATCGTCTACCAGCATGACCAAAACTAGATGTTATTATGGCACTGGCAACTTTCCAAAAAATCTCTCATCTGAAAAACAAGGCATACAGGGACATGTACCTTGCTTTAAGGGTGATTCATGCACTTTAAAGCACCATTCTCCTTTAGAACAAGATGTGTTCTTCCATGCATCTCATTTTGAAATGAAGTAGGTTTGTTTTCTTCCTTTCAGTGTTGGTACTGGGGACTTCCTACATCCAGCAGATTCCAAGAAAGTTAATCTCTGGAGTCATCAAGGTTGCTTATCCCTCATCTAGAAAATTCATTTCATCCAGAGACTCTGATCAAGCATCCATTATCCCCTCATCATGCCCAAAAAGCAGATATTAGCAACTGAGCAATAGTCTAAAATCATAGGGTCCAAGGAGCATAATCTGAGGAGTGGGCACACCAGAACCTATTTCAAGGCCATCTGTGCAACACTATCTGGCAAGGAAGCATTTATCAACTCCTCTGGATAGCTTTTGTTAGTCATGATGGCCACAGTCTAAAGCACAGTTAATTAACAAATGCCTTCTCCATCCTTCAAGTTCAAAATCTGAAACCGATCTCATACTATTGACCAGACAGTGCATGGGACACCTCTTCCAGTTTAGAGAATACACACAACTTTTACCCTGAAAGCACCAAGCAAATTTGTGACAGAGGCCTCTTCAGGGTAGAAAGAGTGAATGATCCATTTGTGGCAGTAACTGTTTCACTACCAAATCATTCCAAATCCAATTTTAAAATACAAATAATACTAAAAATTCCAGTAAGCAATCACCACCTTAAAAGAGGCCTTTCCACAGATGTGAGACAAAAGGGAAATAACTCTTCTTAGGTTGTTGCTCCTTAAGTATCTAATGTGGAGGACCAGTGATCTTTCTCCCAGTGTGCCAGAGACCATATTTGTGCCAATGAGCTACAATTGTTTCTTTCTGTCTTGGAATCATTTCAAGGCCCAGCAGATAATGGCTTGTTGACTGGTGCTGGCCCATGGACCACCACTGTGAGTAGCACTGTTCTACATTAAGGCTGCTGTGACAACATGCATATCATCCAAAAAGTGAAGTTGACTTCCTAGAACTTGTTTCTCACAGGCAAAACTCCCTTAGGCAGATCAGCTTAAGCACCAGTCAATATCCATATACACAATTAAATGACTAAGGCCTTTTCCACACGTGGTCGCGAAATCGCGTAGGGACGGTTCTGGCCGGTTTTATTTGTATCTGCGCAATGGTGCATTATATTTTTTAACGTTCCACACAGCTCTAGCGTGTTCCGCACTAGCGTGTGTCTGCAGATCCACACTGTAATCAGATTTAATCTCCCGCTCGCTTCCTAACCACGCCCCCTTCGTCCGTGATTGGACGTTTTTTTAAAAAATGGCTCCGTGCGTCACTGCACACGTGTGTACCTTGAATGTTCTAAAATGATAAATAAATATAAATAAGTGAAAGAACCCACATACCTAGAATCCTCCCTCTTTTTTTCTGTTCTTCACTGCTTACCGAGGAAAACAAAATGGCGCCGCCCAGCTCTTTGGGCGAATCAGTGCGTATCTGCGCTTCCACACACGTCCGCAGGTGCGCACAAACCCGCATCTCGGGAAAAAAACCACATTTTTCAAGGTTTTTAAAAAGTGCTCGCAAAGCCAGTTCGGACCGTGCCTATGCGGATTCACGTGTGGAAACAAAAAAATAAATGCGATCAAACGCACCACAAGGTGTGGAAGACCTCCATTAGAGGTCACATTGATCCGTTTTATATACACGTGTGGAAAGGGCCTAAGATCTCTTAAGTTAGATGACAGGCCTAACAGAGACATGTGAGGGCACACAGGCACACAAGACATATGAAAAGCCCAACTAAATAAAAGCGGACATTACAAATGGGGGTTCCGCATATTGTAAGACCATGAGAGGAGGGAAGATACTATATCTGGTACAGCCAGAACTGCCTCCTCCTCCTCCTGGATCAATTTTAGTGGCACTCTGGCCACCTAGTTTTACTCATTTGGAGCAGCTTACGCTCTCACAGCGAACACTCCTAAGAGGAAATCTGCCTGTTTACTGGGGCGGGGGAGGCGGATGAGACAAAGACCATTTCCGCACTAGCCTGTTATAGAGCTATTATTCCACTTTCAACATCCTATGGAATCCTGGGGTTTGCAGTTTCGGGAGGGACCTCAACTCCCTAAACTGCAAGCCCCAGGGTCGCATAGGATGTTGAAAGTGGAATAATAGCTCTGTAACAGGCTAGTGCGGAAATGGCCAGAGATGAATTCTGAGACACCATGATCAGAAACCAGAAAAGTTACATTTTTACATGACAGCTCCCAGAATGCCACACAGCCAGAGTTTCCGACCACTGTGGTGGGGGTTAAAACCTGCTCCTAGAGACCTCTGGCAACTCCGTTTGCTTACAGTCTAGAGACACAGCCCCATCGTGGGTTCTTCTTCTTGGCCACAGAGAAGGGTGACAGGTATTTGGGACCGGCTACTAGAGAGTCCTAGGCCTCTTCCCCCCCCGCAGCTCCCGTTGGCCATTCTCTTCACCGCCCTCCCCTTCGCATTTATTCTCTCCCACTGTTCTCCTCTCCTGTCCCCCCCCCTTTCCTCGACTTTCTTCTCCACACAACTGGCCTTAACTCTTTCCTCAGAATATCCCCTCCCTCGTTTTACTCCTGCGAGGGGCGGAGCTTCGAGAAAGACAGACAGACGCGCCAACGGATGGGGGGGGGTCAGAAGCGACTCACCAGCTCAGCAGCGCGACCCCGACGAACTGGGGAAACCCCGGAAGTGAGCCGAAACCGCTGCGGCGCTCCAACGGGAGCGCGCCTTCGTGCGTCACCTTCTTACGTCACTCGGTCCACTCAAAACCGCAGAGACAGGAAGAAGGTAGAGCTACCCATACCCCGAACTGGGAGGTTTCGACATTCCCTCGCGCCCGCCCGCTTAGAGACAGGGCAGAAAATCCCCATAGGAGACAGTGGGAAAACTGGACATTCTGCCGTCGCCCATGCTTTTTACGTCTGTACGTAGATCGAGCAGTGGGCGGGGTAAAGGAAACGCCGATTTGATTTGGCCGACGCTGGAGAGGGGCGGGTCTTTCTTCGGCTCTTCTGTTTTGTTTCCGCTCTACGTCTTTGCTTCCTATTCTGTTTTTCAAGCCCGTCATTCTTGCCATGGTCCCGCCTACTGCCGCTGCTTTCACGCGACGATTGGTAGAGGCGGAATTTCAGAGATTTCATTGGTTGAGGGTGGAAAAGCGGACAAAACGTTCGACTACCCCTTTTCCATCAATTGAGGTGCCTCTGTGGCCATTTCCGCACTAGCCTGTTATAGCGCGATGATTCCACTTTCAACCTTCTCTGGCATCCTGGGGTTTGCAGTTTCGGGAGGGGCCGGCCAGGAGGATGCCAGAGGATGTTGAAAGTGGAATCATCGCGCTATAACAGGCTAGTGCGGAAATGGCCTGTGTGTCTTCAAGTGGCCTATACGGCAAACCCAAAAATTTCATAAGATTTTCTTAGGCAAGGGGCGGTTTTCAGAGGCGGTTTTGCCAGTTCCTTCCTCTGAAATATAGCCTAGAGCGCCTGGGCCATTTCCGCACCACACTGTTATAGCGCTATTATTCCACTTTCGACGTCCTATGGAATCCTGGGGTTTGTGTGCTTAAGACACAGCGAAGGGAATAAGTGATAGCACTCCCCTTGCTGTGTGGCACGTTTAAATGAGGGCAGAAAGGAGATTTTTCCTGCACCAGTTCTCTGCCTTAGAACTCTTTCCCATCATCATCACTGGCTTGATACACCTTTAGCTAGGGCCATTTCCGCACTAGCCTGTTATAGCGCGATGATTCCACTTTCAACCTCCTCTGGAATCCTGGGGTTTGCAGTTTCGGGAGGGGCCGCATGGCCCCGATGGCCCCTCCCGAAACTGCAAACCCCAGGATTCCAGAGGAGGTTGAAAGTGGAATCATCGCGCTATAAAAGGCTAGTGCGGAAATGGCCTAGGAAACGGTGCTCCCGAGCATGTGTAGAAGGTTACACAGATTGCGGTAATCTTGGTCAACAACAAAGGATGAGATTGGGGGAGCTCCTTTGACTATGTGCAGAGTGCAGGGACTCTTTCACCCTACAGAACTACAGAGCTATGATCCCACTTCCGCTTTGGTTCAATCCTATGGAATCCTGGGGATTTTAGTTTAGAGGAATTCTTAGCCAGAAACTCTAGTGCTTCCCCAAACCACAAATCCCAGGATTCCATAGCATGCACCCATCCCAGTTAAAATGGAATATTGGGGCTATGATTGCGTAGTGTTGAAGGGCCCCAGGTCTGAGTTAATGGCACATGTGGGCACAACTTCACAATTAGTTTAACCTTCAGAGGGCAGCAGCTTTGGTGCAAGTAATTAAGAAAGATGGGACCCTGAGCGATGTGTATAGTTTTCCATGCATTATATCAATATCAAACCAATATATCAATATATCAAACAAAACAAGAGTATGTTTTAGAGCGGGACTGGGCAACTGTGGGACTTATGATGTTAGACTCGAACTCTCATCTGACCAAGGAAGCATAGCTAGTAGTGTAGGCTGATGGAAGCTACAGTCAAGCAACATCTGGAGGATCGCAGGTTGCATGCTCCTGATTTAAAAATTAATAAGCTTGGCAGCTTGTGTACTTGAAAGTATGATTTCAGTCAGTTGCAATGCATGGCAATTAGGAGCAAGTATGAGAGAAAGTTTGGCATAAGTAGATTAGTCCTGCGGAATCATAGCTACAAATATTGTCTTTTGTTTTGGCTCCATTTTGCTAGGGATAAAAAAAAGAAAGCATATCTGCCTTGTAAAATTTGCTGAAAATCAATGAGTCAATTGGGACCAGGTAAATTAAAATTTACGTAAGTTCTATTGATGCAGTGGGAGTTGTCTAACTGGGATTAGAAACTGTATTCACACCACTATGCCCTACAGCTAGGGTGAGAACTGTGTGGTCCTCCAGATGTTGGACTGCATCTGGCAGAATCCATCACCATTAACTGTGCTAACCAGGATGCTTGAAATTGCATTCACCAATGTTAGAAGGGCAGCATGACTCTCGTTCCTGCCCTTGAGGTTGTTTTCTTTTCCTATGAGTGATGGATGGTGGGCAGAAATTCAAAATATGCAATGAGAAATTTGTAGTTTGCTGCAAAGCTTAGTGGTGTATTTAGCCACTGAATTTCAGCAGTGCAATGGCAGGGAGTGAGACTCTCAACAGATTTGAGTGTAATTGGCCCTTGAGGTTACTGAAATTGTATGGAGAGTTTAGAAACTCCAGTTATAAATGGTGGCCTTTCAAGTAAACTGCTAAATTGGTCTAATTGCTTCCTCCATGTGTATGATATTCTTTCTACAACTACAGCCAGCCCTCCACATTTGCGGGTGTCACTATCACATATTTGATTATTTGTGAATTTCTCTAACCCCTGCCCCCCACCTTAGGCGTTTCTTTTTCTAGGGGAACTTTCCCTCTCAATGGCTCCAATCAGGCCATTAAACCCTTTAAAAACCCACCTCCTCCTTCACCAGCCACTGCCTCGCCAGATAACAATGGCTCACAGCCCAATTTTTCAGCACCACAAACCTTCTCCCAATGCCCTGTTACCCTGTTTACTGGGGGTCCCGGGAGGGACACCTAAATAACCTTTACAATTACACAAGATGGGGAAATTAGTCAAGAGCACTGGTTGGCACTACGAGAGGCAGGGTAATGCAGCAGGATCTTGTAACCCAAAGTTTACGGGGTCAGGCCAAGTCAAGAAGCAAACTGTGTTGGAAATAATGAATGATCTTTATTAAATTCAGGCACACAATGTAAGCAACACATGCACACAGATAACTAAGGAAAATAAAGGTGTGAGTATGATAGCGGGATTTTCAGAGGGATAGTTGATTCGGGTGATATGAAACCTGTTCCTGAAGCCCGGAAAGAAGATAGAGAGTGATGCTGGGGTTTGATGTATCTCAGCATGTGGAGCTGAGGGGAAGCTCGCCAAGAAAAGCGGCAGCAAGGCAGTCTGGAACTCGGGAGCGATCTGAGGAAGGTCTCGGAATTAGGGGTTTTTATAGGGAGAAACGTAACTGCAGGCTATGCCATACTTGGGGAAAACAATGCGTTTCGGGCACGGGACAAAGCTTTGGAAAGGTCAAAATTTAGCATGATTGAGTTAAGTCCGAATTGACAAAAAGGTAGACAGTATGCAAACACAGAGTGCTTGGCACTTGAGTATTCAGCTTGCCAAGTTACTGCTCGGGGCAGGGAGTCCTTTCTAAACAGCGTGCATACATAATGAGGGTGTTTGCAGAGAGGTCTCCTAAAGCGGTGATCTGGCTATTTCTGGTCTGCCTGGTGGAGAATGGAATGTCCAGCGATTAGTGGCCGAGTCTAGTTCTGTGCTTGTCGGGGGGCCTCACAAACACATGGAGAGGGGCGGTGGAAGAGAGCCAAATTATGATATCAAAATGATATCTAGGGGTATCTCCAAGGAGGCCTAAACTGTAGTAACAGCCCCCCCACCCAAGGAAGGAGATGGGCGAGAGAGAGGAAGCATAGGGCCATCATGCCAAGCTTTCCTTCCCTCTCCTTTCCCTGAACTGGTTTGGACCCTGGGCACTCACCCCACCCTGCCTTGGCCCCCTTTCTACAGACACATTTTGATATTTGTGATTTTTCCACTTTTGCAGGGGTCCTGTGTCCCTAACCCTAGCAAATGTGGAGGACTGACTGTAGTTCCAACAGTGACCCTGAGTGATTCTGTGGTGAACCTGGGAAAGGATGAGACTGCTCATATAAGACTGGTTACGGGTAGTGAGAGGTATATCACTGCAGGTTAGACATGCAAGCAAAGGGAAAAACAATTAGTTATCTTATCCCTAGTGTCTAGTCTGCTTGTTCCCCTAGTGGAAGGTTCCTGGTTGCCATACCAGCTTGCCCTCTGAGCTGTTGGCATTGATACTGAATGGTAGCTTAGCAGTGCTGGCTGGTGGCTCCCATGTTAGCGATGCAGGTGAATCCATGCTAGATTTTAAGCCAGGTTTTAAGGAAGCTCTTGAAGGAGAGCTCTCCCCATCAATAGGTTCAGCACCTTGGATAGCTCCTTTAAAGAAAGATACATACATACATACACACACACACCCATACACACACACACACACACACACATACACATACCCCACAGTGGGTTCACTATTCCACCGACAAGAGAGTCAGCAGGTGCTACTGCAGCTTGAGCTAAAATAAAATGAGAATTTACACCTGTTGGCTTTTATCACCAAGAACTAGGCAAAGAAGCTGGGAAGAGTTAGTCTACTGTAGCTACATTCCCCTCTATATTTAGTGTAGCACCAGACCCCAGCTGCAGGCTCAGGAATGGGAAATTACTATATCCTCTCTTCCATACTATGTGTATGCTGCAGAGCTTGGAAAAACTACTTTTTTGGATTAAAACTCCCAGAATTCCCCTAGCCAATATAGCGATTGGTGTCTGGCCCCCCAAAATCAGTATTTCCAAGTTCTGTAACTTGATTGATTGCACACTGTGTTAGCTTCTCTGAATGAGTTGTGAAGTCTGCTAGTGTACCACTTGCGTTACGGCACAGTAGGCCTCGTGTCTCAGCCTGATGCAGGCGGTGGTGGATTTGGTATTATGGCCTAATTTTACTTTCCCATGCAAGACCATCAAGAGAGTGTTGGCTGGCCAACTCCATTCAACTGATTAAATTTTTAGGCTTGGATTCTGGCCTGTAACCATAGTCGTCAGTCTTTGAGAAGATCCTGGCTAACAAAAGATCAGAGGAAATGTCATCTCATGCTTAACTTCTTGGTGACTTTAGGTACTCCCAACTACAGCAAAGGTGGGGAAAGCAAACCTCATAGCCCACTCCTTTCTGTGCCCCCCCAAAGCCCCCTTGCATATGCACTGAAATGTGTGGGGTGGAAAGTCACCCAGAAAAACCTAAAAGATCAATTACTGCTTTTGGAGGCCTTTAGGAACCATAGATCAGATGAAGAACCTCATGCTCTGATTCCCCAGAAGCATCCCCACATGCCACTGAAACACCCAAAGTTGCAATGAAAAATGACCTCCATTTCTAATTTCTGGCCAATTTTCAACTGAAATTGACCAGTGCAGCCCATCACAGGGGTGAAAAATTGGCTCCTGCTTCCCTTCCTATTGTCCAACCATGGACTGTGGTTGCCTCTGGACAGACTGTCCTTTCCAGTCTGATGCCCATCAGGTGTATTGCATTACAATATGGCCAGAATGCTGGTTTTGAACTTTTAAATCCCTAAGTAATTTTAAAAGGTCGCCTTTGCCCCCCATTTTCCTATCCAAAACAGGGTAGAATCTACAATACAAAATATATGGAGTCTGTTAGAGACCATAGAGACTGGGTATCTCTTAGGAAAACAAAGTGGGTAGCTTCCAGGGAGGTGACCTAGTTATGAAATGCCCCCCTCAAAGAAACTTGCTTGACACCATATATATATTAAATTCAGCACCAAGTGGAGGCACATTCATTCCTCTATGCAGTTAAAGATCTTATTATTTTGAATTGTAACTCCCATGTACAATTCTTTGTGCTATGAAATTGCTTTATTCCTCTCCTTGCCAATAGTTAATGTGCTGCAAATTTGTTGCCTTATTGCAATACCAGAATTTGATAATGTATTTTATTATATAAGCTTGAGATGCCCTCAGAGATTAATGTTATTGGGCAGCCAGTGCAAATACCATAAATAATCCTGGCATTGCATGGATATCTTGGTATTTCTTTTCCTAACTCTATATTGTAATAACTAATTTTATTTCTTGGATGTTTCACAAGCTGTTTTGAGAACCTTGTGAGGCTATGAAGCTGGTTATAATTATTTTAAATAAGTACATGCAAAGTGCTTTAAACTCTTCAACGTGTTGTGTAAGTGTTTAGGCCATGGGTATGGATAACACTGACCAGGATACCTATTAGAGGAATATATTTAATAATATCCCATATAAAGAATAATAGAATTTTGTACAGTGTTCTAGATAATATACAGCAGTATTCACAAAAGAAGAAAAGTCATGCCTCTTCCTCTTCCTCTTCTTCAGCCTCACCTTCCGAACTGCAACAGACACAAGGTGAAGATTTTTTTTTTAAGTTGAAGTGCACCTGCCTGAATTGGATTGCCACTCTTTCCCGGTAAGTCTAGAAAATTTTTCTTCTCTGCCATTATTTTGGCAGACTAGAAACCCAGCATCCTTGTGCTAGCAATTCAGGTCTTGGTTTCCTTCAAAAGAGCAAGCCAAAAAGAACTAGTACTGGGCTAGTGTTGTCAAGACAATAATTTTGGGTCTGGATAGGACCCAAAAGTCATATGACACCTGCGCTGAGCTGCACAATTTCTTTTTCTATCAGAGCTCCTGTGCCTTTGAAATAGATGGATGATTTGTTAAAATTTAACACTTGCTAAATTCCTTTCTGCCATTGCAGCTATTAAAGCTGTAGAAGCCCTTCCAGAAAAAGAAGATGGCCACCTTACGTGGCAGGAAGAGAATGAAAAATTAAGGCCATTTCTGCACTAGACTGTTATAGTGCTATTATTCCACTTCCAACCTCCTATAGAATCCTGGGGTTTAGGCCCCTCCTTAAACTGCAAACCCCAGGATTCCATAGGAGGTTGAAAGTGGAATAATAGCACTATAACAGTCTAGTGCAGAAATGGTCTAAAGGAGTGTAGTACAATGGGCAACAAGAAGGAAGATGTTTGAAGTTGTAATGAAATGTTTGATGCTTCAGTTCTAGAAAAAATAAATTTCCTACAAAACAGAACAATGGTCTGAGACTCAATTAGACCTCTTATCCATGCATTAAAAAATCACCCTCAGAAGAAATATATTACAGCAACTGTGAAGCACATATGTACCTGGGTCCCTCCAAATGTAGTTGTACTACAACTATATCATCTCATGCTGGCTGGAGATACTGGGAAGTGTAGTCCAAAACATCTGGGGAGCAACAGGGTGGGGAAGACTGATACTTGAGTTGGAATCTGTGAATTAAATGGGGGAAATCCATCTAATGTCTCCAAGAGGTGAATCTTTCTGTTCCCTCTCAAATAATGTGTTCCTAATACCTCTCCTGCTCCCTCAAACAATATATCCCCTGACACTTCCATTGCTTCTCCTCCTTTCCACTTTCTTCCTTATATTCTTTTTCTTCTTCTAGTAATAACTATTTCATTTTTTAAAAAACCAAATACTTACTTTGAAAAATGCTTTGCAACATATGCCATTTCCGCACTAGACTGTTATAGCGCTATTATTCCACTTTCAACATCCTTTGGAATCCTCAACATCCTCAAAGGCCTCTCTCTAAACTGCAAACCCTAGGATTCCATAGGATGTTAAAAGTGGAATAATAGCACTATAACAGTCCAGTGTAGAAATGGCCATAGAGATGTCCTTTTTACAGCCACAAATCTCCAATGATTCTAGACCAACATGTTTATGAAAAGTAAAAAAACAACAACCCAAGTTTGGACCTCAGTGTTACTTACGGTTTCTTTGAGGCAACTTCTTCAGTCCCTTCTCCTTCACTTTCCTCTTCACCTGAAGACCTGATGGCAAAGAGTGAAAAACAAAAGTTAGGGAGAATTTGTGCCACCAGAGCTGTTTAATATTTTGTTTACCCCAATCAACTGAGTTGATTTCTCTCTCCACCTCCTTTTCTACAGCCTGTTTCTCCTCTCTTAACAATCTGCCCTGTCACTGTAGCGTTTCCCTTCTCTAATAGCTTTCACAGCAGTATCTTTCTATTTTACTTGTAAACTGCTGCTATGGGAATGAAATCACAAACAATGAGGAAGCCTTTCATTCTGGTCCTGGCTAGAGTCCCCTCTCACCCTTTGTGTATGTGTGTATGTGTCTTCAAGTCACCTGCCAACTTATGGAGACCCAATGAACTTCATAGAGTTTTCTTAGCCAAGGAATGCTGAGAGGGGGTTTACCATTGTCTTCCTCTGAAATATAGCCTTTCCAGTTGAGGAAAAAGCAGTCTTGCTTTTAAGTTTTAGCCTAGTAGCCAGTAACTCTACACAAAGAAAGGAATGAGTTAGCAGAGAAGGGATGGAACAGACAGCTAGAGGAGGACAACTTCATTTGTGCATCCAGCATAAAAAAAATGCAGCTTTCTGTTTTCCTTTTACCAAATCCTTAGTGACTTCTGTGGCTTATTTATAAATCCAGGAAAGGCTTACTGTTTATTTGACCATAACCTGGAGAATGTGATGATTTGTGGTATCTTGTAAACACAGAATGGTTAGTTATTTTAACACTCCCATTTTAACAAGCTCTCCTGATATGAGACTGCAGTTCTCAGCATCCCTTACAGATCAGTTTATTAGTCTTTAAGATGCCTTAAGAGTCATAATTTTTTTTTTATTTTGCTACTACAAATGAAAATGGCTACACTGCTGAAAATCCTGTGTGTGCAGACTATGGCCATTTCTGCATGGCAGCTCTGTCCCGTGGTGGGGCCGCCTTGGCAGCAGTTTGGGAATAATGCTTTTGTACGATGTCATTGTGGTCCTGCTGCCAATGCGTCCCCACTCATCACGATCACGGGATATTCCATGAATGGAAAAAATCGGTTAATTGCCTGCGATTGTGCAATGCTGCTGTCACCACCGGCCACATGGAATGGGCAGAAGTGCAATCTAGGTGCTTCCTTCCCCAGTGCAGCGTGGGAAAGAGGCCAGATGCACTGCAGAAAGAAGTTTGTCGTTGACGCTCCTACCCACAGGCAGTTGGCTGGGTGTGGAGGAGAGCAGCTGCATCATGCTGACATCCTGGCAAAGACACTGCTGGGATGATGCTATGACAATGCCAAGAACCGGTAAGGTGTGGAAATGGCCTATGTGTGTGGCAGGAGAGAGAAAGGAACATGTGGTTGAGTTAATTTTCCAAAAATATAACTCAGTGTAAATCAGTGCAGCTTCTTTTTCAAGATGTTTCACAGATCTGGCAGCCCTGCTCTGTAAGAGGTTGCTTTACAGATCAGCTGTTACATGGTTAGGTTAATGAGAAGGAGACTCAGCTCCAGATTTATTACAGTTACTCACTTTATTTTTGGACTTGGGGCTTCAGCAGGGGCCTCTTCACTCAGACTTGATGGTGCAGGTGGAGCCCTGACAAAGGATGAAAAAGAGGAGTTAGGGAGTGTCTGCTACATCCAAGTCACTGCTCTTCCCAAAGGAGGTAGCTTGTTCTCACTGTCCTCAGAGCTAAAAGATGCTTAAGCCCAAACAGGGTCCTAACTAGGCTTTAGGACACTTCTGCTCCAGGCATCCTGTGTTTCATCAAACACTTCAAGGAAGCATTCATCATGAAGCTGGTTTGCACTTCATTTGTTGTGTTTCTGTCCCACCATTACTCCAATTAACTCAAGGCAGCATACTTGGCCCTCTTCCTCCCCACTGTATCTTCAGAACAATAAGCCTATGAGGTGGGACAGACTGAGGAGGCCACTTCTGCCCTACATTGTTATAGTGCTATTATTCCACTTTCAACACTCTGTGGAATTCTGAGGTTTGTAGTTTACAGAGGCCAAAGAGCTCTCTGGCTGAGAATTCTAAATGCTCCTTCTTAAATTGCAAACCCTAGGATTACAGAGGATGTTGAAAGTGGAATAATACCACTATAACAGTGTAGTGCGGAAATGGTCTGAGAATGTATGACTAGCCCAAGATCAGTCAATGAATGTCATGGTTCTCTCCCAAGCCCTTGCCCATCTGTCTAACCACCACACTGCACTGGCTTTCATTTCAGCTCATTATCTTAGGGCTGAGGATCTTGCGACCTCCAATATATTGCTAGATGGCAACTCACATCATCTTTAGCCAGCATAGCCCAGTGGTGTGGGATCTGGAAGGCCACACATTCATCATTCCTGCTTTATAGGATACAACAAATTGTGTCACATCTAGTGAACAAAGATCTTGCTAAATGCTCCCTAAAATAAGTTTTGTGGGGGGTGTCACACCCAAATGAGTTTTGTGGGGGGTGTCACACCCAAATGAGACTCTCAAAAAGTACCAGGAAATGTACAACATAAGATATGTTGTCATCATGTCTGGTTTATGCTGTTTTCATACACACTTACTGGAAGTCACTGGATGGGAGATTCAGTCAGTGTGTTACCTATTTATTATACAGATGCTGACAATTATTAGCACAGGAGCAGAACATTTGAGAGTGACTTGTAGAAAACAAACATTTGGGTCAGATATTTTTGCTAGGGCATTTTACAAAGAACAGACTTTGGGTTATGTAGGTTTATCATTTGAGATGGTTCACATTTCTTCTGGGGATGCACCCCTACATTCCTTCTTTTTTAAAATGCATAGGTTGATGGCAAAAATTGAAGAGGGCAGCATGTTTGACGATGACTCGCACAAAATGCTGCATTGGATGAGACAGCATCTCAGGCATCTTGTGTCAAACAGCTTACTGACAGTGTGGAAATGTCATTTAAGGTAGGTTAAAGCTCACCTGGGGTGCAAGAGGTGCGAAACTCACCAGCTACTTATTAATCTGTGTGATTGCCTTCTCTATTTGAGCAAAGTGTCTATTGACATGTATTGGTATGGGACAGCACCTAAGGGAATAACGTGCATAAACAGAGCACTGGACCAGACATGATGATAGGTTATATCATGGAAAATAGTCCCCTGGCAACTGGAATGAATTGTTGAGGTAGTCCCAGGGATGTATTACAGAATAACTCCCCACTCTTATCCCAGAAGGCCCCTTCACACTATACAGTTATAGTATTATAGTACCACCTCAGCTGGCATGTTCTAGCCAATAGAATCCTGGGATTAGTTGTTTAGGGTGAGGCACAGAACTCCACACAATGAATGTCAGTTAAAGTAGAATCATAGTGCTATAACTGTGAAAAGGCACTAAGGACCCATTCATACTACACAATTACCCATACCATGGCTTTTCCACTTTACCTGCCACATTACCTGTATTTTTGGAGACAAATACATGAAAATACTACCGTGATCATACAGATTACATTTCCATTGAATCCTGAAATATATTTATTAAATATATTTGATGACATTAAACAACTCAAGAGAAGATCTCAGCTGAAAGTCTTAATTTATATGATCATGGCAGCTAGAACGGTTTTCGCACAAAGATGGATGGATGGCTTTTGAAGTTATATGACTTGGCAAAGTTAGATAAACTGACAGTTTTATTAGCTGATAACTCTCTCAGACAATATAGAGATGACTGGAATCCAAGTGGGGGAGCTTAGCTACAGTGGGAATAAAAGCTTAATTGCGTATGGAAACAGATAAGAATCTAAACATGTAAATTTAAGGATATAATTAACAGAAAAGAAAAATAAACAAGGAAATTATAAAGCTTAGAACATATTGTTATCTTGGAATGCAATTTATAGGGGAAGAATTACATGGAGAAGAAGAACTCATAGAAGTTAGGAGACTAAACTATATCTATTTGTTTAACTTTAAGGTATATGCATTTTTATATTACTATATTTTATATTATTAACTTTAAAGAGTAACAAGTAGTGGTAGAGTTCTATATAGGAACCTCTATCTTTTTTTTTATTCTTTTAATGTTAGTAAGTGACATATATGTAATCACCAACTGCCTGACAAGAAGGAATAATAAGGGAAGATTGTTTTAAATGTTTTGTTTTTTAAATTTAATTGTTATTGTTGTAGTTATTATTGTTATTACTCTTTTTGTATGATCCTTCTTTTGCTTTGCTTTTCTTTTTTTTCTGAATAAAAAGATTTGAAATTAGAATTCTGTAGTGTGAATAGGCCTGGAAGTGGCCATGGTAAATCTCACTGTTAATCTCAGCTAAAGTAAACCCACTGAATCAATTGCAAAATGGTGTCAATACTTATGCAAATACTATTGATTCAGTGTTCTCTTGTTAGGACTAGCAATTTGCTAATATGTCAATAGATGGTGTAGAACATTAGCACTTTGGGCTGCAGAGAGTCACAAAGAAGATTCTGTCCTGGACATGGAGAGAATCCAAGGTTAACTTGGGACTGCAAGAGCAGTCCAAAACATTGTGAAGTTGCTGATGAGGACTGCATGGCAGGGGGTTCGACTCGATGGTCCCTGTGGTCTCTTCCAACTGTATGATTCTATGAAAACTTCAGGGCTGAATAAGGACACTAAAGTGAGCAGGCAACCAACTTTAGCCTTGTGCCATCACCCACAATGTACACTAACAGTTACAAACACAGTTACGTTTGCCTTAACGCTTAAGTTCTCACTTTATACCCAAGAAACTTGAAGGTTCAGTTCTATAGAATACACTGATCAAATATTCACCACATACACATCTTATGTATAGATTCAGGACAGACAAAAGAACATTCTGTTTTATCACACAACATAAAACTCCTGGAATTTTTTGCCCAAGGTTATGATGACAGGCAAGTATCCGAATCAGTTTTAAAAGGCAGTGGGCCAGGTTCATGAAGGAGATATCTGTCAGTGGCTATAATTACATGGAACCTCCCTATACACAAATGTAGTGATTATGAAAGGAATATACCAACTTTGGGGCTCTGACAGCTGCTTCTGATGTATAGCCAGGGGGCTATACTTGCGTTCATACACATATATGTGTATGCACGCAGGTATAGTCCTCAAACATCACCTTTGCACTCCTCCCGTGGAGGGGAGGAGGAATCTTCAAACAACCCAATGTGGACTGAAAGGTGGGTATTCAATACTGGGTATTGCAGGAGGAGGGATGGAATACTGGGAAGGAAAAGAGAAGGAAAAAGAGGGGTTGGAAGTCAGAAGATATGCACTTACTCCAAACTGCAACATTCTGTTGCAGATTTCACTTATAGGTATCAGGCCATTTCTGCACTAGACTGTTATAATGCTATTATTCCACTTTCAACATCCTATGGAATCCTGGGGCTTGCAGTTTAGGGAGGGGCCTTTGAATGCCATTTCTGCACTAGACTGTTATAATGCTATTATCAGGTCATTTCTGCACTAGACTGTTATAATGCTATTATTCCACTTTCAACATACTACGGAATCCTGGGGCTTGCAGTTTAGGGAGGGGCCTGCAAACCCCAGGATTCCATAGGATGTTGAAAGTGGAATAATAGCATTATAACAGTCTAATGCAGAAATGGCATTACTATTACTAAAGGGAGACCTGAAAATAATTACACTGAGGTGCAGATACGTTTGCAACTGATTTGTATAAAAATAAATATCTAGCTACTATGCCAAGCTAAGTTAGGTGTCCTGTTGATGGATCTGGTAATTATAAGCTAGGCTGTTTTGAAGATTATTCCCAAATTCCTGCTTAAAAGAAAGTAAAAACAACAGCCTAGATTTCGATGACACTGCAGTTACTCACAGTTTCTTTGAACTGGACTTTTTAACAATGGAATACTCTTCAGTCCCAGACACATATGGAGGAGTAGCACCAGGTCCCTCTCTATTGAAGCGAGAAAAATAGACATTTAGGATTGTTAATGGTATTTAAGTTTGCTCTTTGTTCTCTTCTATTCCTTCTTGTGGCATCTGAAGTTTTTTTTCAAATCAAAAACAACAAATATTGTGAAGTTGCTGATGAGGACTCCTACACAGATGTGCTGCCAAATCTGACAAGGGGTGAGATGGGTAAAAACTCTAGGTTTTCATTACATGGGACTTCAGGTCTTGCCCTGCTAAACCCCAAGCCCAGCCATCTTCCCTTTTCTAACATGTTTTGTGCTTTCTTCTTTGCATTTATTATTTTAATATCATTAGACCTATGTATTCTTGTTCTGTTCCTGCTTAATGGTCTCCCATAGTATTTCCCAAATTCTGAACTAACACTGGAGGCACACTTCACTGTTGTTGTTGTGTGCCTTTAAGTCTTTTTCAACTTATGGTGACCTCAAGGTGAACCTATTATTTTCTGGGGCTCAGAGTGTGTGATGTGCCCAAGGTTACTGAGTGGGTCCTTGGCTGAGTGGGGAGTCGAACTCTGGTCTCCAGAGGGTCACAGTCCAATGCTCAAACCACTACACTATGCTGGCTACACCACACTTCATTACTGCTCTTCAAAATGTATTCATTTCATTTTATTTCTATCCTGTCCTTTTCCCAACATGGGACCCATAGCTACTTAAAAACCTTTACTTCACTCCATGATTCTCACGAGAAGGAAGGAAGATAGTTTGTGAAGGAGGAACCACCCCAAGCCGTGCTAGACTTACACTGGCCAAGGCAGAATATGTGTGGCAGGTTTATTTTTTTTCTTCTAATTTTCCCTGTCTGATTTTCTCCCTGGCCAACCATTGCTTCCAATGGGAGGCAAAATAAGTACACCATCATTCTTGCAGTTGAAGTTGTTCCCCCTTTCCTGTTCTGTGGGCATGTCTAGGGCATGAAGCAGCACTGGATCTATTGTATGCAGCCCTAACACATGTACCCAAACCTGCCCACGCCAGCAGACTTCACTTCCCATGTGTCATACTGGGTTTACTTCCAGCCCCCCAAGACTGACTTCTACCCTTGAAAAGGATCAGGAAATTCCGCAGCGTTCATTAATTCTCATGCTGCCACCACCCACTGAATTCGGAATTAACTGAACACTACAGTGGGACCCTGCTCAGTGGATTGACAATCTCTATGCTTAAGGACCTTTCCCTCCCCTCACCTCCCCCTTCTGAGTGAGAGAAGTCGTATCTAAGCGTGTGCCGAAGAATGGCATATGAATGGAGAGGAAACAGGGGTTCTACAGAAAAGCATTTATTTTAAGGCATGCAAGTGAACAAGACAATAACACACATGAGAGACTCCCCCCTCTCAAGTACACTTAAGTTACAAGTAGTTATAAAAACAGATACATTCTTAAGATCAGCCAACCTCCAAAATAATAAAAGCCCTAACGCAACTAACTACCTAATATTCTAGCTACTCACATTTGGGTTCACAGGCTTAGGACCTTTTCGCATGCAGTTTCGAAGGCGAAAGGGCCCCTTGAGCATCGCGTAAATGGGAGTGGTGGTCCATACAACGCACCCCATTTACACGACACTCACGAGCCTAACGCGAACCATGCACGGATTTTTTTATTTTCGGCTCGAAGCCCAAAATGGTGCACGGTCGCGCAATGCTCCCGGGGCCCTCGCGCACTTACCTGCCGTGCGGTGCATCGGACGAGCTGAGCCGGTCGCACTTCCTCCCACAGTGCAGCCTACAGCTCCCAGGCTGCGCTGCGGAAGGAAGGGGCGGGGCGCTTGCACGACCAGGAAGCGCTGCAGAACTCAAGCAGCAGGGAAGCATCAGCGTTCCTGCTGAGGCTTTTCGTGTGAGACGCGCCCCCCAGCCGCGCAAACGGGTAACGTGTGAAAAGGGCCTTAGATGGCCTAAGAGAAGAGTGAGGCCAGGAGGCGAGGCCTAGGGCCTGCAGCCTGCTACTGGCACAGATTTCATCTCCAGGAGGTTTCTTTGCTGTCTCTCTGCCACATGGTCTCTCAAGGATTTTTATAACTTCTCCATCGAAGCATCTCAAAGATGCTCATCTTTTTCTCCTTAATTGGGCAATTCTCTCCCTGTGACCTGTGAGGCTGACCCACAATAAAAAGTGTAACCTAACCCCAACACCCCATTAATCCTGGTTTACCTGAAGAGGGAGTATCCCCCTCCAGCCAAGTCTAGATAATGGGAAGCCCCATTGTCACACCATGGGTGAAGTCTTCCTCTCTGCCCAAAGAGGGTAAGGTCTGCAGTATCCTGTGTCTCCTTCTAGGAACTCTATGATTGTATCCTCAAAACATGTAGGACAGAGGTGGGCAACAGCAGCAACTCTGGGGACCTGTTAACTTTCCAGGGGCTTTCTGAGAACAGGACAGACTGTCAAAAATTTAAAAATCAGCAAAAAATCTGGAACTGGCTAGAAGTTCACTTTTGGTTTTGAAAATCAGTTTGTTTGTTTTTTTTAAATGTTAAACAGTGTAAGGTGGCTCTGCAACCAATCCAAAAGGTGAATTGATAATCCTGGTAATTTCAAGAAAAATAAATTTGCCATTTTTAATTTTTAATTTATTTTTATTTTATTGTTTTGCCAGAAGAATGGTAGTTTGAAGGGATCCAGGACTGCTGAAATTGCCCTGTGGCCTGAAGATCTCACTTTGAGCACACCTTGGGTGAGGGCATGAACTGTCTACAGCAGAAGTTTTCTGTTGTGATTTCTGAAAGAATCACTATGCTGAAATTGCCCTTGGATTGGAAGGAGGCAAACCTAGAGCAGTGACTCACACAGATGCAAAAGGCACAATCCTCTTAGGGCAAAGTAATTCTCCTGTGTCTCTTTGCATTAGGCGTCTAAAGCAAAACTAATCATACTTGAACCTAGTGCAAAAATACAAGAGGAATATTACCTGCCCAGGGCCAGCTCCAGGTAAACAGTACGTTGGGCAAAGGGTGCTTTTGAAGCATACTATTGCCTGATGACTTTAAAAGATACCTACAGTGTGTATAGCATTTTAGTACTTTACAGAGCGTGGCCTCAAAGCAAAGACTTTTTTTTGTTTTGCCAATTTTATTTAAAACGAATGAAAACAACTGGGCATTGAAGGGAGTAATACTAACTGATGTGAACTGATTTTGCTGGTTGATAACCAATCTGTATAACATGTGGGGGAGGCTGTAAAAACACATGTAGATCTACTGCAGATTGTACGCTCAGTAGACACTATCAAGATCTCAGGTGGTGCCTTTTTAATTCAACATCCAACCCTATACCTGTGGCCAGCAGGGTTTCTTTGCAAAGAGGCAATGACAGAGGAGGGAGTCATGGACGGATGCAATAAGGAAGCTCAAGAGCAGAGGCAAGAACTTGGGTGCTCATCATTGTATTTCATTTTTCAATACTGAAGAATTTGTCATACCACCAATCTAACAAGAATTTGCATTTGCTTTCTGTTCAGTCAGAGAAGGAAGCAATCTGGCATGTGGGACTGTTGAATCTGCCTTTCCTTCCACAACATAAAACAATTTAAATAAATGATTAATCCATGCTTTATTTTCCTCATTCAGAAGTGGCAGGGAATCTCATCCAAGGTAAAGTTATTAGGGACCAAAGTAAGTGTATTTTCACTTATGATGCAATATAGTTCTTTCTTTGAAACAGAAATTTCAGAATTACTAAGCTCTCCTGAGGACATTTATTTAAAGTTATTAAACTATAACACACAATTCCAATAAAATACCATAAATGAAATTTGAAGATAGAAAGATCTTCATATCAACCCAAGCGATGTCTAGGAGCCAGCTGAATTCTGCTCAATAGCTCAGTTTTTGTCAGAAACTTTCAAATTGTTTCCTGCTTTGCAAATCAACAAATAACAAAGCAATCATCTTCTGTAAGCCATATTGTGAACAAACCACAGTGACTTCCAGTTGTTTTGCACTACAGTACCCATCAGTCCCAGCTAACATGGCCAATTATAAGAACTGTGGGAGTTCTCCAAAATCTGGAGATTACCCATTTCCTGATCCCTACCACATAAAGTAAAGGTCAAAACTAACAAGTAGGGTGTATACCATATTGGGTTACTTACAGTTTTCCTGAACTGGACTTTTCCACAGAAGAGGGCTCAGGTATTGTTGGTGGTCTGATAAACAGAGAAAAACAAAAGCTGTATAAAGTTTGTTACATAGCAGTCAGGGCTTAGGCACTTTACAACTTGGCACCATTTACTTAAGCCTGCTATGTGTGGATGTTATAAACACTACTTTAGTTGAAAGTAGCGGTATACAAACTTATACTGCAACAACTGACCTCATGGCCAATATTTTGTTAGCAATTTAAAGAGGATAGCCACAGCAATTAATAATTAACATTCCAAAACTATACAGGAGGCACTTTAATGGGAAAAAAAGATCTGAATTCTGTAGCTAATAAAGCCAAATCCTGCAACAGAAATATATTAATAAAAGTAAGTGTATATTATGCTTATTACACAT
The DNA here is from genome assembly GCA_948474755.1 of Ctenosaura bakeri. Lineage (NCBI taxonomy): Eukaryota > Metazoa > Chordata > Lepidosauria > Squamata > Iguanidae > Ctenosaura > Ctenosaura bakeri. The sequence goes on along the minus strand of CAOLHI010001027.1, from coordinate 370,539 downwards.
AACCTCTGCTGTGACTACTAGCCTAGGAGAGTGTAGAGGAACCTATGTGGAATGTTGAAGCTGCTCCCCACTGAATGCTGACAGTTTATTCCATCTGTCAGACAGTTCTCTGCCTTTATCAGCCACACAAGTCATTCTGGTAAAAATTAAAATGGGGAAGCACTTCCAATAACCGCATTTCCCAGCTGACAAATGACCTCTGTTGAATTTCTACCAGTAACTTAACTTCAGGACACAAGAGCTGTGGCAAAGTGTGAACAGGGACCTCTCACCACAAGGCTATTATAAATACACACACACACACTCGGACCTCTCTAGTTTCTGTGATTTCACCAGGGATATTCCATGCACTTCCTAGATTATGTTTGTAGCTGTAGAAGGGAGGCAGTAAGGAAATGACACTCACAGAGACCTGTCCTGGTAAGAGCACTTGAATCATTTATACCTTGCATTAGCCCAGTTGAATATATCGTCCTCTTCTGAGGACTCTTCATCATGCAACTTATCAATCATGTTCTTTTTCCGTACTTCATCTAGAGGCTGATACATGTCTTTAAGCCAGAGAGGCTTGTCAAGTGAAGAAGCAGCAGAAGCCTAGGCAGAAGGAAGAGAATGGGTCACAAACAAAACAGCAAACAACCCCAGCATTAGAATTGCCATATCCCCAATCTGTTGTTCTCCCCATATGTTGGACACTACCATAGCAGTTTAGCTGGAGAGAGGGGACAAAAAGAGGAGATTGCTCCCTAAATAAGAGTCCTCTACGCCCCATGCAGTTTTCCTTCTGCTTCCAAATTTCTAGCATAGCAGTAACTTAAACTTTCAGATGAGTGATTAGAAAGACAGGTTAGACACCCAAAGAAAAGGTGCAGGCAACACTTCCATGAAATGTGAACACAGCAAATATGAGTTCTAAGTGTCAACAATGTTCAATGTCTCATCCTCTCCTATACTAGAAATTTGGGTACTAAAAAAAATTTTGTTTGGTAGGTAGAGTTCTTAATTTGGGGAGGCAATACCTTCATTTTGCTGTTCCCCCCTTCCCCATAGCTACACAACTGGACTATAACATCCACCATCCTGTGATCAGGCTGAGTAGGGATGGTGAAAGTTATTATTATCCAACACATCTGGAGATCCATCTCTCATCCATTATTTCTTCAGTCTCCAGAGCAGGGCTGGGGAACTTATCTGTAACTTTCCAGATATTGTTGGACTCAGATTCTCATCAGTCCTAGCCAGATTAGTCTAAAGTGAGGGATGAGGGAAGCAGTAGGCCCTCAATAACTGGGAGGCATCAGACTGTCTGCCCTGCTCTAATGTTACTAAGCAACAGAACCTATGAGATGGAGACATGAAGATGAAAGGCCTGTATAGATTAGGAACAGAGTCTCAACCACTGAGGCTGAACATTAGAGCAGGAAAGAAGCTTTGTTGCACCATCACTTAAGTCTTTGAATATGCACTATTGCCCTTTCTTCATTTGCCATTTGCTCCAAATTTGCTTCAAATCTCCATTTGCTTCAAATCTGACTGGCAGCTATGAAACTTAGTAGCCCAGTCCCTCACTAGCAATGTATTATTCCATTGGATTTTTGCAAAAGGCAAGCTTTCTAGCCATCCATATGTTATCTATCTTAAGAGGGGATGCACTGCCACATGATCACATTTATAGCGAGTGCATAAAATCTGGTGGCCACTACGGATGTTTCCAGATGTTGGTCTTTTCTACGTTTTGGGGTGTGTATCTGGATCAGTTCAAAAGGGCAGTTGTCCAGAAATCAAAATACTGAAGTAAGGTTAAATTGTAGGGGACAATCACAGGAGTATTTAGCACAGGGGTGGCAACCATGGTCTTTTCCCTGTTTTTGACCTGCAAGTCCCATTAGCCTTAACAACATAGACAATGGTGAAAGATTATGGGACCTGCAGCCCCCAAATACATGGAAGATCAATGAGCAGGATCAACATGGAAGAAGATGGCACATCCAGCACTCAAATGAAGATCTGCTATTCAAAATACCCACCGCAAGAAGCATTTTTTAATAGAGATTGTTGCTTCTAGCAACTATACTAGAAAATGTCCCTAAAAGATCAGTGTGTGGGGTGGTACAAATTCTTTATTAAAATAAAGATATACAACAAAGGTATGGAATGTGTGCCCCCCTAGATGTTAGTGAACTGCAATTCCTATCAGCCCTAACCAGCATAACCAATGGTTAGAGATTATGGAAACCACAAATTCCCAAGCTCTGGTATACACATTTGGACTTTTTAGTAAAAGAGGGGAAAAATAAATATCTGATGACAGATGTATGTGATCAAGATTTATGAAATTAGGAAGGTAGTGAATTGATTTTCTCTCTTGTTTTCAGAAAGCTAGATTCTGAGTCCTCTAATAAAACTGTCAAACATTAGATTCAGGATATACTAACAAAGTACTGTAATTCTTCACACACATATTTAAAGTATGGAATTCACTGCAACAGGCTGTGGGTTAAAATTCTCAGAAATTTAGATCAGGAGTAAGGAGACTTTGGGGTTGTAGGATCTATTTGATTTGTTGTTTTGTTAAAATCTTAAACCCCACCCCAAAGACTCAAAGAAAAAATAGTTGCTGAACCTCCTGTACCATGCTATGTTATACCATGTTATCATGTTACCATGCTATGTTATACCATGCTATACCATGTTATCTCAGAAGATAACATACACATATGTGTGCTAATCCTACATCCAAGCTACCACAGGTCATGCAGTCCAACACAAAGGCTCTAGAACTGGCCAGCAGAGCTGTATAACATCCTGGGACATGCCCACACTACACAATTATAACACATTGATACTATTTTGCAACTCTAGCTCCATCTTAGGCCATTTCCGCATAACACTGTTATAGTGCTATTATTCCACTTTCAACATTCTGTGGAATTCTGAGATTTGTAGTTTACTGAGGCCAAAGAGCTCTCTGGCTGAGAATTCTAAATGCCTCTCCCTAAAGTGCAAGTCCCAAGATTCCATAGGATGTTGAAAGTGGAATAATAACACTGTGGGCCTTTCCGCCCTACACTGTTATAGTGCTGCTATTCCACTTTCAACATGGAATTACTTACCTGCTTTTCTAGTACACTTTTCTTCCTTCTGCCCAGAAAACTCCTTTAAGGGAAAATAAAAAATGAGAAATAAAATGCATCTGATGTTAACTTTAGAAGGATATGAAGAATCCTTCTGTGGTGTACAAGTGTTTAAGGACCAGAAACATCACAGATCTCTGTGCTAGGGAGGGGATGGGAAACATATAACATTCTTATATTGTAAATCTCAGCACAATTTTGTTTTACATTTTATATTCTGAATTTTAAAACCGGCTTTTACATCTAGACCAGGGGTGTCAAACTCAATTTCATCTTGGGCCACATCAGCATTATGGTTGCCCTCAAAGGGCCAGTTGTATCTGTAAGACTATATAAATGTATCTACTCTTTTGTCATATTAAATTATATTTCTGCCCCCCAGACCCTCTCTGTGCCTCTTTCTGCCCCTCCCCCGCCTCTCTCTCTCCCTGGTGAGCCCAGTCTCCACACTGTGGCCCCCGGTTGCTGGTATTCTGAAGAGGGGCCCAGTACCTAGCACTTGTGATCTACTTCTACTTCTGACTGCTTCTCTGTCCAACTCTCACAAGCCACGCAGAACATTGCCATGGTAATCCACAGCAACACTCTGACAGCGAGAGTTGGACAGAGGAGCAGTCAGAAGTAGAAGGAGATCACAAGTGCTGGCTGCTGGGCCCCTCTTCAGAATGCCGGCAGCTGGGAGCCCGCAATATGGCGATTGGGCTCACCAAGGTGGGGGGAGTGCCGCAGCTGCAGGAGAGGCGTGAGGGCCACATGAAATGGCCTAGGAAGCTAGATTTGGCCCATAGGCCTTGTGTTTGCGACATATGATCTAGGCCATTTCTGCACTAGACTGTTATACTGCTATTATTCCACTTTCAACATCCCATGGAATCCTGTGGTTTGCTGTTTAGGGAGAGGCCTTTAAGGCTCCTCCCTAAACTGCAAACCCCAGGACTCCATGGGATGTTGAAAATGGAATAATAGCACTATAACAGGCTACTGCAGAAATGGCCCTAGTTAAGCTAGTTTACACATAGGAAGTAATTTTAATTGCCATGAGTCTTAAGGCACATTTGCCTGTTAGTAAGACAGAGTGCAGTGTAGTGGTTTGCGTATTGGACTACAGTCTTGGAGACCAAGATTCCATTCCCCACTTGGCCATGGAAACCCACTGGGTGACCTTGGGCACATCACACACTCAGTCGCCAGAAAACCCGGTGATAGGTTCCCTTAAGGTTGCCATAAGTTAGAAAGGCACATAACAACAACTTCAAGTGATCACAGTGTCTTTCTTCTGTGGATATTTGTGTGTGGGTATTTGTATGTGTGTATGTATAGAGGCTGCGGCACAGTATGGCCTTCCACACTTAAGCATACATTTCCAACATGTCTGCAGAGCTTAGGAACTTCCTTTTATTTTTTATTATTATGAAAATTATAACAATATTTACAAATAATCATTCATTCTTTTTATACATATATAAAAAAAAGCAAAAACAAGAAATATATACAATCAAATTTATATACCTATCCGAAATCTTCTTCTACTTTTTCTTCTTCTTCCTATTGATATAACATCATTTCCTTTGCTTAACTTCTCTTAAGTCTAGTTCTGCATATAGAAGTACCTAAATATCATATATATATCATAATGTATTACATATCTGCATCTTGTATATTCTGTTTCATCTTACATGTAAGATCTTTATATGCTTTATTCTAGATTATATGAACATGCTTCTACATAAGAATTATTATATACAAATTATATACAAATGTACAAATTCAACTTCCTTCCTTCTTCTAGTTTGGTTACTAACTTATTTTTCCAAGTTTCCTCTGATAATTTCCTTTTTCAAGTGACTTGCCTTATTATTTAAAAAAAAAAAATTCCCTTCCCTTTTCCCATATCTTTGCTTATTGCAATTAACCCTCTAACTCTGCATTCTTATTTTCATATTTCCATCTGAATCGCCCATTTCTGTTGTATGTATCTTTTAATTGGTTTCAATTCTTCCTTATTTTTCCCTTTTGTCTCACCTTTAAGTGCCATTGTCAAATCATCCATCATTATCATTTCTAGTAATTTGATCTCCCATTCCTCAGTATCTGGAACATGTTCACTCTTCCAGTATTTTGCATAGGTAATCCTTGCAATCGATACCATGTACAGTATGATTCTCCAGTATCTTATATGTTCTTTTACTATTTGGTGTAACATATTTAAAAGAAAAATTTCAGGAGACAAAGGGATATTGATTTGCAATATTTCCAATATTTTCTTTTGAATATTTTTCCAATATTTTTTAGCTTTAGGGTATGATCACCACATATGAAAGAATGTTCCGTCTTCTGCCGTACATTTCCAACATTTACTGGAAGTCTTACATATTTTCCTTAATTTTACTGGATCTAAGTACCATCTATAGAGCATCTTAAAGTGATTTTCTTTCAGGCTTTGGGTCAGTGTAAATTTTTGTGTATTCTTCCAGTTTTTCTCCCAGTGTTCCAGATTAATTTCATGCCCTACATTTCTTGCCCATTGTAACACTGATTCTTTAATTATTTCTGTCTCTAATTCTCTGTTTAATAATAATTTGTATAAATGAGTCACCAAATGGTCTTCTTTCTCCGAAATGATGTTCTCAAATTCATTCTGTTGCCCTTTACTTTCAAATCCTTCCAATTTATTGTCCATTTTAAACCTTTCTCTCAATTGGTAATATAGGAACCATTGACAAGTAAAACCTTCCCTCTCTATTTCCTCTCTTGTTTTTATTCTTAGACTTGCCTTCTCTTCTACTATAATATCTTCGTATCTAATCCATTTTTCTTTCACATCTCACCATCTTCCAAATAAAGCTTCATGGGGGGATAGCCATAACGGGATTCTATTGTACATATTCTTTTTGAATTTCTTCTAGATTTCAAATAATGGCCATCTGAGATAATGGTTAAGGAATTCTTTATCCACTTTGGTTTTATTGTACCAAAGATATCCATGCCAACCAAATCTCAATTCCAGTCCCTCCAATTTCAATGTTCTTTCATTTTTAAGGGTTATCCAATCTTTTATCCAAGTTAGAACATTTGCTATGTAATATGTTTCAAAATCCGGTACTCCAAATCCTCCTCTTTCTTTTCTCTCTATTAACATCTTCCACTTTATTCTTGGCTTCTTCCCTCCCCAAATGAATCTCAATATATCTTTTTTCTAATCACAAAAACATCCTTTGTTTATTATTATCGGAAGGTTTTGAAAAAGAAAATTAATTTTTAGAAGGATATTCATTTTGATTGCTGCCATCCTTCCCAATAAAGATAGCTTCAATTTAGTCCATTTCTGAATTTCTTTCTTTATCTCATTCCACAATCTTTTATAATTGTTTTTAAACAATTTATTATTTTGTTTCGCTATTGTAATTCCTAAATATTTATCTTTTTTTCTGTCTCAAAACCCATCAATCGTAATATCTCTTCCATTTCTCTTTTAGTCATATTCTTTGTTATGATTTTTGCTTTCCTCTTGTTAACTTTAAATCCTGCCATCTCTCCAAATTTTTTAGTTGTTTCCAATAATTTTTCCATGCTTAACTTTGGGTTTTCAAGAAATATCACAAGATCATCAGCGTACACCCTCAATTTGTACTCTTGACCTTTTATTTTAGTTCCTCTAATTTCTTTATCAGCTCTAATGGCTCTAAGCAGCACTTCCAGTACTATTATAAATAACAATGGTGGAAGAGGGCAGCCTTGTCTCGTACCTTTTCTTATTTCGATTGGTTTCGTTTTCTCACCATTGATTATGATTTGAGCCCTTGTATTTTCATATACCAGTATTTCTCCAATCCATGTGTCAAATTTGTCTCCACAATTCATCTTCCTAAGTAATTGTTGCATGAATTCATGTTTAATATTATCGAAAACTTTTTCAGCATCGAGAAATATCATAGCAAATTTCTTCTTGTTGTGTTTTTCATAATACTCTATCATATCAATTACCATTCTTAGATTATCTCTTATTTGTCTTTTAGGTAAGAAGCTGCTTTGATCTTCATGTATTATATCCTTTAAGATTTTCTTGAGTCTTTCAGTCAATATATTTGTGAATATTTTGTAGTCAACATTTAAGAGGGATATCAGTAGATAACTATTAGGGTCTCGGGGATCCTTCCCTTCTTTCAATATCAACGTGATGTTTGCTTCATTCCAAGATACAGGTTTGCCTTCCTTTTAAGAAGAATGAATATAATGATGTATTGACGTCATCGATAATGGAGCATGAATAGGATGATGCTCCGGGGTCAACTGTTCTGCCCATTGCTCGAGTATAGCAGGTATCAGCATGTGGCTATAATCAGCTTTCTTAAAATTGATGTTCCCAGCTCTGCTCCCCCTGTTCAAGAAGATTCCTGGAATTGTTTAGCTCTACAGCGTGCTTACAGTACCCCTGCTCCGTATCTGTATGTTCACTGCTATGTGTGCAGAAGAGCTCTAAAAAATGAAAATAGGGAATCTCCTCCTAGTTCAGATGAGTGTGAGAGATGCACCTACAGACACAAGGTAGTCCACATAGCTGCAACTGGCCTATTTTGGAGAGTTCACTGGTGAGATCTGAAGGCAGGGTTAAGAGAAAGGAGAGGTTTCAGTGCACAGAGAGGTGTACCAGGAAAGAAGGAACATAGAAGGAAGCTAAGGCAGCTAAGGCAGTGCACAGTATCTCAGCTGGCTGAATTCTGAAGCTACCTGAGGTCCTTGCTAACCTCTAGGGTAAACTCAAGGAAATGCCTAGGACTTGTCTGTCATTGCTAACTTAAGTCCCATTGATTTCAGTTAGCTTACTCTAGAATGGACTATATTTGGACAGGACTCATTCAGACTATATTTGTGGTTGTTGTGTGCCTTCAAATTGTTTTCAACGTACGGAGACCCTAAGAACAACCTTTTTTTTTTGCAAGATTTGTTCCAAGAGGGCTTGCCTTTGCCTTTCCGTGAGGCTGAGAGAGTGTGACTTGCCTCAAGTCACCCAATGAATTTCCATGGCAGAGTAGAGATTCAAACCCTGGTCTCCAAAGTCATAATCCGATTTTCAAACTGCTACATCATGCTGGGTTTCTGTACAACGCAGAGTTATAGCAGTTTAATATTGCTCCATCCTAGGAAATCCTGGGATTTGTAGTTTGGTGAGGTGCCTGGAATTATCTGCTAGAGAGCTCTAGTTTGAATATTCCCTTGAACTACATCGCTATCGCTTTCACAAAACTACAGATCTAGCTTTTTCACCAAACTATAAATCTCAGGATTCCATAGGATGGAGCCATGACAGTTTAGGTTGTATGGAACCAAGCCAGCTCTGCAGTGCAGATAAAGAAATCTGAAGGCAGATTCACAAAATGACGTGTCATTCTTGAGAAAAATTTACCTTTTCTCTTGAGGGGTGCCTTCCCTTGACTTAGCTGCAGAACGCTGAGAACAGATCTGTTGAATCAGAAGGGAAAGAATTATAAGCAACAAAGGCTCTACAGCTTCTCACATTGGTGGCCATGGGATTCTGGTTTATAGTTCACAAGACTATTCCCCCTGCCCTCCAAACTCTGGAATACTTTCTGAACACAGGTCCTTGGTTCTTTGCATACACCACATCTGAGCCATGGCTTAGAAACAGGAGATCCATTAAGGGCTGAGATTGAATGATGTCTGCCTTAAATTCAGATGAGCTATATGGGCTATATGAATATCTATTATGTCTAGTGGAATTTTTTTTTTCACAGAAGAAGTATATTGTGTTTTTTTGGTGACAGCTACTTTCTATTCCATTGAGAGTTGGAACGCAGCAGGTAAATAATACATTAAAATGCAAGGAGTTTAAAAATAACATTTCTGGCTTACCTCAATCAAACATATTACCGCAATGATAACCATTATCACTGCTGTCACTGAAATAGCCAAAAGCAGCTTGTTGCCATAACCGTATTCTGGAATTCCCTGCCTTGCTATCTGCAAGAGTCCAGAAACAGAAAGAAAAGTGAAGGTGGGACTTCATGTGTTTCAATATTTTCACCGTCTGCAGTCAAAACCTCATGAAAGCAGCTTGCTTGTGTATGAACACATTAAGTGCCCTTATACCAAACTGGGTACTGGGAACCCTTCTCAGCCTCAGGGCACAATCCTACATTAGGAAGAGTTCTGAGCCCTAGATGCCGGTTATTAGTGGAACTATGGTCCCAGGGCAGAGCCAAAGCAAAGAAGGAGGAATCAGGTGTAAATTTTACCAATTTGGCCTATATATATATATGTATATATATATTGCTTTTAGGTATGCAAAGCATTTTCAGTCTGCAGACCTGAGCTCCTGTGTTTGCCCGTATGGCAAAGGTTCTACTGATCTTTCCCCAGCTACACCACGTGATATATTTTTTGACATCACATGCCACAGACTGAACCTTGGATTTTCTGCATCCTGTCTTGTTATGCGCCTTTTAATCATCTCATGGTGACCCTATCATAAGATTTTGGGTTGTTTTTTTGTTTTTTTTTGCAAGACATGTTCAGAGAGATTGCCATATAGCCAATAGCACTTGGTATTCCCTAGAAGTCTCTTTTTCAAGTAGTAACTGGGTCTGACCTTGCTTAGCTTCTGAAATTAGACAGGATCTGGTACCTTCAGATGGTGCCTTATTGTAGCCCCACTTGGATACAGCCAGGAAATTTGTGTCCCATATAGTGAAGCTACAGTCTTGTCAGTACACTGTATAAGTATCCATTACACAAGTGGTTGCACTTTTATCCAGATTTTGCCACAGCAGCAACTGAAGGCAGATAAAGTTGTTGTTGGCTGTCACAGAAAGAAAAGGGGCACTGGCCACACAGAGCCTGTTTATCTGATGTCTGGTGTCTGGGTGGATCCATGAAGCGAGGGTGTTCTGGGCATGCTGTGCCATGGGGCAGGTGACTTTTACAAGCCAGTCTTGCCAGAACATCCTCACTCCGAGGAACCCAACCAGAAATCAGGTAATGGGAAAACAAGTGGCTTAGAGTCTTTGGCTTCCAAAGACTATGTGATAATGTGGGTACAAAATATTGGGCATAATATACAGTTGGCACAATGGGATAAATTGTGGTCAAAGGGAATGAAATTTAAACTATGCTATTAACTCAAAGAGAATGTTTATAAGATGATCTATTGTTGGTATCTGCCCCAGAAAAAATGGCCAAAATGCACAAAGAGGTTTCTAATAGATGTTAGAAATGTAAGCAACAAATGGGATCTTTCTACCATACGTGGTGGACTTGTGAAAAGACCAAAAAAATCTGGAATCAAATACAAATTCAATCACATGGTGCAAAATATTTTGAAAGTTAATGTTCAAATGAAATTTGAATTATGCTTGTTGGGACTGACGTATGAACAACTACAGAGGAAGTATGTAAGATACTATGATACATGACCAGATTATTAAATGCACAGAAAATGGAAAAATACAGCAATTCCAATGAATGAAGACTAACAACAACCAATGGACTTAGCTGAAATGGACAAATTAGCAACATTGATAAGAGAAAAATCATTCACAATTTGTTTCTTTTTTTTAAAGATTGGGACCCTTTGACAGTCTTTTTTCAAGGAAAAGGGTATAACATGTTAACTGTAGTATTAGACAATTAGTATTTCTGGAAAATAAGCAGCTGAAGTATTTGGAAGGTTTTTATAATTACAGAAGTTGTGTTCTTTTTTTATAGGGATGTGTATTCTGTGTCAGGAAAGCTGGAAGTCAAATGTATGTTCTTTATAATCTTTGTTTTTTTCTCCACTACTTTTCTAATTTTTTTGTTGTTTCTTTTCTCTTTGTATGAGTTTTGATTCTCTATTGTATTGGGAAACTTTTTAATAAAATCTAAAAAGGAAAAAAAACTGTTAACCTCTGCCCTCTCCCTTGAGGACTTTATCTGTTGTTTCTACTCCAGCCCTTTTCCTTCTGCCCCTACTGTGCCAAACCCACTGCCTATGCTGGAGTAGTTATACCAGCATAGTTTGCTTATAAAGTTTCAATCCTAAACTTGAATCTCTTCCTTCTTTCTAAATGCCAAAAGTTATCATTAATCTTGACAAAATTATCCACTCAATTACCCACTCTTCCCTGGAATGTCTCTGCTTAATTTCAACTGGCCTGAATTGTATTGCTAGTCCCAATTAAAATTAACCCATTAAATCAAGGGATTCATAAACTGTTGACTCAGCACCCAACAATTACTTCAATAAGTCTACTCTAGTTAGGACTATTGAGAAGGTTAAGAGGAGACATGACAGCCATGTTTAAATATCTGAAGGGATGTCATGTTGAGGAGGGAGCAGGCTTGTTCTCTACTGCTCCAGAGACTAGGACAAGGAACAATGGATTCAAGCTGCAGGAAAGGAAATTCCACTTGAACCTCAGGAAGAACTTCCTGATGGTCAGAGCTGTCCGGCAGTGGAATATGCTGCCTCGGAGTGTGGTGGAGTCTCCTTCTTTGGAGATTTTTAAGCAGAGGCTGGATGGCCATCTGTTGGGAATGCTTTGATGGGTGTACCTGCATAGCAGTGGGCTGGACTTGATGGCCCCTGTGGTCTCTTCCAACTCTGTGATTCTATGACACTCAATACAATTCAGGCCAATGTTTACTGTTTAGCTTTAATCTGTTGTTCTTCATCTCTTACTAGATCCTGTATTGCCTGGGGCAGTTTTCCACAAAATGAGTACCCACAAAAACATACATATATGGTTTAAAAGTTACATTCCTTCTTAAAATCAAATTGTAATTCACCAGTTCAGGCTAGAAGCCTGTTCCTCTGCCCAGAGTGTTTAGAACAAGGAGTGAGATATTGCTAATTATGGTTTACACAATCATTTTATGGCCCACTCTCAGCTTTGGTTAAGTAGGAATTGCAGGCTTATTCTTCAAAAAACCCCACAGTGGCTTCCCACTCCCAAGAGACAATTCCTCTCTCTGAATCATAGGATCATAGAAATGTAGAGTTGGAAGAGACCCCAGGGGCCATCCAGTCCAACCCCCTGCCATGCAGGAACACCCTCAAAGCACTCCCGACAGATGGCCATCAAGCCTCTGCTTAAAACCCTCCAAAGAAGGAGACTCCACTACACTCTGAGGCAGCAGATTCCACTGCCGGACAGCCCTGACTGAAGTTCCTGTTGATCATCAAAAGCAAGCAAACAACAACAACAACAGTCTGGCTTTTGAATTTCCTTGCTGGGTAGATTGTTTCAATAACTGACAGTTTATTTTCCTGAAGACAGAGATTTCTCTGTTATAGCAATGTGTTTATGAAGTACAATTAAAACAAGAGTCCAAGTGTTGTCCAGGCTAATCTTTTGTTATGTTTTGGGTAGATTTATTATATACTAAACTATTTTGTGTACATCAAGTGATTTTGATGTGTTTTCAGCAATGTTTTCAGCTACTGGTGGGGTGTTGGGGATTTAATTCCATGTATTGTTGTGACATTCTCTGCCCCTGATTGTATATGTCGATGTTCCACCTTTTGGCGTAAAGGGCATTTTAAATAAATATTATTATTATTATGCTTTTAGCCTTTTTAAAATGTGCTCTGCACAAAGTAATAAACTTGGCATGACAGACCTTAGTATTTGTTTGAGAAACAAGGATAGAAAAAACATGCCACCATCATAAGCAATGATATCACTTCTTCAATTTTCTACAAAATCATAGATCCCAGCAAAAATTGAATGAATCTGGGATCAAATGTCACTGGCTTCTATACAGACAGCTTAGAGAAAAACTAAGAAGTGATATTAAATTTAATGATTATCAAATAAAGGAGGAGGAATTAACCGCAATTTTGTGTTCAAGAAAATCTAAACCTATCTCTTTCATTTATAGAATTCTTTTATGATGGGCCTCAAAAGACAAGCCTGTTAAATCAGCTATGATTAAATGGGCACAAAATGTCTCTCACCCAATCCCCATGGAACAAAGGGAGAAAATCTGGACAAAAAGGGTTAAATACACCGTATGTCAAGATATTAAGGAAAATCTATAAAGGATGTATTTGTGATGGTATCTTACACCCGTAAGGTTGTCTAAAGTGTGTAGTAATTATTCAAACAAATGTTGGAAATGTGGTCAAGAAATTGGTACTTTTTATCATCAGTGGTGGTCCTGTAAAATAGTCAAAAAATTCTGGAAGTTCACTCATATTCAAATAGAGAAAATGTTAGGCATTCAGTTTGAAATGTCACCAGAACTCTATCTACTCTCCATAATAGACGATGAACTAGGAAAAAAAGGCAGGAAAACAACTCGCAGCCGCCCCTAGGATGTTGTTAGCGCAAGAATGGAAATTGGAAATTATGCCCTCATTAGAGGAATGGGAGATCAAAGTGTTTGATATGATTCAAATGGATAGGCTTACTTATGTATTAAGAGGAGAGAAAATTGAGAGATTTATGAAAGAATGGGGATAGCATAATAAACTATTACAGGAATTTATGGAATGGTATAAAGATAGTGAACATTGATTTTTGAAAATACTCAGGAATATGATCTATAAAAGATTATGTGACTGTTTTTGGAATAGATAAAAGTTAACTCATTTCCAAAGTCTGAGGGGGGAGTTATGAAGATACAGAATAATTCTAGGATTGAAATATATGTATCCAAGCATTTTTTATGATGATAGAATGATGTGTTAACGTTATTTTTTATGTTTTAATTAATAAAGATAATTATAAAATCATGTTGTCAGGTTCGATATTTGTGCAAAATATATCTCTTTCTTTTCTACTTTGCTCCCTTCCTTGTTTTGTTTGGCCATATGTGGCTTTTCTTTGCCTTTGGCTCTTGTCCCCATTTACTTGTTTCAGTTAGAATTCCCAAGTCAGGATTTCAGGGCCAAATCTGAATCCTCCAAACAGCCCCTTGTGATGTCATGGGGTGGATCCCGGTGACATTTCAAGGCTGATGCTACCTGGAGCAGCTCCTGGTGATACCATTCAGCATGTTACCTCAAGCAACAGGGACATAGACACAGAGTACACCATTCAAATAAGAAAGACTAAGATGAGAAAGTAAGGAAAATACATACATTTTTAAAGGATGTAGTCTTGCCCTGAAATTTCTTCTCTGTACTGAGGACTAAAGAAAAGTGTCCAGGCTTTGAGACCCTAGTTTTGGTCCTCTGTTGCAGCCCTACATGTCCAACCCAATTTACACTTAATACACTAACCAGCTTTCCAGAAACAGATGTCCCATGAACTCTTGTCTCCCACTGACATGGGCCCAATAAACAAGCTTCAGGGCCACAGCCAGGTAAACTGAGTGTTGGCCAAGTTCTTGATAGCCCCACTAGCAGGCTTGACCTGGTTTGGTCTAAGTTTAATTTCCCCCTGTCCCTTACCTCATCAGAAGGTTTCCCCATTTTTCTTGAGCTTGGCGTGGTCATGTTGCCTGCTTTTTTGACAGGCCAGAAGTATGATTTCCACAGAGAGGAAGTCTCCTTGATGTTTTCTCGCTCACTGAAGAGTTTCATGAGGAGGCCTGTTCTGGAGATGAGCTTGGCACAAGCCATCTGAATGGTGGGCTCCGTACAGTCCATTTTCAGAATACGAATCACATGGGAGATGAGGTTCCTCACTGGCACATTTGGGATGAGAGGTGCCAACCGTTTGTTCAGCTCAGCTTCAAAGAGGTCACCCTGAAGCAGATAGTCATCCTGAGGCCTCATAAGATTAAGCTGGGGGGAAGCAGAGGTCTGCCGCTCATGATGCTCCCAGTGTGTCTCATGGGACAATGTGATGTCAGGTGAGAGTTCATTCAAGGTTTCTGAGTCCCCTGGGATTTTGGGTTTGGTCCCTCCATGCATGAGCTGGCTGAGCAGTTCTTCTCTATTCAAGGCTACTTGAGATCCACCGCTGTTCACTCCAAAATTCCCCCCAAAATTCCCCCCAAATTTCCCCCATAAGTCCCCCCCAGACTCTCTCCTAGATTTCCCCCCAGATTTCCCCAGATCCCCCCAACATTCCCCCCAACATTCCCCCCAACATTCCCCCCAACATTCCCTCCAACATTCTCCATGTTGCCTCTAATAGGTTCATTTTGGGAGACAGGGGCTGGTTGACTCTCTGGCTGAGAATTCTGGCTAGCTGCTACTTCCTCCTGTTTGCTGACAGGAGGTGCAGTCGTTGTTTTCCTGAGCTTCCTTGATCTGTTTGTGTGTTTCAAAATAATAACAACTTTGCCCGTCAAGTCATCATCATCATCGTCATCCACCATGATGGATGCTGTCACGGCAGGAGCCAGGGTGGGAGAATCCGAAACAGAGCGCTTCCAAGGGGATAGATGTGCTGCTGCTTGATGAGGCCTGAGAGGCTCTAGGCCCTGTGATAACTTTCCCCAGCGCGGAGCCCCTTCTGGCAAATCCAGGCTGCCTGGCAGCTCTGCATATTGCATTGCAGCCTTTGAAAATTCCTGCCTGTTTCTGCCCATCCTGAGAGGTTGTTCTCTCCTTCTTGGAGACCAATTTTCTCTCTTGACTTCCCTCAAGTGTCTCTTCTTCCTCAGGGCAGGAGCCACAAGCTCTTCTGGAGTTTGTGCAGTTGTGTCATTTTGGGCCTCTGTCCCTTGACTCTCTCTTTTGTATTCATCAATTTGTGATTTGAGTGCAGCTTGCAGCAACTTGGCCAGCATGTACAGCTTTTTCAGTTCTCTTTTGTCAGCCCACTTTACATCCATAAGATTATCGGACTTCAGTTTCCCTAACTGCTTGACGGTTGTGAAAAGGTGTGGAGTGAATTGGTTGAAATGGATGCCAAAATGAGTGAGGCCCTGGGTCACCGGCATAGCCAAAGATGTGTTTTCCTGCTGAGGTCTCTCTGACAGAATGTTCAGGGTATTGCTGGAATTCTGTTTCCTGGTTTCTAAAATCTTCATCACTTCATTTTGCATCTTATGCAACTTTTCATCTTTCTCTGCTCAGAAAGAAGAGGGAAGACAGGGGGAACAATTTGAAAAATGGAGTTATCTGACATTTATTTATTTTTAAAATACTTTTTATTAAAATATATATACATAAAAATACATTCAGTAAAATTTTGTAGCTCATTGAAATATCCTATGGTTCTTCTTCCAATCCTTACTAGAACTGAATATTCTTGACATTATTCATTTCTAACCGTACTACACACATACAATTCATTCAATTAATTGTTTGTTTTTGAAAATTCTAATCTATCTAATATTTTAGTTTTAATCTCAGCTGTCTTTACTTCATTTGTCAAATCTAAGTATACTTTTTCAATTTATACCAGGTCAAATAAATAATTTTCCCTCCTTCGTTGGAATGTAGGTTTCATATGTTTGTTACCCCATTTCGCTAAGTCAACCTGGAGTTATCTGATATTTATTGAAACAATATTTGGGGATGAATAGCTTTGAAGAAACGAGTAACAAGGAAAATAATAGAAGTGTACAAAAGTGTACAAGGTATGCACAGCAAAATGCTTCCCCACCCTCTCCTTATACTAGAACCTGGAGTCACCCACTGAAGCAGGAAGATTTGGGAGAAATAAAAGGTCAGTCCCAGAGGGAAAGGCAAGATAGTTCAGTAGCCATGCTAGCTGGAGAATTCCAGGAGTTGTAAAAATACAGTTGGCTCTCCATATCCGTGGATTCTGTATCTACAGGTTCAACCAACCAAGGCTTGAAAATATTGAAAAAAAATCCAAAAAACAAATGTTGATTTTCCCATTTTACACCATTTTACCACACCATTGTATATAACGGGAGGTGAGCATCTATGAATTTTGGTATCCACAGTGGGTCCTGGAAGCACCCTAGAGGATACGAAGGGCTCACTGTAGTAGCTTTTTCAGGCACTGAATAGGTCATCCAGTAATCATAAATGGCTATCTCAGAGTAGGAATCATGCAGTCCTGCAGAGGACCTTTCACAGTAGACTGTTACAACGCTATGATTCCACTTTAACTGGCATGGCTACATCCTATGGAATCATGGGGCTTGTAGTTTGGTGAGTCACTAGAAGAGCCCTCAGGCTGAGAATTCTAAGTACCTGACCCTCACTAAATTGTCAATCCCAGGATTCCACAGTATGTTGACAGGGCAGTTTAAATATAGTGTGAAAGGACCCTAGATGTTATTGGACTGCAAGTTCCATCAACCATAGCCAACTTGGTGAACAGTGAAGAATGTTCCTGGAGGGTTGCATGATTCTTTATGTTGTGTTGCTTAATCAGAACAGAATACTCACTGAAACACAAAAGATGCAACCGCATAAGAATACATTGTTACTGTTACTTGTACAAGCTTTTTAATGTGAAGAGTGCTTTGTATTGCCTCCATTTTATTGCCAACTTTAATTGGATTTGCAAAACTGAGGCACCCTGATGAGCAGAGAGATCCACACTGCTCTGCTAATTATGTTGTTCAGAACCAATTGTTGATTATTTTTACTTCCTATTTTTTATTCTATCAATTCTGCTTTACTGCTTTGCAGAAGATGGGAATAGCCTAGCTCATATAGTCATGTATTTTGTTTCCCTTACTGCAAGTGCAACACACTCAGCCCTCAGTCTCTGCATGCAGAAAGGCTCTTCAAGGTAATATTTATGACAGTGTGTAGTACGGCTGCCCCAAGCTGTCTCATAACTGAGCATTGCACTGAGGCAACTGCTTTTCAGAAAACACAGAACTGCTTCAATCTCACTGTTTCCATACCAGGAAAAAATTTTAGGCATTTCCCCTTAAATTAATAGTAATAAATATTACTTTGCATCTGCACTTGCATGCCAACATGCCACAAAGGGACTATATGTGTCCCTGGCGTAGAGGTCCTACACACCATCCAACATTCCATAAAAGAAAACCAAGATGTATGGCCAAGCAACGTCAGAATGTGGTCAAGATGGAAACAAGTTACCAAAGAGGAAGAAGAATACACAAACTAGTAGAGAACGTACTGCTTTGCTTCCACCTGAGTCTAGACGGAAGGGCAAGATTCTGCCCCTCCTCTCTTCTCCTTCTTGCTGAGTTAACTGAGTGCAAACTACTTTGGCATTTTGAACTCAGTTTGCAGCAACTGAAACAAGCTGGAGAAAAATGGGGAAAGGGAGAGGAGGAGAGAAAAACTGGAACATTTTAAAAGCAGTTGAAAAAGTGGGATGACAGAGGATCAATCATGACTGTTGCTGCCAAATTGGGATCCCATACTCCTAGAATTAACTGTGAAGCACACATGCTCTACTCTACAGGACAGCAATGGGCCAGTCAGCAAATGCTGCTTTGAGTGGCTCTATGAATGAATCTGACACACTGTATTTTGGTAGAACACAACTTTACATGAGAAATGCTTTAAAAGGTGAATTAAAAAGGTTTTTTAATGGGATGTGTATACTAACACAGTTAGAGTAGTAAATAAAAGAATGTGAGTTTGTAAAAACAGCAGCCAGCCTACCACACTCAGTGGCATTCATGTCACACGACTCGGTGCAATCCAATTTGATGGTTTCACAGAGAACTTCAATGTCATCCTGAATACGGCAAAGGCAACAGGCCATTTTCTTGGGCAAGATGCTGCAGATGAAAAGAAGACAAATATTTCACAACCTCTCTTTGCTGGTCTGACCTTAAGTTAGTCCTTTTAACTGAGTGCTTATTCATCCTTTGCGGGATAGGACATTTTGGGTCCTGGAGGACAGATTCATGTGACAATTGAGGTCAACCCAAGGCCTTCTCTTCCTGTGATGCCATTCGGCCCCATACCCTTACCACTCACATTCCTATGTTCTCCATACATCTCTTTGCATCCCTACTCATGCCCCTCGATGTCCCATTCTGTGGTGAATGGTACAAGAAGGGAACTCCCCTGTCTGAGTAATGTCAAACAATCTCCATGGGGGAAAAAATGACAGCCCCTGCTGAGGACTTTAGCTGTGTAGTCTTTCACATTACTCAGTTATAGCTCATTAGCGCTCCTGTAACTGCTTTGGCTCCATCCTATGGAATAATGCAATGTGTAATTTCTGGCATTGAGAATGTTTTGTCACAGCACTTTTAGCATCTTCTTAAACTACAGATCCCAGGATTCCATAGGAAGGAGCTATGGCAGTTAAAATGGTATCAAATTGTTGGCCATTTCCGCACTAGATTGTTGGAGTGCTATTATTCTGCTTTCAACATTCCATGAAATCCTGGGATTTGCGGTTTACTCTCCTTAAACTGCAAACCCCAGGATTCCATAGGATGTTGAAAGGGAAATAATAGCACTATGACAGTGTGGAAATGGCTTGATAATCAAGTACTGTGGAAGAGATCTCAGATGCATGAATAAGAGGAGAAATAAGATTTCCCCCTGCCCACGTGAGCTTTTCCCAGTTCTTCCCTGCCTTATTCCTATCTTTCGTGGAACCTGGCAAAATGAAAAGGTCACAGCGTACTTACAGAGTTTTCAACTGAAGGGCGGTCTTGAGCAGGTCCACCAATGTCTTTGGGGCAATTCCTGTTGCTCCAAGGTCCCTAAAATGACAGAAGAGTCTGTACTATGCTAAGGGCAGGTACTGCTTAGCCTAACCTACCTGACAAGATTGTTTGAAGGCAAATTGGAATAACCCTGATGCCCGCTACCCTGAACCTCTTAGGGAAAAGATCGAGTACACACACGGCTGATAATAATAAGCACCTCAAAAGTGGTGTTGTGATTTGACTATAAGGCAAGGTTTCTTTCTCCACTTCTGGATAACACACAGATTAGCTATCATGCTTCTAGGCAAAAACTGGGCCATTTCTGCACTAGCCGGTTATAGTGCTATGATTCCACTTGCAACATCCTATGGAATCCTGGGATTTGCAGTTTCGGGAGGGGCCAGTTGGCCCCTCCCTAAACTGCAAACCCCAGGATTCCATAGGATGTTGCAAGTGGAATCATAGCGCTATAACAGGCTAGTGTGGAAATGGCCCTGGATTCCCCCAGGGATAAGTCCATCAGGCTGATCCAGGTTAGAAATAAGTGACACAGAAGAAGTCTCGGCATACTATTACAAGCATATTTTGGTACTTATGTACATTATGAGGCAGACGAGTCTTCTGAATGTGGTGCACTGTGGTTTTATCTTTCTATCTTTTAGTTGTGTCTTAAATGTATTTTAAACTATTTTAACTGTGCTTTTTAAAAATAGTTTTCTTTGATTTTTAAAAACTTATGTAAATACAATTTGCGCTGGACTCAGTTTTAAATTTTTTGTTAGCCATTTTGAGTCCCTTGATAGTATTAGAGTAAATAAATACTTATTTATTTACAGCCTGCATGGTGTAGCAGTTTGAGCATTGGAGTATGATCCTAGAGACTAGAATTCAATTCTCTGCTCAGCTATGGAAACCCACTGGGTGATCTTGGGCACATCACACACTCTCAGCCCCAGAAAACCCCATAATAGGTTTGCTTTAAGGTTGCTTTAAATCTGAAACAACTTGAGGGAACACAACAACAAAATAAACAAGAAAGTTAGGAATCACACACTCTTCTGATGTTATTAGACTACAAGTCCCAGCAGCCCCAGTTGGCATTGTCAACAGTGAGGAATGCTTGGAGCTTTGGTCAAGCAACATCTGCATGCCACATGATTCCCACTTTGGCATGAAACCAGTCTTTTAAGGACACTAGGGTAGTGGAGTCAGGGCTCACAGGGTCAACATACTGGGATATACGACATGATATATGACTTCCTTCAGGCTCCTGTGTTTCCTCTGAGCTAAGCTGTAGTTCTCATCGTACCTGAGTGTTTAAGACCAAGTTGGTATATAGAAGACCTGCATCTGGTGGAGAAGAGAACTTCTAGAACTGGTTTGTTGAAACGGATCAACGCACCTGCCTGCACTTTTAGATTCTTCTTGGAGTGTGGTGATGATGAGCACCTGTACTTTGAAATTTACCACAACAACCCCTTCAACTTTATCAGCATGGTTGTGAAAAGAGATTGCTGGAATGGGTCAAACTGGCTGGACCCATTTCCCATTGTAACGGAATTTTTTTGTGTGGTAGCTGTCCTCACTGATGGCTCTCAGTGATTGTAGAAGACGCTTCACATGGCTCACACAAACCCTGGCCATTTCCGCACTACATTGTTAAAGTGCTGCTATTCTACTATCAACCTCCTATTGAATTCTGGGGTTTGTAGTTTAGGGAAGGGCACTTCAAATTCTCAGCCAAAGAGCTCTTTGGTCTCAGTAAACTACAAACCCCAGAATTCCACAGGGCATTGAAAGTGGAATAGCAGCACTTTAACACTGTAGTGCGGAAATGGCCCCTGAATGTGTTAATTTGGGGGGGGGAGAAAGAAACAAGCTAAATCTGTCATTTCCCCCCCCCACCCCAGATAGTCTCTGCTGGGACTGACACTGACTGATACTGACTGATACTGAAAGTATGCAGAGAAGTGACTTTGCTCTTTGAAGGAAATCTTACAGCATCTGAAGGTAATAGGAATATGTTGGAGTACTAAGGTCACAAGCCCTCATTTTATGATCGTGTGTGTGTGTGTGTGCGCACGCTTGTGTGTGTGTAAATGAGTCACACCTGGAAAGGAACACAGAGCTACCTGTGATGTGTTACTTTTTGTGATAATAGGATATGAAATGTCCTCTTTTTTTGCATTGTGACATATTTTGCAGGTAAAATAAGTAACAATAACTCCTCATTTGAAAAACATTATTTTTAAAGGTCATTTGGGGGATTATAGTACTATCTCTCCATTTGGAAAATTAATTTTAAAAAATAAATAGAAAACAAAGTAGCAGTAGTGTGCTACTGACATGCCATCCCAACATTGCAACTAACATTAACATCAAAGTGCCATACAGTGTTAAAGTACAGACCTGCTCATGTCTTGAAATTTTTGGAGGGAAGCCCTCCTCTCTGTCCCACCACCCCCACATGTGCATCTGGTAGGAAGAGGGGAGAGGGCCTTCTCAGTGGCTGCACCCAGGTTCTGGAACTCTTCCTAGAGAGAGACACTGTCATTTTGTAGGCAAGTGAAGTCCTTGCTGTCATTTTGTAGGCAAGTGAAGTCCTTTTTGTTTTTTGCAGGTCTTTGAGGGCTGACTCCTCTGGCCTTTTTTATCCTGTGCTGTTTATATTCATTGTTCTTCTGCTTTAATGGTTTCTCCCTAATTTTAATAATCTTTTCATTCTTTTTAAAAACCCTTTTACGATGTAGATTTTTAAGCTTTTTCTGTTTTAATTTTTGTAAGCCATCTTGAAACACAGACTGAGACAAAAGTGGGATTCCAAATAAATGCAACAACAGCAACAACAACAACATAACAAATTATACTAATATGTTTGCTCTTTATGTTAACTTTCCCAAGATCTGAAATAAAATTTATTTCTCAGAAATGCAGAAGTCTCCAATGACCTTGCTTCCAAGGAAATGAAATCCTGGGCAGATGCTGAGTCTCCAAAACTTCTCATTGTTTGGAAAGGGGCTGTTCAAGTATAAAAATACCAACAACAGAACTCTGAGCTATAATTGACTTGTGCTTTCCAGCCTAACAGTTCCCAGTATTAAAACCCGCAAATGCAGACTTTGCAATCTGCATGTTGTTATTGTGTGCCTTCAAGTCGTTTCTAATATATGGCGACCCTAAGGCAAACCTTATCATTGGGTTTTCTGGGGGCTGAACATCTATGATGCACCCATGGTCACTCACTGGGTTTCAATAGCCAAGTGGGGATTCGAACCCTGGTCTCCACACACTGGTCTCCACACACTCCACACACTCCTACACACACTGGCTGCTATATAATCTCTTCTTTTTCCTAAATGTCGTGTTCCACTGAAGTTATACATACAAACTTTCACATGGTTAGTGATGTTACTTTTTGCTTGTTTGTTTACTACTTAGAAAACATCCTGCTTTGTATCTAAGGCTCTCTATAAATGATTTTTCTTCCTCACTTTTTTTTTAAATTCTCACAACAATCCTGTGAGGGAGGTTATGCTGAAAGATAAGAGACTGGAGCTTTACAACTGAGAGATTATTTGAAAGTGCATCCCTCTCTGATTACATCACAGGTACTATACCATATTGCCTGATCAGATTTAACATGTCAAAAATAACAGACCAAAAAGGCTAAAAGCATTTTCCAAAGCTATACATACAGTAACTCTGAATAGTGGTATCAGGAAAATCCCAAAGAAAGTAAACACAGATTAATTTCAGATACTTACAGGAACTTCAGCGAGGGCAACTTGTAAAAATAGACATCCTCAATGACTGTTAGTTGGTTGTGGTTGAGAACCCTACAGGGCAAAGACACAAGGAATGAAAGGAGTTAGTTGCCTGATTGCAGGATAGTAAGGAGAAACAAAGTACAAAAACCTTCAGTCAGGTCACAAATGTCCAAACTAGTCATTTGTGTGACAGTTTACCACCTGCAAAAAGAGTAAATATCATGCCATAGTGTCCTTAGAGTTGATGTGGCAACTTTTTGATCTCAAAGGCCATGTGGCAAGATGGATCAGGGCCTACATGAGGATGGTTGGAGCTGATGGACACTTGCAATAGACATATCCTTCTGACATTTTCCCGCTTTTAACTCACCCGTTCATCTGCTTCTTCCCTGTCCCTCCTATACACAATCTCTCTCTCTCTCTCTCTCTCTCATTCTCATGGCACATGGAAACAATAAACTTGGGGACATTTCTTTGGGTGTTAATGCTGTGAATCTATGCTCAGTTTGTATGCAAGAGTAAAACAAATTATGTATTTATCACAAAACAACAGTGAGACTTCAGCACTCTTGCACCCACAGAATGCTCACTGCTCAGTGAATTGGAATCTGGCCTCATAACAAAACTTTTTGTTTGTTTTTTTAAGGAAGATAACACCAGAGCTTGAACATACTACTTTGGAAGATTATAATTCTAAAAATCCTATGCTGGTGGAAGAATTCTGGTATTTGTGTCCAAGAACTTTTCCAAACTCAAAGAAGCACCAGGGTAAGCCTATCTGATTGGGCTGTGGCTCCTCAGCCACCAAGAGTGCTGTTTTCCATACATGGCCAGAGGCAATTATATTTCTTCTAGGATTGAAGTCTATCATTATAAAGGACAGAATCATAGAATCATAGAAATGTAGAGTTGGAAGAGACCACACGGGCCATCCAGTCCAACCCCCTGCCATGCAGGAACACCCTCAAAGCACTCCCGACAGATGGCCATCCAGCCTCTGCTTAAAAACCTCCAAGGAAGGAGACTCCACTACACTCCGAGGCAGCAGATTCCACTGCCGGACAGCCCTGACCATCAGAAAGTTCTTCCTGAGGTTCAGGTGGAATCTCCTTTCCTGCAGCTCCACTGCTCCTTGTCCTGGTCTCTGGAGCAGCAGAAAACAAGCCCTCTCCTTCCTCTACGTGGCATCCCTTCAAATATTTAAACATGGCTATCATGTCCCCTCTTAACCTTCTCTTCTGCAGACTAAACATACCCAGCTCTCTAAGTCTATCCTCATAGGGCATGGCTTCCAGGCCTCTCACCATTTTGGTCGCCCTCCTCTGAACTTGCTCCAGCTTGACCATGTCCTTCTTGAACTGGGGTGCACAGAACTGGACACAGTATTCAAGATGAGGTCTAACCAAAGCAGAGTAGAGTGGTACCAGTACCTCCCTCGATCTAGACACCATACTCCTATTGATGCAGCTGAGAATTGCATTGGCTTTCTTGGCTGCTGCATCACACTGCTGACTCATGTTCAGCTTGTGGTCTATGAAAACTCCTAGATCCCTTTCACATGTACTGCTATCCAGCCACGTGTCCCCCATCCTATATTTCTATATTCCATTTTTTCTATCTAAGTGTAGGACCTTACACTTCTCTCTGTTGAATTTCATTTTGTTAGTCTTGGCCCAGCTCTCCAATCTATCCAGGTCATTTTGAATTTTGATCCTGTCCTCTGGCGTGTTAGCAACCCCTCCCAATTTGGTGTCATCTGCAAATTTGATGAGCATGCCCTCTATTTTTTCATCCAAGTCATTGATAAAAATATTGAACAGCACTGGGCCAAGGGCAGAACCCTGTGACACCCCGCTAGTCACTTCTCTCCAGGATGAAAAGCAGCCATTCGTGATCATCCTTTGGGTTCGGTCAGTCAACCAATTACAAATCCAACTAACAGTAGCCCTGTCAAGCCCACATTTTACCAGCTTCATTGCAAGAATGTCATGGGGAATTTCGTCAAAGGCCTTACTGAAATCGAGATACATCCACAGCATTCCCTTCATCTATCAAGCTAGTAACTCTATCATAAAAAGAGATAAGATTAGTCTGGCATGACTTATTTTTGAGAAATCCATGTTGACTTCTCATGATTACCGCGTTGCTTTCTAAGTGATTAGAGACTGACTGCTTAATGATCTGCTCCAGGATCTTTCCGGGTACTGATGTCAGGCTGACTGGGAGATAATTATTTGGGTCCTCTTTTTCCCTTCTTGAAGATGGGGACAACATTTGCTCTCTTCCAGTCTGCTGGAACTTCTCCTGTCCTCCAAGATTTCTCAAAGATTATAGCAAGCGGTTCCGAAATGACCTCTGCCAGCTCTTTTAATATCCTAGGATGCAATTCATCTGGCCCTGGAGACTTGAATTCATCCAGTGTGGCCAGGTATTCCTGTACCACCTCTCTACCTATTATGTGCCTCATTTCCCCTGCTTCCTCGCCTGCTCCCCAACCGCCAGGTTGAGTGTTTGTATCCTTCTGGGAAAAAACTGAGGCAAAGAAGGTGTTAAGTAGTTCTGCCTTTTCTCTTCCCCCTGTGAGTAATTTGCCATCTTCTCTGCGCAGCGACCCTATCGTCTCCTTCTTTTTCCTTTTGCTGCGGACACATTTAAAAAAGCCCTTTTTATTGTTTTTAATGTCTCTGGCCAGCCTAAGTTCATTCTGTGCTTTAGCCTTTCTGACCTCCTCCCTACATCTCCTGGCTACTTGCTTAAATTCTTCTTTGGTGGTTTCCCCTTCTTCCATTTCCTATACATGTTTCTCTTAACACTTAGCTCAGTTGAGAGTTCTTTAGTCAACCATTCTGGTTTCTTCAGATGCCTTCCATTTTTCCTCCTTATTGGCACAGTTTTAGACTGTGGCTTTAGTATCTTCTTTTTAAGGAACTCCCGTGCCTCCTGAACTCCTTTCCCTTTCACTATTCTTGACCACAGAATTCCAGCCAGCAGCTCCCTAAATTTACAGAAGTCTGCTCTTTTAAAATCTAGGATGAGTGTCTGGCTACACTTATCTTCTCCTTCCCACTGAATGCCAAATTCCAATAGGGCATGGTCACTCCCCCCTAAAGATCCAACCACTTCTACCTCATTAACAAGGTCATCCCTGTTGGTCAGGATCAGATCTAGATATTTGATCCCCTTGTGGCCTCTTCCACCTTCTGGAGCATGAAGTTGTCTGCAAGACAAGCAAGAAACTTGCTGGACCTTGCTGTCTTGGCAGAGTTTGACTGCCAGTATATATCCGGGTAATTGAAATCTCCTATTATTACTGTATCTCTCCTTTTTGAATGTGCAGTCATTTGGTTGAGGAAGGCATCATCAAAGTCCTCAGCCTGGGTTGGAGGTCTGTAGTAAACCCCCACCAGAATATCCCTATTGTTTCTTGCTCCCTTAATTCTTACCCAAATGCAATCGACCTGGCTTTCTGGGTTTAAGTCCCGGACCTCTTCACGGGTGAAAATATCCTTGACATACAAGGCTACTCCTCCTCCTTTCTTGTTTGGTCTATTTTTACAAAATAGGCTATACCCCTCTATTCCTATATTCCAATCATGAGACTCATCCCACCAGGTCTCAGTGATACCTATCAAATCGTATTTATTTTGTTGTACTAGGAGTTCAAGTTCATCCTGCTTGTTTCCCATACTCCGTGCATTAGTGTAGAGACACTTAAGTCCCTGGGCCCTTCTTGCAAGTCCTGTACTATTGTTTCTACTCCTTATAATATTGAAGGTTCAAGCCCTTTAATCTCTTAAAGGCATTGTTGATGACAGCTTTTTCCCCTTGCCATTAGAGGATGGGGTGATCTCAAGTCACTTCCAAAGTGGCTGTCTGTCGGCTGTGCTCCATGACATATTGATAGTGGGGCTTATTCACATTATACCAATATAAGGCACTGTTGTAGTTAGTTACCCTATTGATGCAACATAAGATTTGTATGAATATCATGTGTTACAAGCCACCATATGTTCAATGTTTGGCATTGGTTACAATCTGAATGTTAGTTGTAAATGAGTATTCAGCCAGGCTGGCAAGGCATGGCTTTGTTTACTTAAAAGTGATAGTAATCAACAAGTGATTTACTATGTATGAGCTTTAGAGTACCTAAGCTAGAACTGTGCGTAACAATGCATTGCATATCAAAGGAAAGAGTCTGGGAATCTCAGTCCAGTGAAAAGGGGTCAAAGAGAACAGGTTGGGAAAAGCCAGCCTCAAGGCGTCTGGCCAATGTTAAGTAAGATAACCAGAGAACACAAAAAAAGAAACATTAGAAATGAGGAAATGCTTTAGATCAAAGTATGGAAAGAAATTTCCTTGGGAAACACTGAAAGTTTGGGAGAGGGGAAACCCAGAGAATCAAACAATGGGCATCATGAACATGTAAAAGTGAGTACCACTATATAACCAAGTGTTTACTGTAAATTGTTAGCTCCAGCAACAGTTGTAGTTATGCCTCATGGACCTCATTAAATACAATGGGAAAGCCCTGTGTATTTTCTTGAGAGGAAAAACGTAGCTAAACACGACAGTAGGTTTGTCTTCACTTACAACTTGAGCAAAAACTGCATTCCATGCCAGGCCTGAAACGCCCCTTGAGTAATCCGCCCAATGCTGTTGCCACTGAGATTGCTGCAAAGGGAAACAGAAAAAAATGAACAGCCCATATAGTATTTTACCTAGGTAAAAACAAATTCACACGCACACAAGATCATAGAAGAAAAAGGGAAACTGTTATTCTTTATCACACCCCTGTCTGGTAATAAATCTGAAACTGCTGCTTGGAATCACAGCAGCAAGCTATGAGGTT
The DNA here is from genome assembly GCA_948474755.1 of Ctenosaura bakeri. Taxonomy (NCBI): domain Eukaryota; kingdom Metazoa; phylum Chordata; class Lepidosauria; order Squamata; family Iguanidae; genus Ctenosaura; species Ctenosaura bakeri. The sequence continues at coordinate 342,316 of CAOLHI010001027.1, read as the reverse complement.
GGCTTCCCCTTCTCTGAACAAACAGTTGCTTTCTTCAACTCTTATCCCTAAGTTCCTACTTATGCCTTCCACATTTTTACCACTGCCTCTCTTGCTTGAAGCTCCAGTGTAAATTTCTAAGCCTTTATGGAGGTGACACACTCTTGATGATGGTGGCTGGGGGCTCATCGTGCTCTGAGCTGGGACTAGAGCCAGAGATTATTGTGGTCCCAATACTGGCACGAGCCACTAGTGCGAAACAAGAATTTATTAGTGGTTAATAGATGCAACAGGTGTTTCACAGCAGAGAAAAACTCATGTATTCTGGCTGATAGAGAGTCACAGTCCACACATATCCAGTGGTAAAGTGGGTCTTCAAACAACATCAGATGTTGTCCCTTCCTCAGGCCAACACAGCTACTCTAGGATAACAGACTTATTCCCTGTAGAGGGAGATCAAGGTGTTGCAGCAACAAAAAGCTTATACAGAAAGGTTTAGTAAAAAGAATCACTACTGTGGTCCAGGGACCCTGGGGGTCCACAGAACCCTCTCAGAGGGTCCACGAAGCCCTGCTGTTGGACAACAACAGCACGGCAGCAACAGAGATGTGGCAGCAGAGGAGGTGCAGGTGTCAAATCTGCTCCCTCATTTGCAAATGGAGCAGTTTGAGCACATGCACACGTCCACCGCTGTGCCCCTTTTGTCAGGGATGTGGAGGGGATGTGGACACCAGGGACATGGTAGTAGGGAATAGTTTCAGCACCCATACCCCACCCCGCTGTCCCTGACGTAAGAGACACAGCAGCAGGGGTGGGTGGGGGCCAAAACTGTATCTTCATTTGCAAATGAGGGAGCAGTTTTGGCACCTGTGCACACACACACCTGCTGCCACATCCCTGACAAAAGGGACATAGTGGTAGATGTGTCCATGCAACCAAACTGTGAATATGGAGATAAGCGTTTGAATCCCCTCTTGGCCATGAACACCCACTGGGTGACTCACATTCTCTCAGCCTCAGATAAAAGCAAAGGCAACAAATCTTGCCAAGAAAACCTCAATGATAGGATCACCATAAGTCAGTTTTTCAAAGGGGAAAGATACAATGGCTAGAAAGAACCTCTCCCTTTTGACAGCACTTTGTTGTTGTGTGCCTTTAAGTCACTTCTGAGTTATGGCAATCCAAAAGTGAACCTATCACAGGGGTTTGTGTAGGTTTTTTTTTTGGCAAGATTTGTTCAGAGGGGGTTTGCCTTTCTCTTCCTCTGAGAGAACATGACTTGCCCAAGGTCATCTAGTTTCTGAGTGGGTATTTGAATCCTAGTCTCCAGAAGACTTTAATAAATATATTTGAATATTTAAATCAAAATTTAAAATATTTAAATTGAGTTAAGTCTTGGCATCCCCAGCACAAAATTATATTTACAGGGGGTCCCCAGTAAAGAGTAGGTCGAGAACCACTGTTCTTGAAGCTTTAAAACATCTATACCAGCTACAGTCATATCACTCACCCACACCTCTCACAGCTAGGGTGAAAGGTGGGGGGCATGTGGTCTTTGTGATTCCTACAGGAAAGGCAGTGACCCCATATGCACTTCTGCTGGAATTCTCTGCTAGGATGAACCATGAATGGGAAAGGTATCCCTTCTGTGGCAAACTGGAGCTCTGTTATTAGTATATGTGAATAGGCAAGTAGCCCCAGGACAATCTCTTTTGGTGGCAAGTGCCATACTCATCACATGTAGTCACTCTGCAGATACTCAGACGCAGATTGGTGTTTTCCCATTTTTACCAAGGCTATGCTCTGGCACTTAGAATCTGTTTTCCACCTGAGCCCTGACTCAGCCCTGATACTTCAGAATTCAACCCAGAATCATAACATAGGCATGAGTGGAAACTGTGCAGGCCCTGCAGGTGTTGTGAAGTGCAGTTCCCAGCATCTCTAACTACTGGTTATGCTGGCTAGGGTTGCTGAGACTTGCAGTTTGACAACTTCTGAAGAGCCACACAATTCTCATAGGTTACAACTATATACATGCACAGTGAATTTCCTCCCTCAGCAATTAGTCATTTCATCCCATTTGGGGTTATGGGTCAAGATTTCCACAGATAATATGACCTCTTAATAGTCTTGAATTCCCCTATCCCCAATGCTTTTAGTAAGAATATGAAGAATTTCCATGACAGAGACTTGGTAGATTCAGGACTATGAGACAGAAAGCCATTCTACATCCCCCTCCCAGCTTAGACTATTTTATACCTAATGACTTACATGAATTGCAGGAACGGAACTGGTTCAAATGAGTTTTTCTCAATGGCCCGAATTTTATTGCATGACAAGTCCCTGTCAAAAGCAGTACACAGAACTGATTAAACTAGAGACAAGAAAGGTGTGCAGTCCAACCTCATCACCTGCATCTGTGTTGTGTGTTTTTACCTTATACTGTTAGCCTGGATTACCCAGCATTAAATAGCAATAACCTACCCAGTGGTCAATCTGCAGGACTATCTCTATCATTAGGTAGAGGAAAGTGGTTGCCTCATGCGGCAGATGCTAGGAGGCAGATTCAAGGTGTTTGAGAAAAGAGCTGTGTGGTAAACAGCCTGCTCTGCACCCTGGAAGCTAGCCTCCTGCCTTTAGATGTCTGGAAAGGTACTGTTCAAATTATGGTAATTAACAGTGTCAAAGAAAGATTCAACTGCTAGCTGGCTTTTGTACATCAAATAGGAGGGTTGCCATTATGATGGCCATTTTACCCTTCATATAAAGTGGTCCAGCATTCTTAGTTTGCCATCAAACACTAAAAATGTGCTTGTGTAGTTGCTCCTCTATGCATTCAGCTTGCCTCTTGATCCATGTTTATGACACCATTCCTATGTTCAGATGTCATGGTAAGCCAGAATTCTGAATTCTTGAGAATTCTAGCTAACAGTTTATGAGGCAGAGGGCAGGTGACTGGTGAGCAACCACTCCTGCTGCAAGCAAAGATAGATAAATGAAACATAGACTTTCCATCCATGGCTTCTTTACTCCAGGGTGTGTCATGTAGTCCCTGTGGACTGCAGCTGCTCCTGCAAGACCCCATGGGCCTGTTCATATTTAAAAACACTTGTGTCAAGAAAGCCATTATTAAGTCTCTTTAAACTAGAAAGGAAACCAAAGCAAAAAATCACTTTTCCTAGGCCAAACCATGAGCTGATGTCAGTATATCTTCCAGGTCCAAATCCAGTGCTTCACAATACTGGATAGTTCTATGATCCTTTTGCTTCCTCTAAGTCCAGTGTAATCTTTGGATGATGGGGTGGGATGGGGAACACAGTGGTCATGTGTCTTACTTTATAGAGGATGGTCCTCTATTTGAGGGTAGCCTATGAATTTGCTAACTGTGAAATATTTTGGACTACAGCTTGCACAGTCCCCGACCATTGGCGAGGCTAACTAGGGTTTATAGGACTAGTAGTTAATACATTTGACAGAGTCTGGTTTGCTTCCCCCTGTTAGAGTAAGAACCATCCCATCCAACTATAGTTTAGAGATAAGATACCCTATGAAGTTAGAGGAGGGGCTTTGAAGTGGCCCAGCAACATTTGGTACTTGGACAAAGAGACTTAGCAGCATTTTGGTCACCTGGCCACAGTTTACACAATAATGGGGAGATGTTTTGTAGTTCTGTTCAAATTATGGTGATTATTTAGAGTTTTGCCTCTGTACATCTACAGTGGCACAAACATTTTTTATGCAAACAAGTATGTCTGAAGCACTGGTAAGCAGAGGAAGGTAGAAGTGGATTTTGCTGCACATCTAGTTGTGAGGGCATCCAAGTTATGACATGAAAGCATCTAGACCCAGCACTGCCTAGAAATGCATACAATTACATTAATTACGTACAGGTTACATCCAATACGTAAGGCCCTTACCACATATTGCCATCCTGGCATGGCAATGCATTGCTACAGGTCCAGGGTGTGTGCCATTGCACAACGTCGCTGCAGTCCCGCTGCTGTCACGTCCTCATCCTCTGCTGTCATGCCATATACCATTACTGGAAAAAATCTGGTAATGGCCCCCTTTCAAGCAACAATCCCATTGGCTGCAGGCGTGTGGGAAGGGTGGAAGTGCTATCAGGCGCTTCCTTCTGCAGTACGGTGTAGGAAGAGGCGAGCTGTACTGCAGAAGGGAGAAGAATGTCCCTAACACTACCCATCCGCCAGCAGCCAAACGGGGGTGGTGGGGAACATTCAGGTTCCTATCCCACCCCAGCAATGGCACTGCGGGGATAGGATTGGGACATTGCCAATTGGGGCACTGTGCAATAAGGGCCTAAGAGAAAAACCTAAGAATAAAAAAAATGTTGAATACCTGCATTTCCTATAACTTGAAAACATTTTGCTTTTCCTTATGAACATCAGTTACACAAAGGATTACGTAACATATTACTTTATAAATTGTCCCAACAACCAATTAGAAAAGTTACTTAGCTTGACTTTAACTCCCAGAATCCTACAGCCAGCATGGCCACTGGGGGAATCTGGAAGTTGTAGCCAACAAAAGTAAGTTTTCTAAGCCTGTTGTAGCTTTTGACCTACAGCTAGCCACCTCTGGCCTAAACAAACCAACCAACCCATGATCTATTTTGCCAGCAGATACAGACTTAATAAATAAAGCAATACTAAAAGAGAAACTTACAGGTGTGTAAGTGAAAGCAAGCCATCCAGAGAGGTATTTTGCAGTCTGGTCAAGCTATTGCCCTTAAGAATCCTGGAGTGGAGGAGGAAAGATTGAAAACATCACACAAACAAGATCATAGTCTCAGCTTCTGATGAAACAAATTGGGCCATGCCATACTGTCTTCATCAATGCCAGATGAGCTGAAGTGCTGAGCAACTCATACTTTATAATCAGAGAGTTTTGAAAAATTACTTTTGTAAACTACAACTCTTAGAATCTGAAGGATTCTGGGAGTTAGAGTCTCCCAAAATAGTTTTGCATATAACCAGTGATCTCAGGTGGAGGTGTGTATCCCCTTTTCATACATAAAAGAAGTAGCCAGCTAGCAGTATTACAGTGGGAATGAGAGTATGTATTTGCTTCATGGATATCAATTATATATGTGGAAGCTGCTTTTATATATCACCATTGCTGGACTGAGCTGTCATCACCTTTACAGCCTGTCAATACATCTGAGATCTTGTAAATGGTATAGTTACAGTCTCAACTGGCTGTATGCACCTCTTTCTCATCCTTGAGAAGTCCTTACTGCTTGCTTTAGAGTTATAGATATTTCAGGCAGCCTTCCCAAATCCATATCTTTTAGATGTGTTGAACTATAGCTCCCATCATCCCCAGACACCCTATGCTGGCTCAGGGACATAGCATGTCCAACATTTTTGGAGGGTGCTAGACTACAAAATTCTGATGAAATATTTGCATTCATTCTGATCAAATTTTTAAATTCACACTGCCCCCTGCAAAAATAATAAAAATCAAAATGGCTTGTGTGTGCTCTGCAAAAGTCAAAAGGATCTGCCATTCTATTTGGCAAAGCTGGATACAAAAATCTCCTGAGCATTCTGGCAGAGTAACCAATGTGATTAGCTCTGAAAAAGGTGCTGAGAACATACAAAAAGTCATTCAAGTTACAATTAACTTGCAACAAAGCTGAACTGCCTTGTGTAGTGTTTGCTTTGAATCAGCTCTTAGGCAGATTATCGCCAGCGCCAATGTATTTTTTAATAAACTCCCAGTGCCTCAGAGAAACTTGTCAAAACAAATTGGGTCCAAACATATGTAAATACTCACAAGTATTCAGCCCAAGGATAGGCCCTCCATGATTGTTTTCCAATGGTAGAAATTGCGTTATCAGTGAAATCCCTAGGGGAGAAATAAACATGAGGGATGCAGTTCAAACGGATTCTTCTATGTTTTCAGTGAAACACAAATAAACCCAAGGTTGTAGGGGTAAATCTTGAAAATAGGAGATCATTATGACAACCCCTGCTGCCATATCCCAAGGAAGAATTCAAAAATGCAGGCACTATAAACAAATAGTTCATGAAGTTTTCACAGCCACCAGGTCCAGGACTTTTGTGAAGCTAATGGATCTTAATTGCCTTTTCAAGACATAGACACCCCAAAATACAATGTATAACAACAGGGACATGCTCCCATCAATATCTTATTGCTGGGTAACTCTTCCTCCCACACTTTCAAGTACTGTGAATACTGCAGTAAATTCAAGGAAAAGCCCGAAGGACTGGCCATTTCTGCACTAGACTGTTATAGTGCGATTATTCCACTTTCAACATGCTATGGAATCCTAGGGTGCCCCTCACTAAACTGCAAACCCTAGGATTCCATAGGATTTTGAAAGTGGAATAATTGCACTATGATAGTCTAGTGCGGAAATGGCTACTGTCAGAGGACACCATCACTCTTTGCTAATCAGAACTTTAGCTGCTTCAACCCTCTGAAACTTAGCTCCATCATTCCATTGTCACATACTGAAAAACACAATAATTTTGAGGCTGTAGCCTCCACAAAACCTTATCTTCTGAGCTTGGAAATCCTTGTTGTTTTATTGCCATAAAGCTGACTTGGACTTACAGCAAATGAGAAATCTACAAATGAGAGATCTCCAGGTCACTCTGTTATCAATGACCCTGCTCAGGTCTTGCAGACCCAGGGCCATGGCTTCCTTGATTGAGCCTATCCATCAGTAATGTGGTCTTCTTCTTTTCCTATTACTGTCTATTATTATCTTTTCTAGTGAGTTAGGTCTTATCATGATATGTCCAAAGTGTGACAGCCTCAGTTTAGTCATCTTGGATTCTAGGGCGAGTTGAGCTATCCTGAAACCCTGCTCACTCATAATCTCAGTTTATGAAAGCAAGCTGCTAGCTGCAGTTATTTAGAGATAAACTCCACCTATCCTTTGAAATATTCTCAGTTTAAGAAATCAGGTTTTAGGAAGAACAGAACTGATGCTGTTAATAGTCGTGTAGGGATGTGGGGGCGATTTGCTCCGGGTGGCAATGTCTTTGGGAAGTCCAAACCCACAGCCACACCCTGGCCACACCCTTACGCATCACAGCCACGCCACCATGCACAGTGGCCATGCCCCTGTGCCATAGGCCGCACCCCACCCCCCTGCCACATACTCCAAGCTCCGCCACTGGCTGTTAATACAGATTTTCCTTTTTTCAGTTTTTTGGTCTCCCCATGGTCTGTTTGCCCTTTTCAAGAGACAGGAAGGGCACTTTTTTTCTTAGCAGGACTCCTATGCCTCTAATGATTACATGAAAGGCAAAAATTCAACAAGTGAAGCTTCCTGTCTGGACTCTGGAGAGGTGCAAAGAGCTGCATTTTCACTTTTCTTCTAATCACACAGCATTTGAAAATCAAAGGGAAAAAGAAAATTGGGAGGAACTCTAATAATGAAGACCTTCCATTCCAGAGTATGTTCCTTTAAAAATATAAGTATGTTGGCTAAGCAAGCTAGCATCCAGGGCTCTTCACCTACTACCCTAGATATTTCACCCAATTTCAGAGGTGCACAAGTAGGAAGACTTTTGTTGGTAAAATTCTGCAAGAGCCATCTCTTTTATAATCCAGACATTACAACTAATTTTTTGTACCTCCCCTGCCACCAAAAAAAATAAAAATAAATTAAAATTATAAAAATTATAAAATTATGATTAAAAATAACAAGCTGCTAAGTTCAGGTTTGCAACATTCATGGTAAGCAATTAATGTTCGTGGGTTTATAATGAATTAACCAACATATTGCTTTTAAAAAATGAGATTCCTGGCTGATCTAAACTCCAATAGTCAGTAAGACTCATATGGTTTCAGTAATCGTATTTACCTATATGAGGATAGACTTAGAGAGCTGGGTATGTTTAGTCTGCAGAAGAGAAGGTTAAGAGGGGACATGTTAGCCATGTTTAAATATTTGAAGGGATGCCACGTAGAGGAAGGAGAGGGCTTGTTTTCTGCTGCTCCAGAGACCAGGACAAGGAGCAATGGATTCAAGCTGCAGGAAAGGAGATTCCACCTGAACCTCAGGAAGAACTTTCTGACAGTCAGGGCTGTCCGGCAGTGGAATATGCTGCCTCAGAGTGTAGTGGAGTCTCCTTCCTTGGAGGTTTTTAAGCAGAGGCTTGATGGTCATCTGTCGGGAGCGCTTTGAGGGTGTTCCTGCATGGCAGGGGGTTGGACTGGATGGCCTGTGTGGTCTCTTCCAACTCTAGATTTCTATGATTCTATACCTAAAATGATGATTGCATCTCAGCTAGACAGAATAAAAACAGTCCTAAGAAGGTCCAGCTGATCTTTTGTTGTACCCCATTTCATCCAATTGTTTTGTACACAGTATCTCCCTGGATTATGCCTATCATGTAAATGCTCTTCCAAGAGTCTTGCTTAGCACAGCGAAACAAACTTTAAATTTTTAAAGTATCTCTCTGTTTCCCCAATCTCTCATTCCTAAATGAATTGAGGGACGTAACTAAGACCAGAGCTTAATTTTTTGAACTACAACTACTAATATTCCTCAGCCACTGACCATGCTGGTTAGGTGATTCTGAGAGGCATAATAAAAAAAAGTACCGGTAATTTTCCCAACCAACGGCTGTACCTTTGGGGCCAAATTGCAGAGCTCTGCAGCTCAGCCTTTCACTAAATGACTATGTCCTATACAATGCAGGTAACGGGGCAAGCAGTAAATAGGCCTGGTACCAGTAACTGGGTCAGCATAGCTATCTCAGGGCTCACCGAGGCTAGTGCTGCTTATTGTAGCAGGTTTTCTGGCACAGAAAGGCAGTGCTCTGATGGTTAATAAAACAGACATGCTCATCATGACAATCCCCACAGTCACATTCCCCAGGAGACTCCAAAAAGGGAGGTTGCTATGTTGCTTTCTATCAACAAATCTATTTGGTTTTCTCTAGCTTTACCAGGAGTGAGTTTCTGTAACATGTGGCTTCATGTTGCTTCTGACTTATGGCAAACCTAAGGTGAATCTGTCACAGGGTTTTCTTGGGTGGGGGCAGAGCGAGAGTGTGGGTTTCCATGGCTGAGCAGGGAACTGAACCTGGTCTGCAGGGTCATAGTCCAACACTCAAACCTGTCTAAATTATAATTTCAGAGCAAAGCCACCTCAAATACTAGAGATAGTACAAATTATTTTATTTTTGGGAAAATTCAGTCTTTCTACCTACTGTTAGCAGATAAACTCAGAGGGAAACAGAGAAGGAGAGAGGAGGGAAGGTAGTACAAAATCCCAGTACTTTGGCCCTCTTAATCACAAAGTCATAACACTTCAACCCTACAAAACACCAAAGAATCACGCTGTTCAAAACCTCAAGTAACCAATTGCCTTCTCTGAGCTTGCTCCCTTTGGATGAAATCTTTCTAAGGAAAGACACACATGTAATGCATACATGCCCCAAGACATATACATACTCTGAAAGTTTCAACAGATATGAAACAGATGTTTAGGATCCTTCAGGATGCCTGGGAATGAGAGCTCTCTTCCACCTAATTCACCTTGGGACTTAAGAACAAACAGTTCTCTCCCTGATGGGGTTTTGTTCTCAGATTTTTGGGAATTTGGTAGCTGTCCCAGAGTGCTCATACTGGACCTGGGGAAGAAGCATGATTGGGCCTCCCACCTAATATAGCAATAGACATTACAGCTACTCTCTGGTCTGGTAAGATAGCAAACAAACAAAACATTACAAAATAAATGTTGGTATCTCACTATCTAGCTCCCCCCAGCCTAGGTTCTCAAGAGGCCTGGATTCCAGGAGTGTTGTCTCCTGTAAACCCTCCTTCTTCAGTCCTGGCTGTTGCTGAGGTTCCGATACTTACAAAAAGAAGAAAACATGCGGGTGACCCACTGCCTTGGGAAAGGGCACCCTATGGAGTCCAGGAGGGTTGGTTGTCCTGCTGCAGTTGAGAATTTCCACAGTGCAACGGCACGGGGTTGGGCAAGGCTCAATGGCTGCGTCCAACCTTTTAAGAAACACCAGTAGGATTACGAAGAAGAAATGAGTATTAGAGGCAGCAACAGGGCCCATACTACAGAGCGGATTCCAGGCCCCGCTCCCCTCTTGCTCATTTGACTCCAGCAGAGGATGTCTTGGAAAATGGTAGCCAGCACTGGTGGTGACTCCATGCGGTTACTAAGCAACCAGAGCCACACGCCTCTCCATAATCTTGGAGGAGGCCACCACATCACCACCCCATGTCTGGGTTTCCCTGATCTTTGGCCCTATTCAGTAAGGCTCTGTGTGCACAGATTCTAAGCATTCCGCTTGGTTGTGACATCATCTTAGCACTACTCCTGGCATCATAGAATTGCTGTAGCTATGGCAACATTATAGTAAGGCCAATGGGTTGATGTGCTTGAGATATTTAGGGATGTGATGCTCATATTTTTTGACCTATCATGATGTGATTGATATAAATTAGGTACGAAGTGGGATGAATGATCATACCATACATTTGGGAAACTCTGTTCAATTGCCTGGTTGTTTTTACCTCTCTAGTTCTATTCTGATGGTTTATACTTTTCAACCATGTTAACTACTGACACACAATATTGGAACTTATTTAAAGTTAAATAAGGAGAAGACAGCCTTTACCTTTTATAAATATTTATGCAAAGCCACTTATAACTGGGCTCATATACAAAGAAGACTCACAATTGTCTCACTGGGAACAAATAGCTGTCTCTGAACGAAAGAAACACAACTGATTTTTCTTTTGTTAAGGCAGCAATTTATTACAAAAATAAAATTATCTCAGAAAATTTAGCACCCCTTCCCAGCCTGCAAATCTCAATTGAACATAATTAGGCAATTATAGTTTGCTCCAATAAAAGTCATACCATTTGATAGGTGCCACTAAAAATATATATCCCCTATCCACTGAAATAGTAGAACCAGCTCTCCAGTAATGTCATGTGCTCAAGATGTTATAAACTGCCTTTCCAGAGGAAGAAGGAGAAAAAAAGCATCGTTGATACATATCAAAGAAGCCTCTTCCCATTGCTACTCTTCATCTATGCTAAGATCAGACAACAGCTCCTCTTCTCCTCCACAGTTCAGTTCTGAAAGGGACAAATCATTCACCTAGGAAAAAAGGGGAGGGATTTTTGGTTACTCTGCAAAACATGGGAACAGTTCCAGCCATTCCATCCATGCTATTCCCCTGCCTCACAGCACGGCCCAACAATCATTTTGGGAGGACCAAATACAAATTTCTGACACAGCCCACTCTCACACAGCTCACACAATCATGTTCCTTCTTGTTTATTTGCAAGGAACTCTCAAGATTGATAGTTCTAAGCATGGCACATATAGGGATACAGAAACTGCTTGATTTGAAACTGCAAATCCTACTATGTACAAGCATATTGCCAGGAAAGGAAAGACCTTCTGTGTTCAGAATGTTGCTTGTCTTGCACTAACTCTGCTTCTCATTGGCCCCAGCCTATCTCACAAGGTCCAGGTAAGAGGTCCACAGACACAGAGAATAATTTTGCACAGATATCATCAAGCAAAGTTTGAGACTCTGTTCCTCTTATAATGGGGTTGTGGGGGGGCTGTAAAGTATATTGCCCATCTCATGCTTTCCTCTACTTTAGATCCTCTCGATCAGGCTTCAGCATCTAGAAAATCTATTTTTGAATAGAGATCTTTTTGCTTTTGCTTCCCCTTCAGAGGCTGCCCTAACCAACACTCAGCTGCAAAGGACTTGTGACCAACAGGGTCTATCAAATAATCCATGAATGTTGTCCAGTCTAACAGAATGCCTTGCTGGGTCAGACTGAAGAAACACATTGTCCTGCGCTGTCTTCATCACTGCTTAGTGTTCTTCTTAGTGCTCCTAAGAAGCCAAGCACAATAAAAACAGCTATTTCTGCCTGCTTGTTTCCAGCCTGCATGTCTCAGTAACATTTTGCTCTGAACATGAATGTTTCCTTCTTAGCTAGTATGCTTAATAGTTTCATGGATCGTCTTAACCTTTCAAAAATATTGGGTTGGTTTCAGACTTAGGCATTCATAGAGTGGTCCCCCTGAAATCAGTGCAACTCCTATTAGTCCCATTAGCTTCAACAGATGTACTTTTAACTGTTGCCTAAATCTAGTATATTAAATGCACTAGCATGCTTAAAAAATGAATTCCAAACCTTACTCACTGCAGGAATAACTGCTTCCTTTCATTCTGAATGATCAGAATGGGTCTTAAATCAGACACTGACTCCAGGTACCACCAGGGTTACTAGTTAGAGGAAAAAACCCTATAGGATGCCGAAGCTAAAATTTTGCTACATCAACCACAACAGTGCTCCAGGACTGGGAAGTCAGGGAATGTAGAGGGCCAGTTTGGAGCAACTGAAGGATATAAAGACCCAAAGACCCATTGTTGCTTCTCAGTATAGGTAGCATGTTACCAAGAGATAGCCTCCATGCTCTCCTCTGTACTGCCGCTGACCTGGTTTCTAGCCCACCTGCCTGCTCTCAGTCTGAGAACCTGACATAAATCTACCAGTAGTTATTAGCTGGCCAGAAACTGTAATGAGAACAATTTTTCTGTTCACTTCCTCCAATTTATGTGAAGCCAAGTTGTTCAAAAACTATCATGCTGTTGCTAAAAGCAACCCGACGTCCTGCACATAAACAAGGAGTGGGGCAATGCAATTCCACATGAAGCCCCAAGAGTTGTTTTTGTGACCTCCTGGTAAATATTGGTGCGGCGGGGGGAAGAGTTTGCCTCCAAGTGATCCTCAATGTTTTCTAGGTAACATGGGGGAAGACTTCTACCATTCCCAACCCCATAGCCTGTTTAAGGTCCAGGAAAGGCTTTTTTTCCCCCACAGGAAGAGAAGCAGATGTCTTGTTTACTTCCTGTTGTAAAAAAAGGCTTCTCCTGAGCCTAAATAGCCATAGGAGGGTAAAAGTATGGCAAAATTCCCCATTCCCCCTAGAGAGCATTTGGTGATAGAAAATTGACTTTTTTTTTGCAGGAGGTATGTGATGGGGTGAAAGCCAGCATGGTGTAGTGGTCTGAGCATTGGCCAGGGCTCAATTCCTTTGCTTGGCCATGGAAACCCACTGGGTGATCTTGGGTATGTCACACACTCTCAGCTCCAGAAAACGCCATGATAGATTCACCTTAGGGTATCCATATATTGGAAACAACTTGAAGGTGTACAACAATGTGATGGGGTATGTGGCCTTTTGAAGTTTCCCAGGGGGCCAACACAGTCCCCTAACTCCTGATAGTTGCCCACCCCTCCATGAGATCATGTCTTAATCACCTGGATGAGACCCTTGAGCTCCTCTTCTGTTAAACAGTGAATGGGGTCATCTTGGTGTGATCTGTACTCCACAGCCACCTTCCCATTCTCTGAAAAAGGCAAGTATATGAACAAGGTCAAGCCTGAACAAATCTATAATAAATGAAAGGATTTCAAAAATTATTTTGAAATATATCTGAACATATTTATTTTGTTTTGTTTACTTATAATTTTGGAAATCAGATGATTATTATTATTTCTTGCATGCACACAGAACATACGGAGTGCTCTACACAGAGTAAATACAAAGATCCAAGCTTTGCCTTCAGGATTATAAAGCAAAGGGGAAGCCTAAAATGATACAAGAAAATACTATGAAAAGAGAAGGGTAGCACAAAGAGATGAGGAGTTTAGAAAACCCCAGTTTGACTGTGAAAATGCATGTTTTTAATTAAACATTTAAGTACACCAAGAGAATGAACCAGGTGTAGATTTAGTAATAGGAAACATTATTAAAGAATGTGTAGAATCAGAGAATGGACATTTGTGTTTATAGAGACTAAGTGAAGAGTTAATGGGGGAAGCAGGAAAGAGAAAGAATCTAAAATGCAAGCTAGATAAGTGGGAGCAAAGGCATGGTGGCATCTAAAAATCTGAAGAGGAAAGAAGATGTCAATGTTTAGAGCGGAAACTAAATGCAACATGAACATAGTGATGAGTGGTATAGATTGGGTCAGTTGAAAGATCTGATGCCAAGGAAAGAAGTTTGAGAAAAGACATAAGAAAGCAAAGCAATGGGCAATATGAAAGATGATAGGGAAGATCAGCATAGCCTAACAGGATGAGAAAAAATACAATGAGCACAGGCTCATTTGTTTCCTCTCTCCTCTCTTAAGACATGCACAAGGAAGAGTTCGGACGACTGTGCTTCCATTTAGCTTAGTAACAGCTTCTCGTGTCATCCAAACTGAGAAAGCATGGTTAATGAAAACTATAGCTTATTTTAAACCAACCAGATTGAAATCCTTAAAAGGCTGGTCCTGGAGTCAAGTGATGGGCTGGAATCATCAGCTACTTTATTAAATAGGCAAGGGTCTGGCTACTTCCTTGAACATGAGATAAATGGAATCCTCATGTAAAAACAAATAAAACATTAATGTTTTAAAAATGGCCTTACCTAGAACTACCAAAAGAATCTTCTGAAATGCATCTGAGAGGGCTCGTTGCACAGCAAGCTTCTGGAGGCTGCGAGTAGCCATGAGAAACTCTGAAAAACAGGAGCCCAGCAAACGGCAGATTTGTTCAAGAGATGGTTGTGTACCACTTACTTGCTCACAACTTTTGCAATCACGGTTTGACTGTCTAGAAGATGTTATGGCTTGGACCTCAAAATCTAAATGACCAATTTGCTGTGGCTTGGATTTGGCAGCAGTTTGTAAAGTGAGAGAGCAATTTTGGTTTTCTGGTCAAAGCTGCAGCATGCTCCAGACAGTGAAGGCACTGGCATAATGGATACCATGGTAGGCTTGGAGCAGGAAAACCTGGGTTCTAATTCCTACTCAGTCATGGAACTCAACTGAAAACTTCGGGTGACTCAGTCTAACCTACTTCCCACGAAGCTGTGAGGGTTAAAGGGGAGAGAATCATGTATAAACCTCCATGCGCTCTATGAAGGAAGTGCACAATAAAAAAAATAGGTATTTAAGTACTTTTCTCTTCCACTTGCCCACCTAATAGATGCATAAAACACTTAATGCTATAAATAAAAACACCATTAAAAAAGTCAGCATAAATAAATAAACCCCCAACAATGAAAACAGTTGGGGGAAAAAAAGAGGAAAAACTGGAGTACAAATTGGATCAGACTAAGAAGATAAATGAAATGGGTGCTGGAATAAATCTTGTTTGGTGGCAAACAAGCAAACAGACAACCAGAAGACAGGAGCCAAATGGAACAAGAAATTCCAGTAGCTGGGTGCCACCACAGAGACAGTAGTCCTTCTCATTCTTGCCAAACGAGATTCAAACAAAACAGAGTCACAATCGTTTGATCTTATTCTTATTGAGAAATATGCTGGGCTGTTTGGAAAAGTTTTATGTTAAAATCCTACTGTAGGACATTTCCCCCCCCCCGAATGTAACCCTATCAGTTGCTAAATTTCTGTCATCAGCTACTAAAATCAAAGAGAGAGAAGGATCAAAATTGTCTTAGGATACTTGTAACGTACTGTAAGATAGGTTTCCATGGCTGAGTGGGGATTTGAACCCTGGTCTCCCAGAGTAAACAGTCAAACCATGACACCATGCTGGCTCAGGAATGGTATACTGCATGCCTAATTAACATATCAGCCTAAGCTTGGCAAAGACACAACTACTCACAGCTGCCATCTGCAGGTCTCACAAGAGATCTGGGTCAGGAAGCTTTCTCTCAGTTGTGATCCTGATTCTTTACAGAAAGTGATGTCCCATCCCAAACTGGGTGTAGCTGTGTTCCTGATTAACATTCTTACTGACTACATCAGCTTTACCCAACCTGATAGTCTCAGGACATGCTGGATTACGACTCTCAACGTTTCTTAAAAACATGCTTATTGAGTGATGCTCATGGGAGCTGTAGCATAACGCATCTAGAGGGCACCAGGTTGCAAAAAAGCTGGAGTTCATAATAAACACTAATAAAGTGGCCCCTCAACTTTTGCAAGGGT
Source organism: Ctenosaura bakeri (assembly GCA_948474755.1). Classification (NCBI taxonomy): domain Eukaryota; kingdom Metazoa; phylum Chordata; class Lepidosauria; order Squamata; family Iguanidae; genus Ctenosaura; species Ctenosaura bakeri. The sequence continues at coordinate 326,326 of CAOLHI010001027.1, read as the reverse complement.
TTGGGGCACCGAACTCTTATGAAAATTTAAAAAGATGCAAACAACTCTCCCCTGCCCAAGTGAGCACTCCCTCTCCTATTCCCTTGCCTTTTACCTGGGCATGAGGGCCTTCCTTCCACAGACTTGGGCAAAAGGCAAGTGAATGAGAGGGGGGAGCACACACGTGGAGAAGACACGCATGTACCTTCCCCTCATTTCCCTTGCCTTGTGCATGCATGCCTCGCCCCATTCTCCCCCTCTCATTCTCTTGCCCTTTGTCAGGTGCATGTGTCTTCCATCCATGCACCTGGGCAAAAGGCAAGTGAAAGGGAGGGGGCAGTCCTGTGGGCAGAAAAGAAAGGCAATGTACCCAGGCAAAGGGAAGGGAAATGGGAAGGAAAGGTACGCATGCACTTTCTCTGTGTGCAGAGCTGCACTCTCCCACTTGCTTGCCTTTTACCTGGGTGCACAGAAGGAAAGCATGTGTGCCTAGGCAAAAGACAAAGGAATGGGAGGGAAGGCAAGCAGGCACCTCCTCAATAATAAAATCTGCAAAGGTCCAACCCAGGAATATGGAGGGAGGACTGTACAATTCCACTTCCCTGCTGATCTCATTCTAACATCCCTCCTGCCGCCTGCCTCTTACCTTGGCTGGGATCCACCTGAAGCTCAGCCACACCAACCCCTCTAGTGCTGATCCCATATTGAGGGATGGTTAATTCTTGAACACACAGGTACTTTGACTGCTGACTCCTGGGTGAAGTTCTCATTTCTTCCTCTTCATTCTCAACCTCTTCAAATCCAGATATATTCTGGAGCTGTTTCAAAGGGGATTGTGAAAGCAATACAACAAAAGATGAAGCAAAAATCCAGTTGTCTTCATCCATCCACACTCCCCCAAAACCTGGGCATGTCTCTTATACTCTATTTTAGAGATGTTAATCTTCAACCATCTTATCCTCACATGTGAGGATGAATAATTATGATAGTTTTCTTCCTGCTGCAGGAAAAAACAAATATTCTCCTGCAGTATTCTCTCCACATTCCAATGTCTTAAAGTGTTGCTGAGGAATTATTCTTCAGAGAAAAATAAGTGATTTTAATGCAATAAATAAATAAATAAATAAATAATCTGCATAGAAAACCGTTTTTTCCTCTGTAACACTTCAAGATGTTCAAATACCAGGAGAAAATTACACAACATATTTGCCAGTCTTTCTCAAGTGTCAGGAAACCTGTTCTTCAACCAGGGAATAAATAATTGCATACACTCATTCTCTGCCTACTCTGTATGCCGGTATTCCCAAGTGTCACTGCCCTGGTGGTGGAGGGAGAGAAGAACTGGTAGTATCCGTTGGACTTAATCCCCTCCCCAAGTGCCATTTCCTTTTCATTGTGTGTTGTGCTGTGCCTTATTTAGATGGTGAGCCTGAGGGCAGCGAACCATAATTTTATGATGTGGTGTAGTGGTTTGAGTATTGAATTGCAGGCCTGGAGACCAGGGTTTGATTCCCTGTGCAGCAATGGAAACCCACTGAATGACCTTGAGTGTGTTGCACACTCTCATGCCCAGAAAAAGCCATGATAGTTTCATCTTAGGGTTGCCATAAGTCAGAGATGACTTGAAAGCACAAAACAAACCACTCTGAGAGCCTTTGTGGCTGAGGAGTAGGGTATTCTCGAAATAAACAAACACATAAAATATTCCTGAAATTAATTAAAATTAATTTTCAATTAATTAATTAATTTTAATTTAAAATTAAAAGGTTGTTCCCCACTTCAAGCATTACCTATAAATTTACAATTTATTTATAATACAGCTGTTTATGTATCAGGCAAACTTAGTTTGTTATTAGTGAACACTGGCCTATATTCAGCAGATTGCAACCTACTATATAGTCTTCCAATTCATACTTGGAGTCAGAACAGATATGAACTTAATATCCCTTCTGAATATAGCATGAAAATGGGAAACAAATTGAGAACTGCGGGTAATCCTTACAGTGATGATGCGACTGGACCAGCCATTGAAACCAAGGTAGTGGTTTGCCAATTCTCTGCATTTGTAGCTGTTCAGCATCAACAGTTGCTGTGGAAAGGCTCGCTGTCTGGTACACATGGAAACCTAGGAATGAAAAAGAGCCCTACGTTAGGGATAGCAAAATCTTTCAGTTTTACTTTCTTCTACATTCAACATTTCTAAACTTTATGTTCTTTCTGCCTTGCAGATGAAGAAATCTGCAAATTATGGAAAATCCTTCAAAAATTAATAGAAATACAATTTCCCTCCAAATTCAGTACCTGGAAGAGGCATGTTGCGCCTGCTTGCCATCAGGGTATTAAAGCAGAGGAGCCTTAGAAAAAAAGTGATAGCAGTCTCTCTTGAAGCTACCTTGAATCACACTTTGGGCAGAAAGTGGGGGTATGAATCAAACGAAGAGATAAACTCTACTTGGGCAGTAATGTGGTAGAATATCCTGCAATTAAAATCCAGACTTTTCAGAGGTAAGCACTCAAAGACCTGGAAAGATGCATCAGTGTGTTTTGACTTCATCTACCTTTACATTTCAGAAATCTCAGTTTTTTTCCATGCTGGATACAAAGATATTTGTGAATTTTGATACATTCTTTTCAAAAATAAACTGAGACAAATCTCTCTTTCCCAATTTAGATATTATTAGAAGATTTGCCTGGCTTGAAACAAGCAGGTTTTCTATTCTCTGAGAAGGGAGTGAACCAGTCATCTTATGGCACCATTCACCCATAAAAACACATACGTACTACCCTTCAACTATGTCACATAGATGCTATTTTATACTATGTGGTGATTTACCTTCAAAGGTGATTTCTGAAACAGGGGTTTCTTGTTGCAAGCGCACTGTGCTATTTTTGCATCTCTAGCTGAGTAAAATTTGACAAGAGCATAACAGCCAGGCCCAGCGACTGGAGCATTCCTGTGCACCTTGACTGAATAGAGCGGACCAAATGCAGAAAATGCTAAATACAAAGCATGCTGAAGGGAAAAACAAGCAAATAAAATGATCTATTTAAACAGAAAATTAACAGATACACTTGTGAAACATGTGGAAAATTAACTGCTGAGGCCAACTGGTAACTGAAAGCATGATGAAAAGTCAATCCACTGCTATAGAGGATTCTGGGTATTAATTAATGATGGGAAGGGTAGGGGCAAACAGGCATAGTTCATGGACGGGGCATAGCCCACCAGAAGACCTCTTGAACAAGCTTCTTTGAAAATCGTGTAAGGGTAGAATACTGAGTTTGCATAGCTCTGGTTCCTATCCATCAGCCCTAACTATGCTTTCCTGATGGACTGTGTTTCATGTACATCAATGGGAGAGTACCACTTGCCTGCCTCACACAGCAACAATGTGTGGGTCAACCGCAGCTTAAATCTTCCTGAGGACAGAAGCCTTTTCCTATAATTCAAGGGTAAGCAGTTTCTGAGGAGCCAAGAGCCAGTTTCAAAGGAATTTTGCCCTCCTGGATCTTCATGGCTCATACATGCTTGCTTTCCTTGCCTTTCAAAATGACTGTGTGCTCAGAAGCCTCTAAATATAATCCATCCACAAGCCTACTTCGCCAGAAAAGAAACTGTCTGACATCCTGTTCAGTATTCATGATGTCAACATGTAAATTTTTGAATTCAGGTTTATGGTCCTTGCATTGCTACAAAAACCAAAAGTGCTTCCCAAAACCTACCTTTGTAGCTACACAACCCCAGCTCCAAAAGATGGATTTCCAAGGCATCATCACATAAGCATCATCTCACAATGCCCCACTCTCCGGTCCCTCAAAAATAACTCTGCTCAAGGTGGGGTTGTGTTGCTGAAAAGGTTAAGTTTTTGGAGGCAGCACTGGGAGACATAACTAGGATGGAACTTTGTCATTGTATCTACTCCTCCTGGTACATGATCTTGGCTGAAGGAGAGTTGGGAATGAGAGCCAGCATAGTGTAGTGGTTTGAGCATTGGACTACAAACCTGGAGACCAGGGCTCGATTCCTGCTCAGCTATGGAAACCCACTGGGTGACCTTGGGCATGTCACACACTCTCAATCCCAAAAATCCCTGTGACAGGTTTAGTGTAGGATCGCCATAAGTCAGAACTGACTTGAAGGCACACAACAGCAATATTTGGAAATACTGGATAAAGACTACAATGGCCCTTGACTGTTGCAAGGGTTTGGGTACAGAATGTTTTATTTTACGTTGGGACTGAAATAACAACAAAGTGATGCTAAAGCAAGTGTAAAGGCAAAAGCAAAAGTAAGGTGGACTCCTATATGACTATGCTGTAAACACTGCCTGTATAAAGGTAAACAAATGATTGACACCTGGTGGCCAAAAGAAATCATTGCAACCATTTTTTTCACTTTTTCTTGTGCTTTCAAATTGTTTTCTTTTCAACAATTTTGGGACTACAGTGGCCCCTCCATTTTCATGAGAGTTTAGGGAACAGAACCCTTGCAAAAGTGGAAAACCACAATTAACTCTGCCCATACTCCTCCCTATTCCCTTGCTTTTTGCCCTGGCATGCATGCCTTCCTTCTCTGTGCCCTGGCAAAAGGCAAAAGAATTAGGGGGCAGGGGAAGGCACATACATGCCTGCCTTCTCTGTGCAATGCTTTCGTTCCCATTCCCTTGCCTTTCGCCTCAGCGCACCTTCTCTGTGTCTGGCAAAAGGCAACAGCCCCCTCCCATTCCCTTCCCTTTAGCTACCACATGTTTTTCACGAATCAGGGGAGGGATGCATGCTGGCCTTTTGGTCTGGCTAGATAAGGCAAAGGAATGGGAGGGGGACAATAGCACACAGAGAAGGAAAGCTTGCACATGTCTTTCCCCTACATTCCCTTGCCTTTTGTCTTGGGCACACTTTCTCCACAGCCAGGAAAAGGCAAGGGAATGGTGGGGAAAGCACACACGCTCTTTCCTTCTCCATGCACAGTGCTTCCCGTTCTCATTCCCTTGTCTTTTGCTCAGGCATGGCGAAGGCAGGCACACATGTCCAGGGAAAAGGCAAGGGAATGGGAGGAGGAGAATGATGGGGAGGCACACATGCACGTGATGAATAATCAAATTCACAAATGTCAACCTGCAAAAGTGGAGGGAGGACTGTATAATGTCTGTGAGTTCTAGCAGAAAATCCAGAACAAAAGGACCAGGAAAAAAAAAGGATTGGTAGATCCACCGACTAAGTCAACAGGCAAGTCTCAAAAATACAGTGGACTCTGTATAGGTGACCTCTGAATCTGTGATTTCAAGAGAATGTGGAGTGTCGGGCCCTACGCACAAAATGGTGGTGATGTGAACAGAGACATGCATCGATGCACATATCACCACAATTTAGTAATATGGGACGTGATCATTTGCGTTTTCACTATTCAGGGGGGGGATCCTGGAATTGAGCCCTTGCACATACAGACAGTCCACTGTATACGGAAGAGTTCTAGTAAATGTAAAGAGTCAGAGTATGGAACAAAAAACCCAGAGAGACAGGAAATTAAGGCCATTTCTGCCTTACACTGTTATAATGCTGTTATTCCACTTTCAGCATCCTGTGGAATCCTGGGGTTTCGGGAGGGACATTTAGAAATCTCAGCCAAAGAGCTCTTTGGCCTCAGCAAACTACAACCCCAGAATTCCACAGGATGTTCAAAGTGGAATAATAGCACTATAACAACATAGGACAGAAATGGCTGAAGACAGAGAAACTGATTTGGAGAAATGGATAGATTGACAGTATTGATAACAGAAAAATCAGTGGCAACTTTTTGAAGACTAGGAATTTCTGATAGGCTTTTTGGCCAAAGAATGTAACATGCTGACTGTAGGTTTCAACAATTAGTGTATCTGGAAAGGTATCAATTGAAGCATTTGAGTGGTATTTTGTACTAACCAAGTTATTTCATAAGCATTATACATAATCTGTGTTAGGAAAGCTGGGAACCAAAGCATATTTTTTTCTTTGTGTTTACAGTGCCTTTAGTTATTTTTAATATTTCGTATCCTTTTTTATTTTTGTTGTATTTTTAATTGTAATTTGTTGTTTCTTTTTTTGCTTTGTTTATATCTATTCAATAAGTTTTTAATAAAACTTTTTTAAAAAGGGTCCCATATGCCCCAACACACCCATAGAGCACCTGGCAGTCTCCCATCCAAATACTAATCAGGGCTGACCCTGCTTAGTTTCCAAGATCAGATGGGATCTAGTGCCTGTTTTTGTGTGTCTTCAAGTTTCATTCAATTCAATTCAATTCAAGTTCTTACTGTGACCCTAAGGCAACCCTATCACAAGTTTTTCCTGGCAAAACTTGTTCAGAGTGGGTTTGCTTTTGCCTTCTTCTGAGGGAGTGTGACTTGCCCAAGGTTACCTACTGGACTTCCATGGGGAACTCTGGTCGTAGGCCATTTCCGCCCTAGACTGTTATAGTGCTATTATTCCACTTTCAACATCCTGTGCAATTCTGGAGTTTGTAGTTTACTGAGGCCAAAGCGCTCTCTGGCTGAGAATTCTACAGGCCCCTCCCTAAACTGCAAGCCCCTGGATTCCAGAAGAGGTTGAAAGTGGAATCATCGCGCTATAACAGGCTAGTGCAGAAATGGCGGTAGTTCGGTCCCCAAAGCACCACACCGCCTTGTACTGCGGGACAAATGGCCCCTTCCCCTGTAAAGATCACTCTTCCCTAAATTGGGACGTTAGCATGCCAAAAATAGGCGCGTTTCCCTACGCAACCTCCAAGAGCGCCTCCATTCTGCATGGAGGCAACTGCAGGAGGCGGAGCGGTTGCAAGGATTCCACAAAGGCCATTTCCGCACTAGCCTGTTATAGCGCGATGATTCCACTTTCAACCTCCTCTGGAATCCTGGGGTTTGCAATTTCAAACTGCAAACCCCAGGATTCCAGAGGAGGTTGAAAGTGGAATCATCGCGCTATAACAGGCTAGTGCAGAAATGGCCAAAGATTTCCGCACCAGACTGTTATAGCGCCACTATTCCACTTTCAGCGCCCTGTGGAATTGTGGGGTTTGTAGTTTACTGAGACCAAAGAGCTCTTTGGCTGAGAATTCGAAGTACCCTTCTCCAAACTACAAATCCCAGAATTCCATAGGAGGTTAATAGTGGAATAGCAGCACTTCAACACCGTAGTGCGGTAATGGTCCTGGGGTTTGCAGTTTAGGGAGGGGTCTCAAAGGCCTGTGTGGCCCCTCCTTAAACTGCAAACCCCAGGATTCCATAGGCTGTTGAAAGTGGAATAATCGCGCAATAACAATCTGGTGCGGAAATGGCTGAGGCCTGCGTATCCCGCCCTTTCCAACGGTTCGCGGGGAATATAAAACGCCAAAGGCAAAGAAACGAGAGAACCGGAATTGGCGGGTGTTTCCGTGGTAGGACGTTGCCTTTCCCCTGTACTCGAAAAGCCTGGACCGTCTGGAGAGAACCCTGTGCTCACCCTCGGAAGGGAGGATGGGGGACTTTGACCCCCCGAGAGGAGCGGGGGCGGGGGAAGACGAGGCTAGTTCCACACGAAGAAGCACCCACGATTCCATTCTGGTTTCCCAACCTCGTTAGCGCGCGTTACTTGCCTCTGAGGTGGCTGCCTCCAGTCCCAAGACGAGGAGGGTCCGGCCATTTCCAACCGGGACGCGGAACTCTATGACCTCCGCCATGAGCGGGCGCGGAAAGAAGGGAGGGGAAGGGTTGAGGCGGGAAACGCCGCCCCGCCAGTCCCAGTCAGCAGGAATCCAGTGGCTTATTTGATCATGGAGGGCAGTAAATATATATATTGTTAGGGCTCAGCGCTGGCCGCATACGCTGAGGGGCGCCTTTAAATGCACTTTAAGCGCTATATAAGGTTGGAGAGTGAAACCTGGATTTTATTTCGGGTAAACAGGCAGAAATTTCGATGTTGCTTAATGCCTTTCAGCAGGTGCCGAGTACGTGTATCACAGCAGGGATGAAGAGAAAGATGTACAGGGTTTACGCAGGTCCCAGAGGCAAAATTGCCAAGTACTAGAAATTTAGCTCTGTGGTTTTCCTCAGAAAGATGGAAGGTTCAAAACCAGAGTTTGGGAAGTTATAAAAAGTAACTGGCGTCGTACTCCTAAGACCTCATACATAAGGCGTCATTGTGGTCCTTCAGATGTTTCAGACTTCAAATCCTAGAAGCCTCAGACAGTTTGGCCAGCAGTCAGGAATTCTGAGAGCTGAAGTCCGAAATATGGAGTACCAGAGTTTGAGAACCACTGAATTAAACTAAGACCATGTCCGCACTACACTGTTATAGTGCTATTATTCCACTTTCACCATCCTGGGGTTTGCAGTTTAGGGAGGGGCATTTAGAATTCTCACCCAGAGAGCCCTTTGGCCTCAATAAACTACAAACCCCAGAATTCCACAGGACATTGACATGGAATAATAGCACTATAACGGTGTACTGCGGAAATGGCCTAAGGCTCCATCTAGTCCAGTATTGTGTTTCCAGTGTTAACCAGCCAAATGTGTTGGGCGAGGGTCCATTTCCTTCTAGATATAGTAATAGGTTACACTTGGTTATTTTGTAATCTAGCTTTGCCATTTGGGAACACTAGGGTGCAGAGCTCTGTACTGCTTTCAGAATATGCAATTATATGTTTGAGGTTGTGATTATTTTAAATTGAAAGGTGTTTTTTGTCATTTGCAGTCGGATAAGCCTAGGCTTACAGATTTATTATTCAGAGGGAAAATTGCCCATATATTTTTACAAGTACAAGGGTATATATAGAAGGTCCTCAAAACAACAGAGCTAGGAAATGCAGTACACTGCTCTTGACTTGGCTCAGGCTTGCAGGAGGTCATAGCAGAGGGATCAACAGCACGGTCACTTCAGCAGGTGTCAGGAAATGGCACAAAAAAGAGGCAATGGGGAGGTAGAACTTTTCTGCCCTCAGATGGTGCAGTTAATTTCTCCAAAATGCCTGCATTTCATCACTTTTAGATAGGTCTCCACCTTGTGCAGGTCCTTTTTGAAGCAGGACAGAAGACCGTAATTTTTCTGCAAGGAACCTTCATTCCGGAGGTTGGATTCAAACTTCTCATAAGTAGGTCTGAAGAGTTGAAGGCCCCGAGAGCTCCCATCCTCCAGTTCCTATAAATGCATTGTAGCAAACAGAAAATAGCCACAAAAAAGTTAAACTGAAATTTTGCAAAATACATTTTGGCACATTTTGAAAATGTTCTACCATTTGCTTATAGCTACAACCCTCTCCTACATACACACATACTGTGAATTCTTGGAGGGTGTTTGGTGATTGGAGTATTATATTTCTGAACCTGGAGATTGTGATTTTGGGGACTAATAGCCATCAAAAGGCTGAACTGTTTATATTTTATGTAACTTTCCAAGTACAGTTTATAGGAGTTGCCATCATGACAGCTTGTAACAATGAGTTCTAGAGTTTAATTAAACATTCTCTGATAGGTATATTATAATAATAATAATAATAATAATAATAATAATAATAATAATAATATTTATTTCTACCCCGCCTCTCCACATCATCATCATATTTATTTCTATCCCCCCTCCACGTGGATCGAGGCGGTGAACAACATAAAATACATTATACATTAAAAGACATTAAAAGACATTAAAAACATACCCAATCCTCCCCACCCACCAACCCACCTAAACCAACCCTTTAAAACACACAGCAGTTAACAGTCCATCAATTACTATTAGCAAAACAGCAAGACAATTGATGGGAGGTGATGGAAATGCTAGTCTTGGAAGGCTTGTCAGAATCATCTATACCTTTATGGTCAGCACACAGCACGATACTAAAAAATCTGCCAGGAAACTCTGATGTCAAGGCTTTTCAGTGGAAAATTCTTAGAACAGGAGATTAAACATGAGGTGGAATCATGTGGCCCTTCGATGTTGCTGGACTACAACTCCCTATTTTCTTCACCAGCAACTATGCAGGCTGGGACTTTTTGTGTTTGCATAAGATTGCTTCCTGTGTTTTTATTCTGAAACAGCTTTTGTATTCTGAGATTGAATAACTTCTCCCCCTTTTTTTGCTGTTATGGTCTCCAGACCATTTGTAATCTTATAATTGTCTGTCAACCCCGACATACACTTCAGTCTAGTATATTTCTAAAGTTAAAAAAAATCCCAGTCCTAAGACATGTTTTTCATGAAGAAGACAACTTACTCCCATGATCACTTAGTTTGGGCAACACCCAAAGAGACTGAACTGCCATTATTTAAATATGAGTCTTGGCACCCTTGTTATAGAGATTGCTTACCCTCATCAGAGCCTGTATTCCTTGTTCTAAGTCCTGAAGTTTTTCATAGACTCTATCTGACGTTCCAAAGACCAGAGTATTAGTGAACATTCTACTGAGGTGCTGTACAGGACTCAGCCATGACTGAATGAGAGTGAGTGAAAACCTGAGCAATTCCATGTCCTAGAATGAAACAGAAATAAAGAGACATTTTAAGAAGGGCTGAAGGAAGCCGCGCGTATTTTCCACCATAACCTTCAGACTGAGAACACAATCTTAATTAAATCACACAATATTTTTGGGTGGGAATAGGTCTCAGAACTTTATAGTTCTTTCCCTGAAGACTCTCCTGTACCTGTAGAAGTAGTGTAAATGTGTACCTATGGACAAGAAGAACTCAGGTTAATAATTAGTAATAATAATTAACAATTATAATTAGTAATAATTAGTGGTATGCATTGTTACTCTATGATTTCAGGTGGGTTGACGAGAGAAGACTACAGACAAATATACATTCAACATCTTACACAGATGTCCATTCAAACAGTTTAATTGATAAACCATTCCTAGAACTTTGGGGAAGGTCTGCATATGTAAAATACAAGCTTCCAGGTTCTGGATGATATGGAAGTCAACTTACTGTTTTTTGCTGAGCATCATCTTTCCCTGTGGGTGCAGGGATGGTTTCAGAGGAACAAAATGCAGACTGAGAGTTCTTGTTGGACTGTCGCTGGTCTTCTGGGATGTAGGAGCGTTCCTATATGAATTGTACAAGATATTATAAGAACATGAACTTTTGTGTCCCCATAGTCTACCTAGAATGGAGGAAAAAAATAAGCAGTATCTTAACAGAATGGAAAACAGCAGCCAGTTTTTGGACTGCAAACCTATCAGCCCTAGCTGGCATAGCCAGTGGTCAGGAATGCTGGGAGCTGCAACATAGCAACAGCCAGTGCTGGGTTCTAAGCCGTCTAAGAAATAGAGCTGGCCTAAGGCAAGCTTGTGCCAAAGAGGCTGATCTAACCTGCATCTCCTTAACCACATTTAATACACACTTAACACAAGACTCACTAAAAGGAAACGGAGCTGCATAAAAATAGTGATGTGCAACTTCTGTGTGTTTTGGTGACATTTTTGCTTGGGAGAACGTCCCAGTAGATTGTCTCACAGGGGTCTGATCTGTCCCAGCTTCTGTGCTATTTCTAATGGTATCCATAGTGTCCTCCCTGAGGCAGTCACCTAAATTTACTACATGCTGGGGCTGTGTCTGCCCGAAGGGGACTTTTGCTGACCTAGGAGTCTTCCTCCTTAGTTCAGGAGGCATAAGGACTAGATGTAGATATTCAGTGGCAAGGAGAGGGGCACTCTGTACATGGTCAGATAACTTTTAGCAAATGTTTACTTTCACATACTCCTTGTAATGTACAGTAGCATTTGAGGTACACTCCATCTGGCTGTTATTGCCCAACAAGATAAGAGGTGTCAAGGAAGCAGTGGATCCTCCTTGTTCAAAACTTTACAAATGTATGCTTGCATAGGATTCCAGAATATATATGTAATGCAGTATGGAGTTCAGCCCTGCTATCCTATATCTATATCTAATTTTCTGACTCAATGGGGCTTGCTTTTAGATGACATTATTATGTAAATCTTCCTATATTTTCTCAGGGCATGGAGACTTTAAAATTGGGTGGGACTGATATGAATAGAATGCCCTTTGTTAGATTTTCACATGGAAAGTTGGAGTGTCTGTCACCACATGTTTTCCATTAGGAACAGGGCCTCTGGCTTTCCTGTCAAAGATATATTGATATTCAAGTTGCCTGAATCATGCCTGCCAGATAGAAGTCAATGAAAATGTCTGTTATGCAGGCAGTCTTATGCAGTCTTTCAAGGTCCTCTACAATCCATAATTCAACTTCTCAATTTTATTTCTTCTACTTGGTGTTTCATCACCTAATAACAACAGATATTTTATAATTTGCAAATTATAATTATAACTATAATTTGCAAGGGAAAATCTAAATCTAAATCTGGATGTGCTGCACTGGCTTTGAACAAGTCAGACCTCAAACAACTCTAGTTGCTTTGTTGGTTCTTTAAGCATTTAGTGATTTTGCTATCAGCTTGTAAAACTCAGCTATGACAACCTCTTAAGTATCATTAAAGTGGTGTAAATGTTTGTTGATCTCTCCAAACAGCACAAGACATAATCAGGAAATTGCATGAAACCAAAGAAAACTTTGCATTTGGTAGGAATTCAGAGAGGATTAGCTGAATCCTGTGTACCTAAAAAAAAACTTTAAAAGAACAGGAATGAAGCTGTGAATAGTTCTTCTGACCTTAGCTCTCAGAGGCTAGGAGAGGGATCTCCTTAATCTGAGTCAAACTCTAATCACTACACCACCCTGACTCTTACTTATTGTAAGAACTGTTGTCAAAAGGAATATGCAATGGCATTTGGTGGCAGAGAAGATACAATATATAAAAACGTGTCTGTGTCTGTGCCTTCAAGTTGCCTGTTGACTTATGATGACCTGGTGAATTTCATAGAGTTTTCTTAGGCAAGGACTATTCAGAAGTTATTTTGCTTCGTTTCAAAGATTGAATGGGATCTGGTGCCTTTAGGGAAGGAAAATACTGGAGCTGTCACCAGGATAAAAATGAAGTTTCCTTTATTTGAATTTGCTGTGGAGTGTAAGAAAGCAAAATTATTCTGGAGCATTTGGTGATTAAGACTGTAAACGGAAATCTCCAACTGAGGTTTAAGTTATAATGACTGTCTAACAAACCAAGTAAAAGCTACTGTTCCTTTGGATAAACAGAAGCTAATCTTGCATGTCATTACAATTACAGTTTCAAGTTTGTGAAAGGATAGAAGTATAACCATAAACCTAGTAGAACTGAATTAAGAAAATTTGGGACCAATTTGAAATGTTTAAATTAAGTCCTCTGCTCCTCATTTTTTTTAAATGCAAAGTTGGCAATAGAAAAATAGAAACTGGCGTTTCAGTGTAATAAAAATGTCATAGGTTTAAATGATGCGGATAGCAGCTTTAAGACTACAAGCATGTAAATGCATCTCTCTCTCTCTCTCTCTCTCTCTCTTTTTTAAATTCAAATCCATGTCGGGCAGACAATTTCAAATAGTCCATTCCTGTTGCTTCTCTAATTTCAACCTCTTCTCTGTCCAATTGCTTATCCTTCTCTTTGGTTATGACATGATCAGATATAAATTCTTGTGCCTCTTCTTTTTGTCAGTCTCTCAATTGTTCCAAGTCTTTTTTACATTTCTGTATAAAATCTTTAGTCTTTTGTACAGTATTTACGAGAAACCTTCTTTGCATGAAGTTAAAGTTCGTTTCCCAAGAAAAAAGAAAAAGACCTCTTAGCTGCTATAGCATCCTATGACCACCAGATGTCTGTGTATAGTTTTCTCATTATGGCCAATGTTTATTACATTCCAGCATGTATGTAGCAGTTTATGCTGCTGTCACTTTAGTTCCAGAGATGTCCTTGCTGGTATCTCGTCCCAAGTTAAACAATGAATTCAATTCTCATAAAACTTCTTTTTTAAAAGATTTCTGAGCAATATTCCACAGTCAGTATATTGAAGATTTCTCGTAAGTTCAGTCAGTTCTAAGTGTCTCTTTAAGTCCTGCCTATTCTGTATTATGTAGTGTAAAAATGTTTTTAAAAAGGAGACCAAATTAGTCAGTTACTTACAGTCCTTGGTCTTGCAGAAAGAATTATTGCAGACGTTATAAAATGTATGCATACTAAGAAAGTTTCTTCTAATGTTCACTTTAAGTTGAAATTAATCCCTAGTTGCAAGAAAGAGGCTATAGAAGCTCTTGGGACTTAAACAGACTGCAAACTGTGCGATTAGGCTTGATTGAAAGCAAGTCCCTTTTCCCTCCACCCTCAATCAATCACCACTTATGTGGCAATTGGAAATGCCAGGGGGAGTCCCAGGACACTTCTTGCTAATCCTCTTTGTTCCTCTTTTTCCAGGGGCAAATTTCACCTGCTCCCTTTGTGTGGGGCCAGGAGGCATCATATGTTGCATCCTCTTCTCACACAACTGTAAGGAGGGTGAACTAATACACTACCAGAAAACAAAACAATATATCTCTTTAAAGGATTGTGTAACTGCAAGACCACCAAAGAATACCAGGTGCTGTAGGCTGCATTTCAGAGGAAGGAATTGGACAAACCACCTCTGGGTATTCCTTACTTGAGAAACCTCTGTGAAATTCATAGGGTAACCATAAGTTAGAATAACAGAATCATAGAGTTGGAAGAGACCACATGAGTCATCCAGTCCCACCCCTTGCCATGCAAGAATACACAATCAGAGCACTCCAGGCAGATTACAATCCAGTTTCTGTTTAAAAATCTCCCAAGAAGTTGTTATAAATGCTGTATCTGGTTAACTAATTCACTCTACTCCTTCTCCTTCTTGCTTTTCATATATTTGTATCACTGGCCATATACAATCTATATCAGTATCCAATTTCTATCATTGGTAACTTGACTCTATCTCTGTTATTGTCCCTAAACCTATCAGCATTCTGTTCCTCTCATAGGATGTGGTTTCCAGGCCTTTTACCATTTTAGACACCCTTCTCTGGACACATTCCAGCTTGTTAATATCTTTTTTGAATTGTGAGGCTCAGAACTGGACACAGTACTCCAGGTGAAGTCTGACCAAAGCAGAATAGAATGGTATTATTCCTTCCCTTGACCTAAACACTGCACTATCGATGCAACCTGGAATCACATTGGCCTTTTTAGTTGCCAAGCTGACGTGTGACTTAAGGCCACATACACAGAACAGCTTAAATTATGATTGTTGATAGGAATAAATGTACTGATTGCAGAATTAAATAACGAGTTGTGTATATATGACTCCATGTGCATTCCTATTACTGTGTCTGTTTAATGTCTTTTATGAAATGTATATATTACTACAGAAATAAACTTTTAAAAACACATTGTTGTATGGTGCATGTCTCCCAAAACCTCAACTGTTCCTCTCAGCTCCAGGAAACCCATTGTAAGCTATCAGAGTCTTGAAAAAGATAGTCCCTTTTTCTTGTTCTTGTTTAATCTAGAATTTAGTTTCTTCCCTTACCACTCAAGTAATAGCAGATACATGGTGGCAACTAGTTCTTTGTAATTAATTCTATCAGTGACTGAATCATAACTGAGTTACATTATGATTGTAACGTAAAGCTTAACATAAGGTTCATTTATTTTGCAGTATAACTGTAAATATTTTATAGTTATAGAGTGTGGGCATGTATGTCTGTGGCCTTACTACTTAATTCAATTTGTATTATGGTGGTTAGTAGCAATCTGGTGTTTTTTTTAAGTAACTGAAAAATAACTCTTTTGAATAATAAGTGTGTAAAGAACCAATGTGGTGTAGTGATTTGAGCATTGGATTATGAATCTGGAGTTCAGAGCTTGATTCCTTGCTTGGCCATGGAAACCCTCTTGGTGTTTTTGGGCACATCACACACTCTCAGCCCCAGAAAACCCCATGATGGGTTTGCCTTAAGTCAGAAACAACTTGAAGGCATACAACAACAACAACAACAAATTACTTTAAAAGTTTGAAACTATAATGTCAACTGATTAATTATATCTAATGTTGGAACTATTCTTAATTACTTAAAAAAACTTTTCCAGGCTCTGAGAAATATTTCTGTATCCCATATATCCTGGAAGTAAACAAGTACTTGTCAAGACTTGGGGTAGAATTTTTTATTTTAACTTACAAACTTGTATCCATGATCCACTTGTAGGTATCAAGTACAGCCTTATTTTTGGGAGTCCTTAGTTCACTTCCTATTTTATTAATATACACTTACCCGTGCTAGCTCATTATTAGATGGAATTATGGCATAGAAACAAAATGGATGGCAGTCCCTGGCAATATACACATTACTCACAAATTCCTTGAAGGTATCCGTTGCAAGCAGGTGAAGATGCTGGGCTCTTAGTACTGCGTTGGCAAAGAGACTGGAGAGAGGCATTGTGGGGAAAGCTGTTGTTCCCTCGGGCCATTGGAGGGCCAAGATAAACAAAGCAATGATGAATACAGGAGAAGGGCTAAGTACTGCAAAAGAAAACAGAGGAGGCTGAGCTTCTTAGATCAAAACAGAGCCTTTGGAGGGCTCAGGTATTCTTCACATTAATGAAAACAAACAATGTGATCCTCAGGCAGATTAAACCCAAGTAACTTTGCAAACTGGTCTGCTTCCTTAAAGCTGAGTTTAATTCTAGTTATATCTTGCATAAAACCTTGCAATCAACTTTTAAATATTTGGGGTTTTTTTCCCAAGGAAACAAAGCTAAATTATATGAATTTTGAGTTGTGGTGTAATGCAGACCAATATTTTATATCATCACATCTACAAGGCCTAATTTCTCCTGTGAATTATGGAAACTAAGTTGTCTAAGCCTGAACTTTGCTAAGCCTGAATTGTTTTCTGATAACAGTTCTTGTTATATCACTTAGCGCTACCTCAGGACTCTGCTTTGCAACCATCTCTTTGGTGCCTGCTGGGTGTCTTCTAGATACATTGAACATTCCCAGAGGAAGGTAAGGTAATTAACCAGTATTTGGCTCATTCAGTATATATATATAAAACTCAGTATTTTGAAAGATTTAGCAGGATGAGTCTGTAGTCTTTAGATTATATGCGTCTACAAAAAGAGTGTAAGTGGGGTTCCTTCTGTAGGCTTCAGGGTTTTAATCTGAAAGGAGCACTCCTAGGTACTGAAACTATTTGGAGGATAGAGTTTAGCACCATAGATAGCTCCTGTGATGTGCAGGCTAAAACCCAGAGCACAGTCACCACTCATTGACATGGAAACAAGCAGCTGTCTCTGGCAAGGCGTTCCTAAGCTTCAGTGTTGGGTATTCTCACTCAAGTATTTAGAATTTACTTCTAAACTAGAAGAATAAACACTGGAAAAATGGACCAAACTAAAGCAGGTTTTAAATGATAAGCCAATTGGAAGATGTTTTCAAAGATTGGAAACCATTTATGAACTTTTTGAGCAATAAGAAATTTAAAAAATGCAATAATTTGTGGATATCGTTAGTAGTAGTTTGTTTAGGTGGAATTGTACTAGTAGAATAATATTTTTCTGTCTTATTTTCTTTCTCTGATTACAGTTTGGTGGGAGGGGTCAGATGCCTTTTGTGTTTTAGTATATTAGTGTTTAGTAAGTTAGTATTCTAGTTAGTGTTTTTTTGTTTATTATTTTAGTAGAGTGTTTTAATTTTAGTATGTGTCTATGTTAAAAATGTTATTCAGAATTTATGTTATTTTGTGTAAAAATAATAAATATATTTTAAAACCCTTGAAAAGTGGTGAACTTTGAAAAATAAAAAATACTTTATCCCTTGTAAGACCAATGGCCAAAATATTGTAACAATATATCCTGATTTGTTGGTGACCTTTACTAGAGCTTCCACTGATGAACTTTTAGCTAGAGATGCCAAAGTTTAGGAATAAATTTTTATTTGGGGTGTCAGTGGGTTGGAGTAAATAAACCTAACATCTGGTAACATTGTTAACTTTTTTCATGTAACTATTAATGGTTACAGGTTGCTTTTTCACTATGAGGGGGTTAGTTGTGCTTCTGTTTCACAAAAAGTTTGCTTGAAAAGAAACAGATTGTATATTGTCAACAAATTATGGGATGGATGTGTAATTACTTATTCCTAAAGGTGAATTTCAAAATTTTCAGAAATCTCAGGGTGGAACCAAATGTATACAGTGCACGTATACCATGTCTCATTTGGAAATCTTGCTGACGCTGCAACTGAACAGCCTACGTGACTCTGACAGGCTTTGTGGACCAAAACAGTTGGAAGATAAAACCACTGGTACATGCACACAGCATGGATAGATGTTCCCCTTATATACACCCATCATCCCTTCAAAACTGCTGCTTTCATGAACCTTTGGTGTCACTGCCCAAGAAAGTTGATTGCACACTTAGCAGCTTTTAAAGCTGAAACTGCATTAAAGCAGAGCTGAAATATCTGTGAAAGCTTAGACTTTCCAACCATATACAATTCCCTCCCCCACCCCTCATTTAGCTTGCTGTGTTTGTTGAATTTTATCTGAACTTACTTGAAAACTGTACTATCACCCTTTTCTCCCTCCTTGGAAGAGATGTGTCTCACATTTATTCTTCATTTACCGTGAAATTCACAAATACAAATTAGTTCAACACCAACACAAAGATTAGAAACCCTAATCAACCCAGCAGCCAATTCCCAGATTTAATTGTCACTAGGATTGGCACTTTTATCATGCCATCTTTAGGTACCCACTCAATTTCTTCAGGTCTTGTAACCACAAAAAGCACAGTTTTCATCATTCATAAAGTAACAACTTTCTGCTTCTTAAAATAAAAAAGCATACCTGAAGCCATGTTCCGTTGACAAATCACTGATGTGTTTTGAAAGCAATTTTCTTTCTCTCACCTGTGTTGTCCATGGTGCCCTCTGAGCTGGTCTTATATATGAAGACATATCATGTTTATTGATCTGTGGTAGATCATCAGCATACACTGATGCATATATGTAAAAGTTATCCATGTCAGCTGCTGACAGAGTGGCGAAGTCTGGACCATATCACTGTGACCTCGCACGCTGAGGTGAGATGCGTTGGTCTCCTAGCTGTGTCCTTCTGGATTTTATGACAGCACCATCATTTGCTTGTGATTGGGCAGCATTTAAACAATAATAGATATCACAGTAAAACTGGACAGCTGAATAATATAATGTAAGGTATTGTAATGTTAGCATAAAACCTCTTTTGCCACTTAAAACACCTAAACAAATAAAAAGATTTTCTTCTGATACTGAAAAGAAAACAAAGATGGTAATTCTGGAGAAAGGAAATTGCAAAGATAAGGTGCCAAAGCAGAAAAGGCCCTGGTTTATAGATCTGGTTTTCTGTCCAATAGAATATAATAGATCTTGAGTACTGATTAGTCCACCCTTCCAGCACTTGAGGAGGGTGGACCCAGACACAGTGTTGAATGGGTCCAGCTTACTGACACTGGACTTAAGTCCTTTTGGTTGTCATGACAATCAGGGGGTTGTTACAGAACATTATCAGTCCAAAATATACTCTAAACCTAGTATTTTCTGCTAAGCAGTTAGATATTTGGTTCTTTGAAAGGAGGCAATGGGGACATTTGCTACAGGTTTACAAAGCTTGGAGGGGCAGATACTTTTTTGGAGTACACACCCCAGAATTTCCCTGCCAATGTGGCTACTGACAGTGCTGGCTGCAGGATTCTACGAACTGTACTCCAACAATATCTGGAAGGGAGAGGTTTCTAAACAATTACCACTCTTGATTTACATGATGTTGATTTCCACCTGACAGCTCCAAGTGATATCAATCAAAATGCACTTTGCAAGTGTTCTGTCTTTCCCTTCTTAACAGGTTTTCTTTGGCAAGGAAAAAGATGAGGAAAATGGGAAGACAGGAAGTAGAAGGTTGTGTCATCTGGACTTGCCGTCCCATAAAATTCTATGAATGATACAGAGGCAGGTTACATAATGAAAGCCCCTCATCTAGAATCAACAACCCTTATAAAATTGTCCTCCTCTGTTTTCTGTGTGGTTATTTAATTAAAAAAACCCATAGAGATCAGGAATTCCAAAGTGCAGAATGGCAGTGGAATCTCCAAAGGGATGGGGCATTTAGCTCTATTGCCCCTGTAAAGAGACAAGATGTTATCAAGCAGGTAACCTTGTTGCCATATCTCCACTATTATCTTTCTAATGGTGCAATTTTATCACAGTGATAATTTTTAAAAATGATTTAAAAAACTAGTGCTAAAGCATCTCTTCAGTCTGATTGTAATTGTTTTCATCCTGCCCAATCTGGATTCACTTCAGATGCAATGAGAAGACAGAATATTACAGGAAAGCCATCTGATCATCTTCAGCTACCTCAAATCTGCACAGCCTCTAAGGATGTGGACAAAGTGACTGGTGAGATGCAGTCTATCACATCTCTGTTCTTAGGCTTGGTCACTTGTTGGTGCTGCTGATTATGTTTTTCCTTGCATTTGTAGCTGTTTGATGTGAGACATTTTGAAAATGCTAACCACTTTGTATATTTTATTTACGAAGGAGTACATACATACTTCAAATGTATAAACATGCTTTGATTTATTGCGTGAGATTTCTCTTGGCAGGTGGAAACAGCAGATATATCTGAGGCTGCCATAAACAAAATAAACAAAATAAAATAAAAAAGTTCAGCCTACAGTCTCCGATACTGCATCTATTTGAGGAGGGAGACAAGCATGTGTCATAGTGAAAGTGCTGAAAAGAGCACTGGGAATTAGAAGCAGGAAAATCATGTGTTCCTGTGAGTACCCAAGAGGTATGTACTCCTTTGGCCTTACGAACAGATCAAATAGCATTGGAGTAGAGAGGCTGGAACCTGAACACCCTGCTACCCCATAGGCTTTCTTCTCTAAATACTGAACAGGAAAATGTTTAGATCACTGGGAAAACATAGAACTTGAGGGCTAGAAACATCTGTGCTTTCAAAACAACAACAACAACAACAACACCACAGGATGCTACAAACAAGAGCCATAAAGATTCTGATTTTGAGGCCCTGTCTTGTTCTCTGTGTCGTGCTGGTGGTTATAGCAACCTTTGGATTCCAAGAGTGTTCTCTTACAACTCCCCAGTTGTTGACATCTTAGTAACACACCTACAGGGGCTTATGCAACCCAGCTTTGTGATCTTCCAGTCCGTGACATTTCGAGGAAAGGTTTGATGTCACCCCATTAATAAACACAGATTTGGGGAGGCAAGTTGTGGGCCTCTTCTCAGAAGCCCCTCACACAAGCAGAGTGATAACATCATGTAAAGGTCATCTCCTAGGAAAGCCGTTGGTGAGGGTGAGAGGAAAATGCATACCCCACCCATGTTTGGTGTCCAGTAACCAAAAAGGCAGCAACATCTGGATGTGTTTTTCCTCCTTTTCATTCTAGATTGTTTTCAGCATTTGCCAAATTGTGCTCACGTTTAGGAAAGTATGCAAAATTTCTGTCACTCACACCTTAGGAAAGTACATCAGAGCTGGAGACGGTGCTGTAAAGGACAGCCAAAATAACATGAGGAGTGGAGTGTCTTTCCTTCAAAGATGTTAGAAATATACTATGGCCTTCAATTAAAAAAAAATTGTCAGTGATACGAAGTCATAGCGAAGGGGATGGACAGAAGGGGAGAGAGAGAGAGAGCTTACATTCTCTCTTTCTCTCTCTTTCCAATAAAAAAAAAAAAAGCAAACCACAATGATTTGCACTTAGCTCAGGACAAGCAAAAGAAACAACTTTTTCACATTAGGTAAACAGAAATTATGAAATCAATTGTTACAAGATCTAATTGTGACCATTAGCTCTAAACAGACATTTGATGGATTTGGGGAGGCTTCGTCCATCAATGGCTAAATGGAAGTTTGAAATTCAGAGACACCGAAACCATTTCTCTTAGGTGAATTAGAGGAGGACAATGTCCTGTTGATGGTATTCATCTAGGTTAGTATAAGGGACTGAAGTAACAGGGGAAGGCAGAAGGTAGATCTGGATCTCTTGGTAGTTCTCTAGATGATTTGGAGTAGCTTGGCAAGGACTTCTGAATCCTAGTTATTCAACCGTAGTAGCAGCAGAACTACCACACCCCCAAAACCCTACTTTTGGAAGTAAACCAGAAGTGAATATTTGTGCAGAAGGATTCTGATCTCTTGCCATTTCTGGTGTGTGCGTGCACGCATGTGCATGCGCAAGCGCGCGTGCACACACATGCATGTGCGCCTTCAAGTTGCCTGTTGCTAATCTTACAAATTTCACAGGGTTTTCTTAGGCAAGGAATACATGGTGTAGTGCTTTGAGTATCAGACTTAGAAGACCAGGGCTTGAATCCTCTCAGCTGCAGAGCCTCCCCCACCCCTTGATCTTGGGTGACTCACACTCTCTTAGCCTTAGAAGAAGTCACTGGGCACCTCCTCTGAACAAATCTTGCCAAGAAATCTCAATGTTTACCTTAGGTTTGACATAAGTTGAAAATGACCTGAACACACACAACATCAGGACAGTGGCATGTGTTTGTAATTTATGCTCATGGCTTGCTTTGCTAAAACCTGTCTGTTCTGTTTTATTGTGTGTGTAAGATGTTTTTCATAATGAGGGCTATAAAAATGTCCTTAAGAATGAGCAGGAGGGACAATCAATTCACAAATAAAATATACCAGTCTTGAGAATTTATTAGGTATTTCCTATTGGCTCTGCATCCATATCATATTGACTGACAGCTTCATATGACTTTTCAAGAAAAGAGTCTCCATGTTCTAGAAAGATTTCCTTCCTCCTGCAATTAATAAACTCTCTGTAGGCAGTAGCAGTGTCTGCAGAGGGTATTCCTACAGGGGCAGGAGAAATGGATATTCTTTATCAAGTTTCTAGACTCCAGAAAAGCCCAGAGTGCTCAATTTTCACATTGCTTATTAACCACATTTTAAATTGGTTCATATAAGACAACCTTTCCATTACTTGAATTTTGAACTGCACACTTATTCTTTTGGAACTGCACATTTTGTGCCTGGTTGCTCTTTGAAGAAGTTGAAAATACAGTCCTGCCTCCACATTTGTGGACATGACCTTCACAAGTTTCATTATTTATGAACTGTGTGCATGCCTTCTCCTCCATTCTCCTCCCTCCATTCCCTTGTATTTTGCCGGACACCGAGAAAGAAGGCAAGTGCGCGCAGGCAAAATGCAAGGGAAATGTGGGGAGGCACAAGCACACCTTCCTTCTTCCCTTTGGATCTCCCCCTCCCATTCCGTTGCCCTGGCCCTTTTGTTAAGAATGCACACTAAGGCATTGGGGAGGGGAATGGGGGGGTGTTCATGCATGTACCTTCTCACCTCCAGGGCTCCCCTATCCCATCCCCTTGCCTCTGGCCTTCATGATGAAAACATATACCGAGGCAAAAGGCAAGGGAATGGAGGGAGGGAAGGCATGTGTGTACCTTCCTTCTCCCATCTGGAGCTTCCCCATCCCGTTCCCTTGCCTCTGGCCCTGGCATAGAGAAGGAATGCTTGAGTGCCAGGGCAACAGGCAAGGAAATGGGAGGGGACAGTACTGGAAGGGAATGGCAGAGGGATTGCAGGGGGTGTTACTTGCTTTTTTTCTACTTTTGCGAGGGATTTTTCACCCCAAACCCTTGCGAATGTGGAGGGGCTGCTCCAACTGTCCTGATTTGGCAGGGACAGTCCTGATTAATCCTCTGCTTCTTTCCTATATGCTTTCAACATGTCCTAGTTTGTCTCTTCTCCTCCCACTTTTTCCCTACCACAAGCTACCACAATTGCTGTAAACTGAGTTCAGAGTGCAAAAGCAGTTTGCACTGAATTAATTCAACAAGGGGGAAAGGAGAGAAGGCAGTGAAATCTTGCCCTTCCATGTAGGCTCAGGCAAAAGCAAACTGCTGCAGCTATTCTTCATCAATAACCTTTGTTGTCTTGACCACAGTCTGATGTTCTTTGGCCATATATGTTCCAGTTTTCATCTTTGAAATGTTAGTGGGTATGTTGAAGCTATTGTGATTATCATCTTGATAGTGCCAGAGAAGATGGCTATTTTAGGTAGATCTAGTGTCTGAAGAGCAACAAGCCCTGGACATTAGTTCTGCTTAGGCAAATAGACTGGCATCTGAGAAATCTGAATGCTAGCTTCACTTACTTTTCCTTCTCACTGAGTAGATCTGAAGTTAGGACAATAAGTGTGTTTGTGCAACATTGTAAAGCAGGGATGCACAAAGGAACAACCAGTGTGCTATTGCACTGTTGTTCTGGCTTGGTCCATGGTTGGTTTACTGTGGTGTCTGGCAGCTTCTTTTCACTGGTCTGTTTCCTTCCAACAAACTAGAGAAAGAATCAAGGATATTCCTTGGCTTCAGTCCACCCTAGCTGTGCTGTGCAGGCAATGAAGAGAAGACAACAGGATGGAAAAGTTCGTTGGTTTTGTGAAAATCCCCACATTCATGTTAAAGTAATATCTTTGTTGGGCCAACTCAATGGTCACAACTATGTGCAAATTTTTGAGATCCCCATCAGGTCAGGTAATACAAAAAGCAGATTGAAAGTGGTGTGGGTAGGCTGATTTGATGTTGAAGTCAGGAGATTGCATGGCTAGATTTTTAAGATGACTTTTAAGATGAAAGGATGGGGATTGCAGAAATTCAAATTAGACTTTACTAGGTGCTATTGGTCAGCCTTTAGGATTGCTGGGATGAAAAAACAAACAACAGTCAATACCCATTTTTGAAAGGATAAAATCTAGCTGTTACTTAGAATTACCTTCTTCCTTCAGCAAAATTGTATACATTCTTCAGGAAGTAAAATGAAAGAGAAAAAGAGAAGCTACATAGTTCTATCAGCAAATCATTGATGGATTTCATGATGCAATAAATATCTGGCAATATTTAAGATCAGTCAGATAAGCCAATATATTTCACAAAAATGTATCCAAACTGCTTTAAAGGTCTGCAGAAATAGGAATGTCTGTTGTCTGATTTCTGTCAGAAATGAAAGCTTCCTCAGGAACATTTGTCATGAGATTTAATCATAGGAGTGTTGAAGGCACCAGTTGTGGTTATTTGAGGGAAAGACAGATGTGTACCATCTGCACATATGCAGAGATTTCTCATTGTCCCAATTTCAGCTGTTCTAGTGCAAAACTCTGGTACTGTTAATAAAGTCTCAACACCCTCTTCTTTGTGATAATGTCACATACATTGCTTGTTTGTGTTTTATGTCATTTTAGTCTAGAATTTTACATCCCATCCTCGTAAATCATATTGACGGGTGGGGTACAAATGTACAAACTACATGTTTATTGAGCGACAAACAGAGATGATGGATGAGGACTTTGCCACTCTTTTTTCCACATTGCAATCCCACCACTCCCTGAAAATCCTACACAGAAACTTTCAGGAGATGTTGGTACATGGAGTGAGTTCAGGGGTGGGGGAGGGATCCCTTTTAATATGGGGAAATATATTCAGTAAGTAGATCCTTTCTGTTGACTGAAGGTGAATGGGTTCTGGATCCAACTTTCTCTCTCTCTCTCCACACCCACGCATCTGATTGACACTGCTGGTGAGCCTTTCAGATCTGTTGCATACATCTAATTACCGTGATGGAAAGCTTGCTTTCCCCCTTTTAAAAGGTGGCCTTGCCTATCCATATGAGCATTGTGTGCTCTGAATCTTGCCCCCATCCCCTTGTTTTGAGTGGGGACGCCATCTGTTTCCATGGTTATATTACTCCTGATTTATCCAAATACAACACTCACCTTTGTATCTTATTACGAGAAAGAGGGGGTGGATAAGATGGATAGGATTTAATTTCATGGAGCAGGTAATTATTGGGTTCCTAAATGCTAAGAGAACAGTGTTTAATTTTGCCTATGAGCAATGCAAGACCACCTCCTTATGCACCAGATAATAATAGCACAAACACAAGCCTCCTTTTACTCCAGGGGAAGATGGCAAACCCCTAAAAAGGATTGTTCATTGTTACAGTCAGAGAGGCAAGAAGATCCCTCATTTGGGCACACAATGGGATTCAAGCTTGTTAGATTTCTGGAGGAATAATTCTGAGTAGCAAGGGCTTCCTCTGAGCCACACTGAGAAGCTCATAGCCCCAGGTACTCTTTATAGTGCTAGAGTTCAACACAAGATGTAGTGAAGTCATAGAAGAAATTGTGCCTCTAAGTACGTGCAGAGTATCTCTGTCACATTTCATTGCGCTAGCAGAGCTGCATAAATCCACATACCACTTGGAGATTGCTGTATTGCAAGAGATGATGAAAATCAAATACAAGAGAAAAAAAATTTGACGGGAGAGAAATGTAGTGATGAAAGGATTGGCAAAATCTAAGGCAGGAGAAATTCTACACCCCTCTTCCACTATGTTTCCTAGTTCTAATATAGATCTGTGGAACATTTCTGAGCCTGAGGGCTGAATTTCAGTTTGGGAAGACTTGAGTAAAGGTGGCATTCTAGGAGGCAGGGCAGGAGAGGTAGTGTAATGAGCAGAGTGGGTGGTGCCAAAGCAAAAGCTATGTATCTAGATTTATGTGTTACCAATCTGGACATTTGCCCAGCAAGTACAGAAAATGCATAGTTTGAAAATATGTCATTGAATTGCATTTAACATCTGGTAAAGGCCCTGCAAAGTGAATTCCATGCAATAGTTGGAAAGAACTTGGCAAAGTGCATGCTGAATTGTAGGCAACAACTGCTCAGTGGCTTGCAAAGTATACCATCAAATTCTAAGCAACAGCTAAGGCTTGCAATATACCACTAAATTTCACACACTAACAAATAAAGTATCCCCCAAGATGTATGACTTAATTCCACTTAATAGCTGGTAAGGAGCCTGAAAAGTACATTGCTGAATTGTATGCAACAATTTACAAAGGGCCTGCAAAATGGATAACTCAGTTTTCTGCAAGGTTTTGTCACATCTCTGATCAGAGATAACAGATGAAGAAACTGTAACCTAGATGGGAAACCCTGTGGGCCAAACTTCTCCATCCTTTCTCTGGTAGCTTTTTTACAAAGAAGAAATTAAACATCATTTCCCCAAGGATTGCAAAGTTATTTGCTGAATTTATTTCTTCCATCCAGATGCCCCAAACATGGGGGAGTGGGGAGGCAATCACATTTCTGGATTACACACCATTATATGAAATCATGCATTTCTGATGCTAAAGTGTTGTCACAAACAGTCTTACCAGTACAAGAGATTATGGCACAAAGTTAGCATTTCTGGGAAAGCAGCAGTATTTCTATTTTAAAAAGCCAGGATATGGCCTGTAAATGAAATCAAAGCAACTCAGGACATTTTGTTCATTGCATCTGAAGTTTTGCTTTGGTTTTGTAAAGATGCTAAAATGAAGGAAAAAGAATAACATGAAAAATATGAATCACTTTTTTCTTGTTCACCATATTTTAATACATCTGTGAGCTCTGTTGCTTGCAGATTTTCAATCAATCCACACCACTTATTGGTCTTATATATTGGGTTTACTTTTCTAATTTTGTTTCTCTGGTTGAGGATTTGGGCTCACATCAGAGTTTTTTAAGAACATGAGAAAAGCTGTGTAAGATGACACCAAAGCCCCACAATAGGCAACCAGATGTCCATGGCAAGCCCACGGCTGGGCACAAGTGTGACAACATCGCCATACTCATAGTCCCTAGTAACAGGGGTTCTGAGGCATGCTGCCTCCAAGACCAGAAGTAATATGTAGCCATTGTGACTAAAAGCTATTGAGGGTCTGATCCTCCCTTGATCACTGTTGCCTGTTTGAATAAAAACTGACTCAGGGACCCAGCTGGCCTAGCTTAATTTCAACTCTTCTGAACAAAGGAAAATGTGTGGGACATTTGCTCTTTTAAAATGTGGATGAATTTTAATTTCAGCTCTATGAATTGTAGCATGTATTAAGATCTCTGGAGCTGATGGATCCCTATAGTCCAAGGAAAGCCCTAAAGCCAAAGCTTAGAAATTAGACTAGTGGCCATGCTGTCAGGGGTCTTGGGAACTTGTTGTCCAAAAAACACCTTCAAGCTCTAGGGGAGAGGTAGAGCGTAAGCTCAGGGAAGGGCATAGTAGGCAGAACTGAAACTCAGTTATGAAAATTACACTCCATTCTGTCTTTGCTTGGGCAGGTGGCTCCTTTTTTCAAGCTTGAATGCCCATTTCCCTGCTGTGTACAGGAAGAAGTTTTGTGAGATAACAGGAAAGAAATGGATTTGGTTCAGCAAATCTCAGAAAAACAAGAGCAAACTCTGTAAAGCACCGCAAGCCTTAGCTTTATTAAAAGACTGTTTGAGTGATGGTTTTGGCATGAACAGGATATGTTTTCTATAGGTGTGGTGTACCATTTTGGACCACTGAAGTATTGGGCTGATAGGCAGAGTAGTTACCTTATGAAGCAGAAGATCTGAAACAAGATGTAGATGCCTCAGATGAATCTGAGATTCAGAAGTGTAGCTAAGGGGAGAAAGACATGCCCTATCTCTTAAGTCTTTTTAGCATATTTTTAAAGTACTAATGTTAGTTTTTGGATTACGAAATTAAAATAATCTTTATTTTACTAAGAATGAGGGGAGGGATCTCCTTAAAATTAAGGGGATGCAATCTTTCTTCTCTACCTCCTCCTCTTGCAGAGGCACCCAACTTAAAATAATATGTGGAAGAATAATTCATGCATCCATCCAAATTCACCTCTGCTCTCCTAGGTACCATTTTGGGCTCTCTTCTTTTTGTGAGGACTTTTCCCTACATTAACGCTTCTTAAGCTACTTGATGTGGGGAACACCATTTCCCCCCAAATATGTCAATCTCTAATACTATATTTATGACCACTGGCTACAACTTTTTCCTTTTTCCTGGAAACTCTTTAGGACTGGCAGCTGATGGTTCATGAACCAGCTTCAGTCCATAGACCACCACTTTGAGTAGCACTGTCTTACACTTTGATTCTGCCTCTTTCCACTACCCTGGATGTGCGTGTCTATAATCAACAGCCCCAAGGAATCTGGGACATATGGGTGTCGTATTTTGTTCTTGATGTTCAGCTGATGCTAGAAAATGAAAGTGAAAGAGACATCAAGAGCACTGAAGCAAAGCAGCAACTATTCCCCACCCATGCCTCCCTAAAATAGGATTCTTCCTTTTGGACCATAGCCAGACAACAGGAATGGTTGTCCCATTTGTCAAAAGAGGTGTGGTGCACCTTGTTGAAAATGTGAAATCTTTCATTCCTCACATGGATGCTCCCCCAAATCCCACTTCTGTGCAGTGTCCTGGTAAGCTGTAATATCTTCATATGTATCAGCTAGTTCAACTGTCAGCCCCTGTAGGTGGCAAAAAGAGAGAATGAAACATAAGAGGGAAGAAGCACAAGAGAGCTCTTGAGTGGAAGAAGCAGAGCTTCCAGCACAATGCCATGTTTGTGTATTCCTGATACTTTAGGATACCAGTCATGGCTATATCCACCCTATAGCCATTTCCGCATGAGGCGAGGTAATCACTCTGTGCCGTTACTCACCGGATCTTCTGGCTCCTCGATCTGCTCCAGGGTGAATCGGAGCAATGTGAGGTCTTACATCCGCACTGCTCTGGCTTCCAAAATGGCGGCTTCTGGTTGGTCGTGGGTCCCAAACCAACCGCTGAAGCTCACCATGCCTAAAGCCCACCCCCCGCAGATCGCAGGCTCGCATTGGTGTGAGCCTGCGAATCTGCACAAGGGAGCAGGCACGCAATGGCGCACTCCAGAAAAAGAGAAATGTATTTTTCTGGTCTTTAAAAAGCACACTGGAGGACCAGTTGGGGGCGTTTCGGAGCAGACTGAGGTGCGGATCTCCAGTAAGTAGTCCGAACCTAGTCGGCTCCAAGGTGGAGATGACCTCCATAGAGGATGCACTGCGCCGTTTTAATCCCCCTGTGGAAAAGGCCTATGTAGTTACAGAATTTTGATACTACTTTAATTGACAGGGCCCCACTCCGTGAAATCCTGGAATTTGTAATTTGGTGACATATTTAGGATTCTCAGCTACAGAGGTCAATTCCATGCCCTGAACTGTGGCAGTAGATCTTTATAGAAGACACTTCTAAGTATACCACCAAACTGTTTACTGTTTGTATTATATGTTGAATTTTGTTTGAATATGTATTTTGTTTTTATTCTGTGTATATTTTTTCTTTTTTTGTTCTTTGAATTTTTGTTGTGATTTTTCTGTTTTATTGTGTGTGTTTTTTAATGACCAAATTAATAAGGATTATACAAAAGATACACTATTCACTGTTTGTATTATCTGTTGTATGTGTGTATTTTGTTTTTACTTAGTGTATATTTTTTGTTTTTTCATTTTTTTTAATTCTTTGAATTTTTTTGGTGATTTTTCTGTTTCATTGTGTTTGTTTTTTTAATTACCAAATTAATAAAGATTATATGTATACCACCAAACTACAACTCCCAGGATTAGTTAGGATAGAGTACTATGGCAGTTAAATATGCTGTCAAACTGCTATAACAATTTAGTGTGGATATGAAGTAAGTGTTCTGCACTGTTATATCTTGGAGAGACACCATATAAACACAAGAATAGAATTTTTAGTTCAGATCAAAGACACATCTACTCCAGCATCTATACCAACTACTCCATTAACTGGAGATAACAGCAGAATCCCTCTCTATGATTCTATGATTCTGTCCCTATTGTCTTCAATCACTGAACAAAGGAAATCACTTTTGTGTGTCACTCACCATCCAATGAAACAATGAGAAGTACAAGAGGGGACTTTCTTTGTGAGGGGAGGACAACAAAACTCCGTGCCTCTCTCTGCCTTCAAAAATAGCAAACAGGCAAGATTATGTGGAGGGAGGAGCAGCGAGACACAGCTCCCTTCATCATCATCTTGCTCACTAGCTTTGTCCTGGGAGACAGTACAGCACCTGGGGTCAATCCACTTCCCCATTGCTAGCACATCCCTCCTTTGTTCTCTCTCCTTCATTTGTATAAATGCACCCAACACGGCAGTTGTTGATCACAACAGCAATAGTGCCCCGACTGCCCCTTCTTTACCGTGAACTTTTACCAATAAGTAAAAGTTCCTTTTTTTTTTTTTTTGGTGTGGCTACCTTTGCACTCTCTTCTCTCGACACAGGGAGGACTGACCCTTCTACCCCTTTGCCATTTTTAAAGTGCCTCACTCCATTGCTTACCTCGTAAGTATGGTCTTCAGCAGATGCGTCCTTGCTCTCACCCTAAAATGGAATGGAAGAACACTATCACCGAGTTCTTTGTTTTTGCCTGAAATTAAATTGCTTGAGAAACACCAGCCAAGTACTCCTCATCTTTTCTTTCTAATTCCTGTTGGTCCTGTTTTACTATGACCATTTCCGCACTACACTCTTATAGTGCTATTATTCCACTTTCAACATCCTGTGGAATCCTGGGGTTTGTGGTTTAAGGAGGGGCCTTTAAAATTCTCCGCCAGAGAGCTTGTTAGCCTCAGGAAACTATGAACTCCAGAATTCTACAGGATGTTGAAAGTGGAATAATAGCAGTATCATGGCCTAGATTTAGGTCTTAGGGTCTGCCTGCAAATGGTACCTCTCTTTTCATTCAAATCAATGTGCATAGTATTCAAAGCCAGCCAAAGTATTTGGTATGTGAGCCAGAAAATCACACAAGCACTTCTCCTTTTCCCCTGGCTGTCAAAATATAATAATAACAAAATAAATAAGTAATTATTTGCTGTCTGAGGCCACCTAATGGTAGGGCTGTCCCTGCCGGGTACATCTGACCTGAGTTTTGTTTTAATTTTTGTCTTCATCAAGAAGACCATGCTGAATTACACAACTGTATCGAAGTATATGAACCACTGAAATTTTAAACTCTTGCTACCTAAACTCTGTCCTAAATACCTGTACCAACAGCATCTGATCTCTTGTTTGAAATGTCATTGCCATACCACAGGATAAGAACCTGCCCTAAAGAGTCTGTCAGAGTGCTCTGTGCAAAGCTGACTCTGTCTACTTGAGAAGTAAGGTTGGAAAAGTACAGAGAAGAGTGTTTTATGTCATTAACTATGATAGGAGCCAGTTACTGAGTAAGAGTAGCTTTGGTTCTCCTCCTTTGCAGTTGTTGAAATTTTGTTCAGATCTTCATTCTGGTCAGGCAAAGCTTGAGAAAGTTGTTTTTCGGACTTCAGAACAGCCAACATGCTGGGTAAGGCATTTTGGGAGATGTAGTTCAAACAGTAACTTTCCCAGGCTCTGGTTGGGCTGCTGCTACTAGAGGCAAAATCTTGAAAGTATATAGGTTTTTATGGGCTAATTCCAGTGGTTTATTGGTTGTTTGCATTTAGTATTTTATATATTATTTTATTTTAAAAATATGTAAGGAAAGATACAATAAATGAAATAACCTCAACAAATTGTATACATTGTGGTGCACCAGCTGTTGGTATATTGTGTTCCAAGTATCATAATAGTAGAATGTAGCATTTATCAGGAGCACCCAACACACTCACCTTCCCCATGGTTAGGTACAGAGGCATGCTCAGAAATAAGACAAGAAGAACTGTCTGAATCAAGATGATGGCGTCTTTCAGAGTGTGCCGATTTTGCACTTGCTCAAAAGTGCTGACACCTTAAAAATAAAAGAGAGAAGACAAGCTAGTCTCGTTTCTTGCTCTGCCAGGAGTCTGATAGCCTATCACATCTAGGGGGTGAACACACTCATTCTGGGGCAACTGAATGTTCAGATGTCTCAAAATGTGTGATTACAGGTTTCCTTTCCATCTTTAGCATGGAATGATTCTGAAATCTACAGCAGAATACATAACCTATGAGGCAGTCAACTGCAAGTACAATATGGAAGTAAGCATCCAAGGTTTGTATAATACTCAAAATACAGCAAAAATGGGACTCAAAATGGAATTTTTCCCCAGGTGCAAAAATCTTTCTGAGGATTATAGGGTTGTCCAACAGCAAAACAGGATTTCAGGTACAGTTTTGCCTGCGGATTGCTCACAAACCCAGGCCATTCTCTCACTAGACTGTTACAGTGCTATGATTCCACTTTCAACATCCTATGGAATCCTGAGATTTGCAGGTTAGGGAGAGGCCTCAGGCTCACTAGCTTTATTCAAGGAGGCCCCTCCCTAAACTGCAAACCCCAGGATTCCATAGGATGTTGAAAGTGGAATAATAGCACTATAACAGTCTAGTGCAGAAATGGCCCTAGATACAGGACCTTGTTGACAGGATTGTTTAGAAGATTAAAGATTCACCCATGACTCTGAGTTCAGTGCCACAGCGTTGCATTTTCCCATTCTTGTATGAGTTGTTTCTCTCACAGAAGTAGATCCCATTATCGACTTGTTGGAGCTTTCTGATCTGTAGCATCATCACTGAGCCATTTCTGGTCATCTGGATTCGGGAAGTGTCCGCCAGCAGCTGAGGCTTGCCATTCTCAGTCTCTTTGAACCAGTTTGCCTGAGAGTCAGAGAAGCAGCTGAAGGAAACCGTGGCACTGCGCCTTGCAGCAACGAAGCGGGCATATGTTAGTCTCACAGAAGTGGCAGAGGCTGAATAAAAGATGAAAACAAAAAAAATGAAACAAAACGTTGTGAAAAGGTAGCAGGAGAGAACTGTGTTAGATGCTCTAGTGATTTCTTGTCTAGCTAGGATAGAGGTTTTTTTTCTTTTAAATATAAATTTCAAATCTTGGCCCATTGTTGACATTTCAGTTGAACACTACAGTTGATTTCTAAGGGTGTGTGTTTATGCTGAAGCCAAAATACCCTAAAGGCACCAGATCCCATCTGATCTTGGAAGCTAAGTCAGCCCCGATTAGTCCTTGAATGAGAAGACCACCAACAAACATCAGGTACTGTAGGCTGTATTTCAGAGGAAGGAACTGGCAAAATCACCTCTGAGTACTCCTTGCTTAAGAAAACTTTATGAAATTCTTGGGCTCATCATAAGTTGATAGGCACACGCACACAAACATGCTGTAATGGCAATCTCTGCCCATTTCTAGCAATGTTTGATGGCTTGTGTGCTGTAGTAGTCTGTAACTGACAGTATTTAGCATAGAGTTGGGATAGGTCATTTTCAGTTTATTCTTTTAACTAATAGAGCCAGTGTGTAGTGATTTGTGTGTCAGACTAGGACACTGGGAGACCCGGGTTCAAACCCCCACTCAGTCACAGAAACCCACTGGGCAAATCACAACCTCAGATGAAGGGAAAGGCAAACCCCTCTCTAAAGAAATCTTGCCAAGAAAATCCTGTGATAGGGTCATTTTAGGGTTGTCATAAGTCAGCAATGGCTTGAAGGTATACAACAACAATTTTTAACGAAGCAAACAGGTGAGTCCTGAATAATAATGCCAAGGCAACTGCAAGAAGGAAAACATTTAACAATAAGGATTATAATCTTGAAGCAAGTTGAGAGAAGCAACATAAGGACTGAAGGAGAAGAGAGCAGGGTTGCCCAATGAAATACAGAACAAGGCTCCTGTGCCTTTAATGGTGTAGATGTGGGAATTTTACTAGATGTTGCTGACATTTGACATGCCACACTTGCTGAAATTCCCTCTTCTCTGCAACCATTAAACGTACAGGAAACCTGTGCTGTATTTCACCTGGCAACCTCAGAAGGGAGACACATCATAAGCCATTTCTGCACTAGACTGTTATAGCGCTATGATTCCACTTTCAACATCCTATGGAATCCTGAGGTTTGCAGTTTCAGAAGGGGCCCATCGGCCCCTGCCGAAACTGCAAACCCCAGGATTCCATAGGATGTTGAAAGTGGAATCATAGTGCTATAACAATCTAGTGGGGAAATGGCCATAGTGAAGAAAGAAGGATAGTTTTAAACAGATTTGTTCTATTTCAACTGAAAAAGGGAAAAGAAAGTGGAGGATTGATGAGAAATGGCTGGACTGTTTACTAAACTTCTAGAAGAAGGGACAGGATAGAATTGCTACTTTTTTTTCTGGCAGAACTCCCATGCTTTAATTGTTCTGTGACAAGGAGAAAATCAACAGGGTTTCCCCATATGCAGTTACTATAATCAAACATGTATACAGTTTGACAAGGCAGCTTTTTTAGATTCTTGATCCCTGGATCACACACTGTTCTTTTATTTAAACAAAGACAAAAGAGCAGGAATGTGGATCCAGATGTACGATGGTTAGTGTGCTAGCTTTCCAGCACAATCTTAGGTATGTTTGCTC
Source organism: Ctenosaura bakeri (assembly GCA_948474755.1). NCBI lineage: Eukaryota > Metazoa > Chordata > Lepidosauria > Squamata > Iguanidae > Ctenosaura > Ctenosaura bakeri. Next base: position 291,156 of record CAOLHI010001027.1, on the reverse strand, counting down.
TGTGATCTTCGACATACCTACTCAGAAGTAAATACCATTGAATTCAATAAAAGCTATTCGCAGAAAAGTGTGTATGGGATCATATGCTAAATTGCAAAACATATAGGGAATAAACTTGCCACACTCAAACCTGAAGCCAGCTATTGTACCTTTAATGCAACCAGCTGAAATTCCCTTTTCCACTGAGCCATTGAAATTACAGGGACTCTAAGTGAGATGGGAATATCATATACTCAAACAACAGATGGGACAAGTCTGAGCCTACCAACACAATGCTACAACCTGATTGTATAAAATGCGTGTTTTGTAATTAAAAGCATGTGACATATAACAATGATTATAAATAGGAAATGCAACCCATATCTGTAAAGAGAAACATAAATGCCAAGAAATAACAATTACATTCAAACATCTGACAAGAGTTCTACAAATGACAGTATTATACAATGAATTATACAATATTTGAAGTATTATGCATTAGAAACGAAATGGGCAGCCAGATAAGAACCCCTTTTACATGCTGTCTGTATCAGGTGCCAATCTTCATGTAAATCTTTTCAAATCCCAATAGCTGCAAACTCTTCATTCATATTCCTTCATACTGGCTGAGATCCAAGGAATCTTCTGGTGGAGCTTAAGGCTCTATCAGCATATTCACGCCAGCCATCTGGGGGACAGAGGCTGCTCCTTCTTCACTTCTCCACTGAGTGTTCAACAACAGTCAGGGAGAGCAAAAGTCCAGTCCTCAGCCACTGGTCAGTTATTGGGGTGCACCAAGGGGGTTCTAGCTCCTCTTTTGCACCTGGAGAAGAAGGCCCACCCTCTGTACCCAGCATAAGGTTGAGCCTTTCCTAGGCAATAACAAACCTCCTCTGAATAAATCCCACCAGGAAAACCCTAGGATGAGGTCACTATAAGTCAGAGTTGACTTGAAGGCATCTTAACAACAAGAAAGCTTGCACAGGCTGTCAGCTCCCTGATCTGATCTGGTTCCTCCTTCAGCTTCCTCCTCTTCAGGCTGCCTTGATACAGGCTTTTTTTAGAAACCAAGAGCTAACATGTCAGTTCTTGTCCCCAAATGCAAAGCAGGTGAACAGGAAGCAAGGCATTCTCTGCTAAAATACCTCACTGCACACAACCCCTCCTTTTCCTGTTTCTATGAATGGCCTTCAGAAGAATTATTGGGCTGTTGGGGGAGAGAAATTGGGGAAATCTCATTCTAAAGCAGGGGAGGTTGGGCAAAAGAAAACACGCAATCTAGGGTTACCAGATTAGATCCAGCATGTGGGTACTGTAACTTTTATCCTGAACTGATCTTAAAGCAGGATGAGGTACCAGAAGACTCTGTAAAACAGGACAAAATTACCTGTCCTCCCTCAACTTGCAAACCCCAACATTTAGTTGCACTGTCCCATCCCAATACACCTCCTGCCTTGCTGGTTGAGGCAGGGGGAGGAGGTGTGGAGAAACCAGCAACAAGAGCAGAGCTAGGCACTTCATCACATGCCCTTTCACCACCACCACTGTGAGGCAGTGGCTATACTGTGAGGGAATGGCTGTAGCTCGTATTGAGAAGGCATGGCTGCAGATCAAAGTTAGGGTTTGGAAGGTGAAGGAGAACAGGGACCTTCAGCTTGCTGGACAGAGCTCTCCAGTTCCTTGTTGCATTCCGAAGTCTGTAAAGGATCCAAGTTATAGGAGCCCCATCCCCGATACAATCCACCAACGCTACACCCAATCCAAGTTGATCTTCCTACCAGCCAACATTAGGCCAAGTTGACCAGTGAGCTGACTTGTCTTAGGCAAACTCAGTCCCAGTTTTCTAGGGGTGTGGACAAGCGTCCCTCTGGATGTTGTTGGACTGCAGCTCATATCAGCCTTAACTAATTGTTAAGGATAATGGGAAGCGACAACTTTGAAACATATAAATCATATAAAACAGAGCTTTCCAAACTGTGTGTCACAACACCTTAATGTGTCACCTGCAGTGTGTAGGTGTGTCACACGAATGTAATGGGTGATTGCCTCTCCTGCCACAGCAGCCTCAGGCTGAGAAAGACCCCAGAGAGGGGGGCAGTGGCAGGCCAGGCTCGGGTGGAGGGGCTGCCTTCACTTATTTAATTACTGTGTCACAAAATTATGCGTATCTAAAAAGTGTGTCACCAACATGAAAAGTTTGAAAAGCTCTTATATAAAATGTCTCAAAATTCAACACACCTGGAGGAGGTCAAATCATCTACTCTGGATTAATTTCCTAGAATAAAATTTCCACCTCATGCCTGATTAGGCCTGATCTGGATTTTTCTTTTTGGCATCTCTTTATCTCACTTCTTTAAGCATCCATAGTCAGTTTCAGTCTAAAATGAAAGAAAAACTTCCAGACAAAGTTGAGGCCTAGCATCTCATCTTTTTGCAGATGACTCCAGCTCTGAAATAGGAAAATCTGCCCACAAATTACTACTCCCTGTGAACATGAACCACTCATTGGACTGAAGTAACAAACAAAACAGAAGAAGCCATACCTGTGACTACAAGCAAGAGCCCCAGGGTGGCCCGAAACAATCCGCAGAGATGAAATAAAGAAGCTGCCATTGCTAACAGAAGACTCAAGCAATGTTCTTCAGCGTGAGACTTCAGAAAAACCAACCAGCTCTTAAGTCTGCCTTCTTGCTCATGGAAAGACTGAAACTGTTGAGGCGTCTCTTCACTTGAGCTTCTGCTTCCTGTCCATGTAAATGCAACTGTGATGAGGTGGCCCCTTGGGAGTCTGAATTTTGAACCAGGTGCAGCCTTGTCATGTGAACTGAGGTGTCACAGCTGAGCAGTTTGAGCAGTAAGGCCCAGCCCACAGTGAGAAGGTGAAAACTGGAAGTTTAAGCAAGCAGTCAAGAATGTAGGGTTGTCAGTTCAGGATCATGCCAAACCCTGAGGTTTCCAGGCCAAAACCTGCTCCTGCTGATATCATTGAGTTTTATGCTTGGAAATCAAGTTGTTTCCAGATGAAGGTAAAATGAATGGACTTTCCTTTTCACCTACTTAGGAACATTTAATCTAGACCACCTGCAGTTCTAGCCAGTGTTACTGCAGTCTAGGTCGGAGATAGCACTTGATATCACTTTATCAAACAATTCGACTTTCCTCTGCCACCCCGCTCCACGTGTTTGTGAGGCTACCGGACAAGTACGTAAACAGGCATGGCCGATAATTGCTGGACATTCCATTCTAGGCAGGCCAGATACAGCTGGTTTGTCACTTCAGGGACCTCTCCGGCAAACCCCTCATTGCATATGCGCAATACTAACAAAGGCTCCCTGCCCTGAGCAGGCAACCTGACAAAGCTGTACTAAGCACTCCGTATTTGCATACTGGCTACACTATTGTTAATTCAGCTCTGATTCAATCATGCTAAATTCTGACCTTTCCAAAGCTTTGTCCCGCACCTAAGACACGTTGTTCTCACTGAGTAAGGCATGGCCTGCAGTCACAATTCACCCTATAAAAACCCCTGACTCCAAGACCATCCTCGGATCGCTCCCGAGTTCCAGAACGCCTTACTGCCGCTTTGCTTGGCGAGCCTTCCCCTCAGTTCCTGTAACTGAGACTGCTCAACCTGGGATCGCTCCCGAGTTCCATCCAGCCTTGCCGCCGCTCTGCTTGGCAAGCTCCCCTCAGCCAATCGCGCTGAGCTTCTTCATCGCACCCCAACTTTGCTCTCAAGGTCCAGGACTACAAGACAGGTGTCATATCACCCACTTCCCTCTGAAAATCTCTACTCCTAAGTCAATCTCTGATTCCTTAGTTATCTGTGTGACTGTGGTGTCTTTAATATTTGTCTGTACTTAACAAACATCATTTTTATTATTTTAACCTGTCTGGCGCTTGACTGACCTGACCTTGTGGACGCTGGGTTGCAAGATCGTGCTAAGTTACCCTGCCTCTCGCTAGCTTTAGTGAGTGCTCCAGCTAATTTCCCCCAAAGTTGTGTTGTTTGGTAATTTAGGTGTCCCTCCTGGGACCCCCAGAAATCAGGGTAACACCAGAAAGTGGATGCAGAGCAGAGTTGGGGATGAGCCCTGGCTATATAACAACTGGAAGGAAGGAGGAAATGCAGTCAGCCCTCCACAGTTGCAGGTTTCACTTTTGCTGATGTGATTGTTCATGGATTGTTTGCTGTCACCTCTGCTGCCTCGCTATGCCATTTTTAATAGGGACTGCAAGCCTCGTGAGACTGAGAAACTTCAAACAAGGCTTTAAAGTCTCTATTAAAAATGGTGTGGGGCAGCAGTGGAGGTGGCAGTAAGCCTCACCAGCCACCCACTTCTGTCTTGGGAAAGAACCCTGATGCCTCAAAGGAATCCATGGTGGGTTGAATCATACTTCTTTGTGTGTTAGATACAGTTTGAAAAGGCCTAGAGTTATTCATGTTTTTTTCAGTTTCATGGGGGTCCTGTGCCCCTAACTCTTGTGAATGTGAAAGGGTGATTGTAAATATATAGACTCTCTGGAATTTTTGTAAATTGCAGTAACAAATCGACTAAGCCCTGCAAACTGTAGCAAGCTGCTGCTCTACTAGCTGAGCGAGAGATTTGCACACAGCCCTTTCCAAAATGGAGACCACCAAAACTGGAGAAATTGCCCCTTCCTCTCCTGCTTGGAGATCACTCATGAAAACTGGAGACTCAGGCCAGGCTCTAAGATCTGACAAACCTCGTTGAGATGGCCATCATTTCCCTCTAGCTAGTCTACTGTGCCTTTAGTACTTAAGAGATGTTATGGGATTGTTATAAGGCTAGTGTTTTGGACCAGAACTGTGGAAATCCAAGCTGAGTCCCATTGCTAACATTACTGGATTACCTTGAAGAAGTAATTTTTCCACAGCCCAATCTACCTCATGTATTCTGGCCTGGAAGGATAACATGGGGCAGGTGGCAGGGGACAAGGAAGGAACCAGATAACTTGGTTTCTTTGGTGGGAGGAGGAGGAGGTGGTGGTGGGATGATGATGATGATGATGATGGTGGTGGTGGTGGTGGTGGTGGTGGAAGCCTCTAATAAGCAAGAGCAATTTTTTCAGCAGTGAAAGGCAAACTATCATACATGCCTTGAAAAGAAAAGTGTAGGGTAGGAGGAGGGCTGGATCTAGTCTCAGAGATCTTCCAGATTAGTGTAAAGAACTGTGAGTTCTTGTTATGTATTTCCTTGTGTTTTGATGGATTTTGCTCACTTTGTCACCTCCATATCCACTCTTTCCATTCCTTCCATTCCTTTAGGGAGCTATTTCTTGGATCTGTACTCGGGCTCTCTATGAGGTATTTTTAAAAACCAGGGCATGGTTTTATGAGGTGGTTCTGTATTTTGAAGGGCAATTTTTCTCCTCTCTGAATTTTCTTTTACATTTTTTCATAGAGTTGTAGTGCTATAGTGCAAAACTGCCACTTTATACTGCAACAGTGCACTATAACTCATTTTAAACATTTAAAAAGAAAGGGGAAAAAGAGGACACTTTTTGTCTCAGAATGAAAAAGAAGCCTGCTTGAGGGTGGGAATAAAAAGTTGCAACTGGTTTGGGTAAATAGGCTGAAGCAATAGAAATGTTGTCTGATTTAAAAACAAAACAAAACCCAAAAACTGCAGCATCAAATGCCACAACATCCTGATTTTGACAGATTTATTCTCCAAAAATTTACCTAACATTTGTCATAGGAGAGATAGAATGAATATTTTTAATTATTAGTTTCTCAATCAAAACGTTGGGAAACTCTTGTCAGGAAAAATAATAAGAGTAGCAAGACTTTTGCATAATTTTCTCCCAGTATTCAACTATCATAAAGTGTTCTGGGAAAAGTAGTCTGTTGAGAAATACGCGTGGGAATTTTTTGTACAAAAAAACATGTTTTCAGCACATAAAACGTGTTTCTTTGTGCAGAAAAACTACATTTATTTCTCTACAGAATAATTCCCATAGAACAGTTTCAACTACATGGAAAATACTATGGAGAAATATTTGCTTTCTCTTGCAACAGGAAGAAATCTAGATTTAATTATTTATCTTTAAATGCAAGGAAGAAATACTGGAGGATTTACATACCTATTCTATAGCCATTTAAGTTAATAGGGTGGCTGTCACCACATCCTATGGAAGGATTGCATAATTTCATACAGTTTCAATTTCTTTTTCCAGTGTTGCCACCATGGAGACCTTTCAGTAGATCTTTCTCAGGCGCAGCTAGAACTACATACAAGATTCTGATGCTAAATCTACAGGAGAGCAGAGGTACAAGTTCTCTCTCCATTCTGGATAGCTACTTTGATTCATCTTCATGCTGCTTTGGTAAGCTTGGTATCCCCAGTATTTGCATAATGCAGAGGTAAATTCAACCCTGTAAGGCCAACCCGCCCATAGAATGCCAATCGGGGCAACAAGCTGCACGATCAGTTTAACAAACGTACATTCCTATTCATCACAGAATCAGGTTTCACAGAAGCATCTTTGGGACAGCAAGCCAGTATTGCTTCAGACCAAATACGGATCTCTTCCTCCTATGTCATTGCCTGGAATTGATGTTCTAATGAGACATGTCCTACACATTTCAAATTAATGTTCTACAGGGACACAGTGTTCCCACAAATTGGGAAAACAATCATCATGGATGTTTGTGGTGGTGATGGGGAACTGACTAGGAAGAATAAGGATACTGGTAATTGTGTATTTTAAAAGACCCCATCTAGTTTGTTTACAAGAGGATGGGAATAAAACTCAGCCCTCTAGATGTTGGTCTCCAGCTCCCAGCATTCCTTGCTGTTGGCTATGTTGTTTAGGGCTGCTTAAGAAGGCCACAAGGATTCCCAAACTGTGGTTTGACAAAACAGTGTAGCACACAAAAACGGGTGCTTGGTTTGGATGGATTTTGCCTTGGCCCACTAATGATCTGTTAACAGTAGAGCTCCTTAGTATATCTAAAGCATAACTCCACTATCAGTTGAAGGCAAAATTGGAGGTTCCGTTCCATAGGCCATGTTATGCAATGCTAAATTATCCATTAGTGCTCTTTCCCATGACCAAAGCCCCGTGCTTCAGGAGCTAAGCACTTGCAAATGTTAATTGAAAGTCTCCTGCTTGCAGTTCCCACTGTTTTTATTGCTTCCTGTTAAGGGCTGCTGGGGAATGAGTGAATAGCCTATTGATTGCTCCTCAAATAGCCTTTTTAAGTTCTCCCAGTGTTCGTTTCTTTTCCTGAAGTGGAGGAAGGATTTATTGGTTTCTGTGATTTTATTTTTTTTAAATAGTGAAGCAGCAGGATATTATCTGCTTTGGCCCCACATCAGATAGGAGAATCATGAAGACCTCTACTTGTCCTGCCACTGTAAGCACATGTGATAGCCCTCTTCTGATTATCTAAGTTGCTGCTACCAAAGACACAACTGTGCCTGACCTTGTCAATAATTTAATCTTGACATAGTGACCTTCAGGTGTGTTTGCATAACCAAAATCATTTTAGTAGAAGGTAAACTTCACAAAAACTTCTTATTCAAATGCACATAGTTGCAACACAGTGCTTTTGGTTTAATTCTTACTGTTATTTATATACCTATAAACTTATTCTAATTGGACTTTCCGGAAACACATCTTACATATTCCAATCTCTGTTCCAGTCATCTGAACACAAACTATTCTGGCCATGGTTTCTGCTGTGAGCATTATTTTTGTTTTCTTAACATACAGAGTTAATTCTGCTTTTGTACTTTCTTGCTTGACTTTCCTCAATAGTCATTCCAAGTATTTGCTATTTTCTGTTAGTGGTATTGTATCACCTGCATATCTTAAATTGCTGGTGTGCCTTCCACCAATTATCAGGCCTCCTTCTTCCAACTCTGCTCCAGCCTTCTGTATACATTAAACAGATGGGGTGATAAAATGCAGCCTTTTCTGACTCCCTTACCATTTGGAAACCACTCTGCTTCCCCATGTTCTGCCCTGACAGCGGTCTCTTATGGTGAGTATAGATTATGCATTAGGACAATCAAATGTTGTGGCACAGCCATTTCTTTTAAAGCAATCCATAGTTTTAATGATCTATCAATCAAAGCCTTTCCTATAATCTGTAAAGCACATGCTGATTTTATTCTGAAATTCTTTGGCGTGTTCCATTATCAGATATAGGTTTGCAATATGATCCCTAGTGCCTTTTCCTTTTCTGAATGCTGCTTGGGCTTTTTCACTCCCTAAATGGCATATACTTTTAGCTATATGGTAAAAGTCTTTGTTCCAAAAATTTGGGCATCAGTTTGCATGCATGGAAAATTAATGCAATGGTCTGATGATTACAGAAATCCCTAGGGGTCTGGGATGCATATTCAACATGTTTAGTTTGAAGGTCATTATTTGTTTTCCACAGTTATTATCATTTAAATTAGAATCTGAATGGATTCTGTCAGTGGTGGAGCTTAGAGTGTGTGGAGGAGGGTCTGGAGGGGACAGGGCTACGGTGTAAGGGATGTGGCCAGTGTGTGTGTGAATGTGGCTGCAGTGTGTGGGGGTGTGCCTACAGGCCGGGATGCCCCAAAAACATTGCCGCCCGGCGCAAATCACTCCCCCCAGCACCACATCCGTACGCACCTGGATTCTGCCTCTGTAGCCTGAAGCAGCTCTGCTGTATTCTATCTGTTGCCAGTGGTTTGCTTTTCCCATGTGCTTTGAGAGTAGCTTCCATTTCACATTCTAAAACTGTGAGTTCATTAATTAAGGGTTCTTTCTCAAATTAATCTGTCATCCTTTCCTCTCTTTTAATGTATTGCTTCCATACCCCTTATATTTTTATTTTCCCTTGGTTATATCATATGTTTCCCTATCGGCCGTAAGATCCCAACTCTTGGTTTAAAATTCCCTTTGCTTTCTCAGACTGTGTGCAAAATTCAATGAAGTTGCTCTTGTGCTTCATTTAGGCCGAATTCTCCTACAGTGTTTGGTTTTACTGTTTCTTGCTTTTGCATTCCAATTGCCTGTGGCTGCAGCTTTGGACTTTCTTTCACATCTGAGCATATCAGCAGCTGAATGTCCTTTCAGTTTGAGTCTTGTTGCATCTGAGACCCTGTACTACTTGTACTTGCCCTCTGCTCTTTCCCAGTAGCTGATTTAGTACCTTCTGACCAGGGAGTCTCTTCTTACAGCATTATCTTTTGCTTCATTTTCAACTGTCTCATCATAGTTTTTTCTTAGTAAAAGACATTCAAAAGTGCTTTCTTCTGTCCAGTACTAATGAGAGTTAGCTCCAATGCCACCACTATTGTCTCTGAGAGATCCTCCACCAGTGTTACCCCCAACTATTGTTGTTGCCCAGTAGCTGTTTGGCAGTGCTACCATCAACGTAGTCTCTTGCCTCACAGGAACATGTAATCCCATGACCACAAAAAGGTATTGCCATGGTAGGACACAGAATAATACATGACCTTATTTTCTACAACATAAACACAGTATTTTTACAGAAGTTGAGAACATCTCAAGCATCTGCCCAAGTTTCTTATAACTCTGGCTGTTCTCTTAAATCTTCTTTTTTCCTTTGTTTCTCATACAACTAAGGATCCCTCCTGGATGTATTTCTGAAATATCCATCACATACCCCAAGAGATGGAACTAGTCTCAATCTATAATGACTCAAAATATGTGGCTGACAGTGTCAAACATTGCAAATAGGTACTGATAGACACAGAATTGTTCTTTAATAAGCGAGATGGTCATACACATTGGTGCACACACCAATGGTCACTAAACATATGAAGAGCAGGATTACATCTCCTAATGATAGCCAATGCACATTGACGATTACTGGCCATGCCCATCACCAGCCACACAATTATGGTGACTGTGAAAAAGGACTTCAGCTCATATAGATACATGCACAGGATTCACCATATGATAGGCTCTCTGGCTAATTAAGAGTCCTGCTTGTGTGATGCAGATTCTACATGAAGAATGCAGGACCTAAATATTGAATCAAGGCTGAGACTTAGAATTTATGTTCAGTTCTAGGACTCAGTTCACATTGCGTGAAGAAATAATTGCTTAAAGCAGAGCATGCATTTTGAGACCCACAAATAAATTCACAATGAGTATATTTGGGGATACACAGATACTTTGCTTCATCTCTAAGTAATGGCAATCAGGCCTTATCCTACTGGGAGAGGAAAAAAACTTAAATATTAGTTTAACCTATGCAGATTTAAACCCCAGCACCAAGAAAGAAAGAAAGAAAGAAAGAAAGAAAGAAAGAAAGAAAGAAAGAAAGAAAGAAAGAAAGAAATCACCATGAGAAAACAGCAGGTGAGACAAGGGCAGGAAAACTTGTTACACAACAGGCATATAGTCCTGAATGTAATAATTGCTCATTTACAGATTTTATTTTAAGAAATGTACAAAGAAAACATTGCATAGTCTAATGGAGTTAGGATTTTTCTCAGCACAGAAGATCACATATATACAAGCAACACAGTCCATTTGAAACAGAGCAGTCCTCTTTCCACAGCTGTTCATATGTAAACACAATTGGAAACCCTGTCTCAAATGACACATTTACTGGATGCGTCCCCTGCCTGAAGAGAAGCTGAAAACTGAGATGTTCCAACTGGACTGACAACTCAAGGCCCCCCCACCCAGCTTTTTTACTTGAAAAGCATTCTCAACAATAGGATGCCGGATAATGTCCCAGCAATCTGCCCAGATCACATATCCCTCTTCTGAAGAACTATGATCTCTGATTGCTTTTTTTTTTGCTCATTTGTTTTTCAGAAGTGTTTTTTAGTTGAGAGAAGAAGTGATTTAACTGAAAGTATGTATTCATTAGTAGCATTTTCCTCTCATTTGTTAAAGGTATGTGCAAAACAAATCCCCTTCTCACAGTTCAGCATAGCAATTTCTGTGAGGATAAGCCAGACAGGGGTCAGTTCTCTCATATAGGTTTTGCTTGCAAATATTCAAACTCACTTTTTTTTGCTAATCTGAACGTTTAAAACCATAAACTGGATTACAGATACTGTTGGATTTGAGGGATTTTGGAGGGGGTAAGACTTGGATTACAGAACACGAGCTCTTAGGTCATGGGTGGGCAAAGTGTGGTCCTCCAGAATTTGTAGGACTGCAACCCCCATCAGTCTCAAACAGCACAGCCAGATAGGTGAAGAGTAATGGGAGTCAAAGTCCAGCATCACTTGGAAGGGCATAGATTCCCCATTGTTGGCTTTGAGCCACAACCTATATCTGATGTCTGGGATCAGTTCAGGAATTGTCAATAAGTAATAAGGACAGAGTTTCTGATTTTGCAAATGTAACCGAGTGAAATCAGTTTTCTGAAGGGAGATCTCCACTGAATGCACACAAACCAGCTGTGTGGAGTGATAGTAGGAAGCCCATGTTAATTCAATGGACAGTACAGGCATAATTTCATAATAGGAAGTCTATAAGCTTTTCTATGTGTTCCTGGTTTGTATACCGCTTTTCAAGTGTGTATAAATGTACACATAATCTGCAGCCTGTATATTTTTTCCTGTCAGAGTACAAGCTCAGATTTCCCTCTGTTCCACTCTTCAGACACATGAAATTCCCTCTCAATCTAGTTCTGGGTTTCCTGCTGTCTGCAAGTTTATTTGATAAGGTGATAGCATATATCACTTCTCTAGTTAAAGCCAATCCAATTTTTATAATCTCCTCAGAGAAGGTAAGGAGATGGTGTTTTGATGTCACTACTGGGGCAGTGTTGTGCGTAGTGGGGTCCAGTGGGAATGAGCGGAACCAATACCTCTAGAGTTCTAGATATGGAACAAAACAAAGTAGGCCTGATTCCACAGTTATATGGCCACTCTAATTATGCATATCTAATTATGGACACTCACTATTTATCTAGGGATGTGCTTCAAGAACACCAGGCCAGATTCCTTGCCCTTACAAGAACAAGTCAATTTCTAGTGCCTTTGGGTTGTCCATTTCTGGAATGGCCTGCCACTTGCCGGTTTAATCTGAAATTGCTCAAGAAACCTTCTCTAGTGGCTTGTGGGAGTAGCTGATTTGCATACTTTTTGTTAGTATGCAAATTTATATATACACATACATACACAAAGTGGACAGTAATGGAAGCGTGGGATAAACAGAGCAAAGAAGTCAAAGACCTTGTTAGAATTACCTGGGGGAGCCGGGAGACAACTAAGAGAATGCCTGTTTTTAAAACATCATGTTTATCTGCTATTTTTTAAAATTTGATTCCAGATGGCTGAGAACACAAACAGCTGGGAACATCTTGTACAAGTACAACTGAAACAAATGGAGGTTGCATAAGAATACCTTGCTTTTGCATAGAAACTATTTATTTCAGCAGAGTGGTTGCAATAAACCATCTCACTGGAATATCCAGATGGCAGGTTCCTGTCCTTCATGTTTTGTGGTGCACCACCCAGTATGGGAAATGTGTCCTTTTCTCTGGGACACTCCTTTTCTCACTGTGCACAAGAACTAACTGTATGAAGTCCAGGTGTCTACTGCATCCCTGCTCACTGAGAAGAGAGGCAACAGGAAAGGAGACCAAGCAAAATGTGAGCATCCTAGACTATGGGCGATGAGAACATAGTACATGGAGTATTCTGAACCAGAACAGTGATGTGCCTTTAAAGGAGAAAACAGCAACATGGCAGATATAGAAAAAATGCAGTTTGTATTCACAGATGTTCTATAGAGTTCAGAATTAACTCAGACATATGTCAAAGCTGACAGTAAACCCTGAGAACTGATTAGTTCATCATTGCTTTTGCTTTTTTTTCTTAAAAAACCCAGTTAATAGTGTACAAATGGTTAAGACTAAATTGTACTTTAAAACATTTCTAATAAAAATTGTTTAAGACCATTCAAATACCCAAAAGGTAAAGGCTGAACCAAGTTTTAAGACTCTGCAGATTTGTATTCAGAAAAACATTAATTGTTTCAATATTAATCTTCACCTCGCCTTTACATGCTGGAAAAATTCCTAAGTCAAAGCATATCAGTCTGTTACCAGGAAATAACATTAGGAAATACAGTTTTAAAAGTTAGGCAGAGAGCTGTATCCAGTTGCTAATGTCTGAGAACCAATGCAGTAAGCAATTTCCACTGCTAGTGTCTTCAGGACATATATAGATATATACACATATAGAAAACAGAAAGAAGATGGCTGAAGATGACATTTTCATCATATTTCAAAGTAGCTCTGACGGATGCTCATGTTTGGATTCTGAGTATTCTGCTTTCCATGGGAAGGTGCAGTTTCTGCAAAATAGCAGACTTGACCATTATGCATTGAATTCAGTAACCTTAAAATATGAGTTTTCTTTGATAAAGTAAGAATTATTCTAGTTCTTAGAGTTCAAAAGTGTGTAAGAAAAGCTGATGAAATCTCAGAACTTGGGCCATTTCCCCCTCTTTTACATTTTCTTCCAACACATCTTAAAAACTCTAATAGGGAAGAATTAACCTCAGAACTGGCCCAGGAACATGCTAATTTAGACATCAGCTAAAATTAAACTTAAACCCCTCTTCTTGTCACCAGCAATAGAGGTCATTCATATTCATCTCATTTAAAAAAAAAAACTCTTTCTGCATTGTACTGAATTTGAAAAACTAGAAACCAAAGAGGCTCTACTTCCAAATTTAAGATGTTGAGCTACATTTCTGAACTCTGTTTAGAGAACACAGTTCAGAGTAACACAAGATATGGAAGGGCCCTTGTGAGAGAGATGTAAGAGAAGTCTTTTTTGGAACCAGGGCCAATCAACTGTTGGCCAGAAGTGCCTTGCATTATACAAATGACTCTTTTACACCACGTTTAGTGGCCTTCCACTCTTTAGTTTTGCTGGGATCATCTTCTGTTGTTTTCTGAGGTTCCTCTTCTTTCTCTTTAGATTCATCAGCATCTTGTGTAGTCTCTGGACTGGTGACTGGCTCAAGTTCAATAGGTGGAGATGCTTCTGGAGTTGCTTCACTTTCCATTTGCACGTCTGAAGATCCATACAGTGCATTCATTCTGTTTGCAATCAACCCTTCTTTCTCTGGGGCGCCTTCTGCCAGTGTATCCTCATCTTGGCTATGTCTGTACATGTAAGAGGCGTGCTTCATTGACCGTTTTAGTAGATATCGTCGGAATGCCCGTTGGATTTTGATGGCACATACTTCCTCTTGCTTCCTTTTCAGTGTGGTGGTAATTGGTTCATAGGATACCTTTGAAGGATTGGCAGCCATAAATTTCTCTTCCATTGATTCTTTCAGGGCATCCATTTCCCCAGAGTCCCCCAACACTTCTTTGGTAAGTGCAAAGAGGATGTCCAGACAATGTATCTTATCCCCAGGAACCATGGGTAAGTCCATTGTGATCAACTTAATCTTGTTGGGTTTAGGAATTCGCAGTGGGTCTTGCAATGTGTCTACAAAATCAGAGAGCGTGCTATAATCAATGAACTGTGTGGCATCAGGGTCAAACTTCTCCCATGTCTCGTAGAACATTTCAAAGTCATCTTCACACAGAGGCTCACTGCTTTCCTCTGTGGCTACATTGAAGTTCTCCAGGATGATAGCAATGTACATATTGACCACAATCAAGAAGGAGATGATGATGTAGCTGCAGAAGAAGCAGATGCCAATGGAGGGGTTGCCACAGTCCCCCTTCACCTCACTACCAGGGTTCTCCAAATGAGGGTCACAGTCTGGGGGACCACTGTTCAGGATAGGGTTCAATAAGCCATCCCAACCAGCTGAGGTGGTGATCTGGAAAAGGCAGATGATGCTATTGCCAAAAGTTTCAAAATTAAAGATGTCATCAATGCCCGATTCTTTCTTGACATAAGCAAAGTTTGACATCCCAAAAATGGAATAAATGAACATGACCAGGAAGAGAAGCAGGCCAATGTTGAAAAGTGCTGGCAAGGACATCATCAAGGCAAAGAGAAGCGTCCGGATGCCTTTGGCTCCTCGGATCAGCCGGAGAACACGCCCGATTCTAGCCAGACGGATCACCCTGAAGAGGGTGGGTGACACAAAGTACTTCTCAATGATGTCCGAGAGGACAAGTCCTGAAAGAAAATTAGGAAGTTTGTTAAATCTTGCCCAAGTCCTTTCCTTCCTGAACATAGAGATGCGGACTTTAAATATTATTATTAATAGTTTTCTTGTAATTTCATTAACACTGTACAAAAAGTATGCATGTTTCATTCTCTCTAATAGCAAACTCAAGTGACTGAGTGCCTATCAATCTGGAAGTGAAACACAGCCAGACAAAAATAAGACTATATAGACTTAGAGAATACCTTAAGGAGAAAAAAGTACATAAGAATTAAAAAAAAGTCATTAAAACACAAACACACCAAACTGCCTACCATTTAAAATTACAGGAATAGTGAATTTATACCATACAGATGGCAGCTGGGTTTATTGAAAGATGGGAGAGTCTAAAGAAAACAGAAATCAGGCAGATTATGTGAATCTGTTGATGAAATCTATGGTTGAGAGGAGCTTGAGACATGGGATGCTTGCTTGTCAATTGAAAACAATATCAAAAGAAATAAAAAGAGATGGAGGATGGTAGAAGAGAGGGAGTTCACCTGCTCAAGCCAGTGACAGTTTATAGCAGGCAGTACCAGATCTGCACAAAGTATGCAGGCTACTGTTTAAACCCTAAATTATTTAAAGGAGCATTACATTCACATGCTCTAAACGTTAAGGCTTCAAATCAAGAGAGGTCTCTAAACAATTCCATCTAAATTTTAAGTTTTATATAATTGTTAGAATAATGCACATGTACTGCAGATTTTAGAATAATGCTGTAAGACCTATTAAACTTGAAGCAAGCTAGGATCTGACATAAGTGACAATCCCATACAGCTCAGTTCCAGGTTATCTGAAGGACATATCTCTCTTATATGAATCTGCCCATGTCTTGAGTTCTTTCAGGAAGGCACTTCTCTTTATCCCGCTACTCTCTCATGTACCTCTGTTGGGAACACAGAAGAGGGCCTTCTTGGTGGCTGCTCCCAGGCTCTGGGACTCCTGTCCGAGACAGTTAGCTTGGCACCCTCCTTGCCACATTTCCATTGGAAGGTACACGCTTCTTGAGGGGAACAGGCCTTGCATTTGTTGTTCTTTTTTTAATGGATATGTATTTAATTGATTTTAATTTTATTGGTAGTTTAATTCCATTTCTAACTTTTATATGAGAAGAAGAGGAGGGAAAGGAAGCAGTAGCAACAGAGCTTCAGCATGTCTTAATATGGCCTTGCCAGGCATCCTAGGAATGGAGGAAACTGGGATTGGAGGAGATGTCTTTTCCATTTCCAGAACCATGTGTCTCCTGCTATAGCTAGAAAATGCAGATTTGGAGCGGCAACTCTCTGATACTATACAGCGTTGCCTGGGAATAAGGAGAAATATGGTACCCTCTTCCCAGTCTTGAAACCTATTCCTCTCTTAGCTCCAATCACATCACAATATTCCTATTTCAAAAGTGCCAATGATAAATTTTAAAGCCCTATCTGGTCTGGACCCAGACTGTGTAAGGGATGGTGTCCTTTCATACCACGAAGTCACCTGTCCTGAAAGTTAATTTACTGAACAATTTATTGTTTGGCTTAGGTATATTAATAGTGTTTTTGACATTTGGAGAGGAAGTGAAACTGACCTTATGAACTTTTACAAGTGGGTAAATTCCAAGGATGGTAACATACAATTTGATATAGAATATAATAATGAAGAAATGTCATTTCTTGGATTTAAAAGTAAAGAAGGCAGAAGACCAACTCACCACATCCTTATATAGAAAACAATGGATGTCAATACCAATATATAATCTGATAGCTCACACTAAAAGCCAGTGTGGCACAATGGTTTGAGTACTCGACTCTTGAATCTCCACTCAGCCAAGGAAACCTACAAGGTGACCTTGGGGAAGTCTCAGCCTCAGAGAAAGGCAAAAGTAAACCCCCTCCGAACAAGAAAACTCCATGATAGGTTTGCCTTACGGCCACTGTCAACCAGAAACTACTCAAAGACACACAACAATCAATGCTGATTATGACACAGATACTAGCTAATTAGTGCTGCCATCCTCTATGGCAAGGGTGGGCAATTGTGAAGGGCTGAGAGCCTCATCAGTGCCCCCACTGGAAGGCCTTATCATCCACCACACCCTCTCCCACAAAAATAAAAAAGAGGGGGGCCCAAATGTACCCCAAAAAGAAGATACTTTGTGTTTATTTCCTGTTTCTGGGCCCAAATTGGTTTAAGGGTCCCAAAATGTGGTGGAAATCCCTCCCACAATCATTAGATGGGGGGGGTAATTTTTAAAAAAATGCATTTTTTTATCCCGGGGGGGCAGAGGACTTCCAGACATGATGGAAATGCCCTCCACATCCCCAAAATGGGATGTTTTGGAGCATTTTGTGATTCTTGTAGTGCCCTGTGGAACCACAAAAATGGCTCTGGGTCCATAGGCGGTCTGTAGGCTAAACTTTGCCCATCCTTGCTCTATGGGTTTCTCTCCAATGAAAAAAGAAATATTTTGGATAGCTACAAAATGAGGTTGCTCAGAGAGAAAATATACTTTTAAACTGAACACAGTAAATATGCTGTCAAACTGCCTGCACTTTAAATCATTCTTTATTTTAATATTTTTAACTGTGCTTGCAATAGAGTTAAGATTTTTTTAAAAACAAGAACAAGAGTATGAAGTGCTGAATTTAACACATATTTTTTCTTACCTAAGATGGAAAGAATGACTACAACAAAGTCAAAGATGTTCCAGCCAATAGTGAAGAAGTAGTACCGCAGGGCAATCATCTTGAGGAAGCACTCAGCTGTGAAGATGACAATGAAGATCAGGTTGATTTGGAAGAGGATGTCTACTTTGGTTTGGCTCTGGTCATCTGTTTCCACCATCATTGTCACCATGTTAAGACAAATGAGGATCATGATGACTATATCAAAGGCTTGCTGGGTCACTAAGTCAAAGATCATCCCTTGATATTTGTTCTTTAATAACATGGAAGGCATGCGTGGGTGTGTGAGAGAAACACAAGAAAGGGACGAGACACATGGACAAAGACAAACAGGGGAAGAAAAAAAAAGAGAAATGGAAAAAAAACCTTACAAGAATGTTCAGATGGCTGGAGTCATGGGGTAATGCTAAATCATCTACTATCCAAACAAATGAAATGTTATCACGAAAGCTGTGTATTTCTTATGTTTTAAAAGGTGTGATAGGTATGTGGAATCTCACTGAGTGACTTTAGGCATGTAACCATCTCTTAGTCTAAATGGTCTCACAGGGTTGTTGTAGAGACAATGGCATATCAAGGGAGGGTGGTGGGAGCAGTCTGCAACAGGTGCACAAACGTGTATCCCCCCTTTTCCTGGCTGGGGTGTGTGTGCAAAAGTGCAACACTCTAGACCTACCTTAAGTGTGAAGGGGGGCAAAGGAGGGAAGACCAGGATGCCCCAGGCTGGATGCCCCAGGCTGAGGGGGAGGCTGTGCTGAGGCTGCCTGCAGCTGGCTAGCTAGACAAGGGTGACACTGTCAGGACAGGAAGGGCCCTGAGCAGTGCCCAGTACTGAGAGACTCTTCATACTCAAATGAACTGCTTCTCCTAGGAAATTACTAGATATGGGGACTAGCAACTATTTCCCCCACTTCTCTCTGAGGCCATTTCTGCTCTACACTTTTATAGTGCTATTATTTCACTTTCAACATCCTCTGGAATCCTGGGATTTGCAGTTTAGGGAGAGGCATTTAGAATTCTCAGCTAGAGAGATCTTTGGCCTCAAGTAAACTACAAACTCTAGAATTCCACAGGATGTTGAAAGTAGAATAATAGCACTGTAACGGTATATTGTGGAAATGGCATGACAATTATACGTTGGGGAGAGAGAGGGTCTGTGGTGGATCACAGAGGACAAGGGAAATCATGGCTTCCTGCTGGCCCTTCTCCTCCTCTGGCCTGGCCCTGCCTAAAGCAGCTTCAATCCTGGGAGCTGGACTGATGCAAGAGGCAGCAGACAGCCACTCTTGTTCTCAGGCCATGCGCCTCTGCCAGAGAGCCTTAGCTTCCAAAAAGACTGGCCCAAAATATTTCAGTACCAGAAGTAGAGCAGGAAGTCATGCCCCCTTCCAAAGCCATCTGTGTCATTTTGGCTCAGGAGGGAACTCACATGCACAAGCCCCTTCTGCTCTGGATGTCATATACGCTAGGTACGACACTGAGTAGAGAACCTATATACACTGTCTTGGCCTTCTTGCAGAAAAAGAGATATAAATTAATACATAAAGCCTACCCTGTCCCACAAACAAATCTCTGGGCCCTGAAATAAGCAAATATTCAATGCATTGTGCTAACAATGAAGAATGGCAAAGTCCTCTGTAAGGTATTGAAATCTCATCCTCTGCTTGGGCACTTGGTGCCTCTGGTATTGAGATTTCCTAAGGCATTCACTCGTCAGACTATTTTTCTGGGCAATCTGTCTCTGCAGCCCTAAAGATCAACAAAATAGTTAGTATTACACCCACTAATTAATTCTCTGACAGATCACAAAACATAATAATCCCCTAGTACAAAATTGACTTTTTTGTAGACTGAACAAATGCCTGCTCATTTTTGAGGCTCAGTTATGATAGCTTTATTTGGTCTCTTTTCTTTCTCATCAGCAAATAATGTTGACAATATGAAAAAGAACTCTATCCTTGGTATGACTATGATTTTAGCAGAAATTGGGATGCCAAGAAGAGAAATAAAAGGAATAAAAAAGTGAAAGAAAGGTTTCAGATAAGGTGGTGGTGGTGGTAGTGGTGTAGTTATTATCTAACCCTTTCCTATTCCATTTTTCCAAGTAGCAGTTGCCACAACATCAGGGTTACACATTGCCTGTAGATATGCATATTTCCTATTGTTATGAAGTCCAGACCCCTATAATGTCTTACTTCCTTAGGGACTGTGGCATGATATCTCATTCACACATGATGAATCTGGAGAGAAACTACTGAGATTTGCAAATACGGCATGCCTTCTGCTGCTGAGACCTCAGCATGTGTGAATGTGAGGTCACACAAAGCTTTGTGTCCAGTCATTGTCAATTGATGTGCCCGGTATGAACCTGTGTTGGTGTAGGTGCACACATATTCCACCTACTGACGATAATGGGACAGAGCATCTGCATTTTTTGTTTTATGCAAGGATTCCTGGAATGGAACCTCTGCATATACGGAATGGACACTGTACACTAATGTTTCACAATTCTTGCTTCTTTGTGCCTGGGTTGAATATCTTTAGATGTAATTGACAAAAGGCATACTTGCTAATTCAACATGCTGGTAGCCCTTGAGCTCTGAAGATGGATTCATATGTTGAGTTGATAAATTCACATAAACACCAGAAGGGCAGGGTTGGCATAATTCTGATCTGATTCTGATCTCCTCCTTTGTGTATCCAGGTCTGTTTATTATGACTGTCTACACAAGGCTCCTGAATTTGTTTCTAAGTGCACAGTATACCTCATTTCAGCTTTAACTGCTATCTTGCCAAATCCTGAGATTTGCAGTTTAGGGAAGGGTACTTCAAATTCTGTGTCAGAGAGCTCTAGTGCTTCCCCAAAGTACAAGCTCTGGAATTCCATAGGATGCATCCATGGCAGTTAAAATAAAACTGTGAAAAGGCTCCTGAACCAAGTGCTGGGTGGCTCTTTCACATTTACACAGAGGCAAGACCTGTGGGAGGGAGAATATTTTTCATGCACCTGGGAGATTGACTTGAGCCTTAAGAATGGCATACCTGGGGCCTTGGAATGGGTTTCACTGGCTTTTTTGAGCCTAATTTCTTCATAGCATTGTAGTATTTCTTTTGTTCCTCTGTCATGAAGATGTCCTTTCCTCCAAAGTAAAAAAGGAATCATCATTATTAGACTTGGGGTAAAACTCTTGAATTGCAGCATCCAAGACCCATGCAAAACTTCCACAACCCTTTCCTTCCCCACAGGCTTAATTCGAGCACACATAATCTACCTGCTCATTTCTGAGGCTCAGTTATGATAGCTTTATTTGGTCTCTTTTCTTTCTAGAGACTCAATTCACTCTGCATCCATTGTTAGCAAACTTCTGGCTTGTGCATGTGCGTGTGTGTGTGCATTTAATATCCTTTGTGGTTTATGCTCTTGTCACTAAACAGCAGAAACCTCCAATTCCTCTCCTCACTTTTATCTTGTTAGGATACTGATGCTAACTCAGTGTTTAATGTTTCCTGAGTGCCCAGTAATTCATGCCAGCCTAACTCTGTGGGGACACAAGGGATCCTACATCTTTCCTCCTCTGAGGGACAAATTATCCATTACATTAATTGTGTGCTTTGCCTTTGAGTTTAAGGTTTTCCTTTCATAAATAGCTGTTGCAGACATGCCTATCTGGATTACGACATAGTCATGGGGTACACAGGGTGCTTTAATTGTTTCCTTTCTACTGTGGTCCCAGTTCAGATTTTAGGTGCCCCCTAAGAACTCTTCCAACTCCAACAGCAACTGCTTTCTTAGTAGATGGATGGGGATTCCTGCAGTGGGAAACCAAAACCAAGAATTGCCCTGGGGTTCCAGAACTGAAGGGAAGGAGGGAAGCATACTAATTGGAAAGTCAAGGGCCACTATAAGTTGGCACCCTCTGCATCCTGGAAAGAATTCTATGCCAAAGAGAAGACCATGTGGCAATTCCCTGGCTTGCTTGCCTAGCTCTCTGTCACAAAGAACAAGTCTCCCCCTATTAGCTGGTCTAGGACTACAGAACCAAAGAGAGTCCTGTGCTAGTCCCATCTGCTAGCTAGAGAACTAATGAAGGTGGAGTGCAGGTATGAGTACGTCGGGATTTCTTTTGCATCACGGATTACAAATCACCTTGAGAATGATTTCACTGAAAGGTGGGCTATAAATCTTAAAAAGGAATAAATGATAAATAAGAGACACTTATCTTTTTTTTCTGCTGGTTGAAGTTGTCAATGATGACACCAATAAAAAGATTGAGAGTGAAGAAAGCCCCGAAGATAATAAAGATGACAAAGTAGAGATACATGTAGAGATTTACTTCATATTGAGGTTGCTCTTCCACCTGGGATGGCAAAGAAGAAGTTGAGAAGAGACCCTTCCCATGCACCTAGCATTCCCATCCCACTGTCCCCACAGGCCAGAGCTAGTCACACATATAAAAGGATCACAGGGCATGGAAATCGGCTTCTCATGTTCACATTACCTCACGGGAATCGACAGCTGCATACATGATGTCCATCCAGCCCTTGAAAGTGGCCTACAAGAAGGAGGAAAAAGACACAGAAGGAAAGATTCAACATGGTGCTGCAGGGCAAAAATGAGACAGAAGCAGACCGACACAAATAGATACCACACTACTCAAGCACAGTGTTCCTGGGAACTTCATCCCTCAGTTAGAGTTTAGGAAAGTTTTTTGGATGACATCTCCAAGAATTCCCAGTGTGGTGTTGATGGCGTGAAATAAAAATATAAATTTTGTAATGGGAAATCTGTTTAGTTGTAGTTAAAACAGGATAGGTAATGCAAGCAAGTACGCTTTGAAAACTCATGCTAAATCCATCTTGAGGAGACATTAATGTTTATTCTACTCCTGGGAAGTGTGCCATTCTCTTTGGAAGGCAAACAGACATTGGCATTGATAAAAGTTACAATTTGAAACTGGAACAATGGGAGTCTGTAAAAGCTGACTGAAAACAGAATTGCAGGTATAAGAAACCATCTGTGTCTGGTCGTCTTGAAACACTGTAGTACAATGAGTACAGATATACTTATACGTTTGGGGAGGGGCTGGACAGACGGCTCCTCCTGAAACTGCAAACCCCAGGATTCCATAGGATGTTGAAAGTGGAATAATTAGGCTATAAGAGTGTAGTGCAGAAATCATAGAGTTCGAAGAGACCCCAGGGGCCATCGAGTCCAACCCCTTCCTATGCAGGAACACCCATCAAAGCATTCCCAACAGATGGCCATCCAGCCTCTGCTTAAAAACCTCCGAAGAAGGAGACTCCACCACACTCCGAGGCAGCATATTCCACTGAGAATCAGCCTAAACCAGATTGTTGGGAGGGGGAGCAGTTAGCCATGAACTTTGGTTAATATTAAATTTTATGCCCCCAAGATGGAGTCTGGTATTATAATTCAGGACCACCTATATGGACATGCACAGTGCTGGAATGCTGACATAACAATGTATTCCTGACATAGTTCCTATATGTATGTAATTAGATTAGCCAATTAACTAGCATTTTTTGCTTCTGTAGCCATGTTTAGCAGGGTATATACCTGCCTGCCTGCAGCCATTTCTTACAAGTGGATTGTCTTGGGTGCAGCTACTCCTTGCTTGTGCAAACAAAATAAAAAGTAACCTTTTTGTTATGATCCAAGTGTTATTGACTAATCATTAATTGGGAGTTTGCGACTACAGTCTGGGAATTCTGGAATAATACTCCAAAAGGACAGCACTACGAAGAACAGAAGTTAAAGTGTATTCAGGGGAAGTTCCCTGTGGGTTGATATCTTCCAAGGCAGACAGGGAGAAGGGGAAGCAGACACACTTACCACTTGCAAAAGCGAGAGATAGCCTAGGCCCACGTTGTCAAAATTGACCTTGACGTTGACCCATCGGACATCAGTGGCATTTTCAATGTTAAGGAGGTTCATGCAGTCGCTCTTATTGTTCACTTCACTGATCTCAAAGAGTTCACCCGTCGTGGTATTGACACAACGATAATACTTCCCTGCAAAGAGGTTGACCCCCATGATGCTGAAGATGAGCCAGAAGATCAGGCATACCAAGAGGACATTCATGATGGATGGAATAGCCCCTAGAAGGGCATTTACAACCACCTGGTATCCAGAAGGAAAAATTGTTTGGGATTTAACAAAAGTGATTTGAAATCATTTTTTTTTTCACAAATTCAGACTGAAAACCAGACTTAGACTTGGTTCCTAACTTTGGGTCCACTAATGTGTCTAGACTACAACTTTCAGAAGCCCTGAATACTGGCCAGCTGGGGATTATGGGAACTGTAGTCCAAGAATTTCTGATGATCCACAAATGGAAGGCACTGCTATACATAATTCTAAGTTTCCAGAGATCAATAGGTTTTACTAAGAAATAAGATTCATCAGGGTTGACTGCAGAACCTATTTTCAGTACCATAAGAGAAAGTGAGATTAAGTTTATTCAGACTGGCCAAAAGCCTCAGAATTTGGTGGGAATTGTACTTCTCAGGATTTTGTTTTTAAATATCTATACAACATACATCATCTACCTGCCTAGTGAATTTCCTGAAATAGTCTCAACTTTTAAAACCCATGTCAATGGATTTTTCCTATCACAGGAGTTTCCAGAACAGGCAGGTGTAAATCCTCAAATCTGTATCCATTGTCTCACTTTCTTCTATACTTCTGGGTGAACCCACTGATGATGTGTTGAATGAGGATGTGACCTTTGCCATGGAGGTTCTCCTCTGATTTTCTTTCCCTCATTTCATTTACAGTTACCAGGTTAAACATTTCTCTGTGCTGCACTGCAATCACTGTGTTTTCTGTTCTTGGAATATAGTGCTAAGGTGGTACAATACTTTATTTCTATGGCACTTTCACACTACAACTAAATATATATATAAAATTGCTAGACTACGAATGTGAATACTGGGGGAGAAGCATGGAGGGAGGCACTGAGTTCATGGATGGGATTACTGGGAAGGAAAGACCCCCTCTCACACATACCACAGTAACCACACCTCAAAAAATGGACAAAACCTCCACCATATTTAGCCTATCACTCGATGTAGGAGCAGGAACAACTATTATGAGGTGTTACAGGGCATGAAATCCAGAAACAGAGTAGTTTGATATTTATCAGAACTATGGACAAGTCCATTGTGTATATGTCCATAAAGCAGCAAACACTTCAACAGTGAACAAATGCACTGAGATCTCATAAAATTGAGTTTATAGAAACCCAGTGTAGTGTCCCACATGGTGAATCAACAAGATTTTGTTTCTTGTTCCCATTTGGCCATAGAACCTTGGGCTAGTCACAGTTTCTAAGACTAGTCTGTTCCTATAGGAAGTATTGTGAGAATAAAATGGCACAAGGTGTCATTATGCGTGGTGTCACAGAAGCCACTTGGAGGAAGAGTAAAATATAAAGGCTGTAAATAAAGAAGTTAGGTAGAAGAAACAAGTAATCAAGGGGCATATTTTTAAGGAAGACTTGAGCTCCATAATCACTTCAGAAATTGCCCCAGTTCTTCAAAAACTATTTGGAAGACAGAATGTGTGAATATTGTGAACCCTTGGTAGGTCACACTGTACTTACGGATTTAATTATTTTTTAAAAATTTATGCATCCCTTCAAAGGGGATCTTGGGTTGTATATATCTACAGTAACAAAGGGGACAGTGTATATCTTTTTCTTTACCACAGTTCCAAGAGAAATACTTTTCTGCAAAGCCCCTCATCTCTTCAAAAAAATTAGGAAAGAGAGGGGCAGAAGAGATAGCTATAGATGTCTGCTATTGGGTGTGGGAGTGAGCAGAGGGAAAGAATGAATGAGCACCAGGATTGAGTGGAAGAAAGACCAGTGAGAAGGAAAAACAAGGAGAAGAGAAAGAAGAAAAAGACAGAAGACATGGGGGCTGGGGAGAGGAACTAGGAAAGAGAAAAGAGCACCAGAGGCTAGAAAGGAGAGAGAAACAGGATGTCGCTCCATGGGAGAGAAAGAGCACTGGGGAAGGTGAGCAGGGGAGGGGGGAACAGGGGTGAGGAAAACTGTCTGAGTCAGTGGGCAGGAGATGGTAAAAATACTCTTGCAAAATCAAGTAATTCTGCTAGTGATGTTGTAAAAAATTACCAAAAACATTATTAAACAATCGGCATAAAATATCTTCAACCAACAGTGACATAGAGTAGTCCATCAACAATCAATCAAACAATTCAAACTGCAAAATGCCCATGTAGAAAGGGGAATGTTTTTACTTGGGACTCAGAAAAACCTACCCTCATGCCTTCAAACCTGGACAAGGCCCGAAGAGGTCTCAGTGCTCGGAGTGTCCTTAGAGATTTGATGGCTCCCAATTCTGAATAGCCCAACCAGTTTGCTGTCAAACTAATGAGAGAGACCTGATGGGGGAAACAGGACAGAAATAATAGGAGAAAAGATTATGTTTCCCTTACACTGGGAAAGTAGCCACTTATCCCCCATTTGTGATCCCACTCTGGGGGCCCATTCACACTTCACAGTCAGAACAATATGACACCACTTTAACTGCATTGGATGCATGCTAGGCACTGGTGGGATCTGTAGTTTGGCAGGGCATTAGATAAGCTTTCTGGCTAAGAATTCCAAATTCTTCTCCCTAAGCTGCAAATCCTAAGGTTCCACAAGATGATGCCATGGCAGTTAAGTAGAATATAATGCTAAAACTATGTAGCGTGAAAGGACTCCAGTCAGTGGCAAAGCTTGGAGTGCATGAAGGGGGGTGAGCGGGGGCGTGGCTATGGTGTGGGGGCGTGGCTATTGTACGGGAGCATGGCTACAGTGCGTGGGGGTATGGCTACTGTGCATGGGGGCATGGCTACAATTGATAGGGCAGGGCTGCAGTGGGCGGAGCTATGGCAAGGGGGAAGGGCAAGCAAGGAGCCATGCACTCCAAAAAGTTGCCACTGGGGGCAAACTGCCTCCATCACTCCCCTGTCCCTATATGACTGATTCCAGTGTGGTGCATAGATCCTTCTCAAGAGTCTTTAAGCATCCATCACAAGGGACCCTGTTTTCTAGTTGACTCAGTGCACATTCTGTGAATGCTCATATGGTAGAATGCCAAAAAGACTCCCTCAAAAACAACTTGTTCCTGAAAACCACAACTTACATCAACAATGAGGAAGTCAAGCCAGCACCAGGCATTGGTGAAGTAGACCTTGAATCCATAGGCCACCCATTTCAGCAGCATCTCAATAACAAAAACATATGAGAAAACTTTATCAGCATACTCCAAGATGGTCCGGATTGTTTGTCGTCGCTCTATATAGATGTCTTCAAAAGCCTGGAAGACAAAGAGAGGCAAAGGAAGTTATAATGAATCCCCAGAAAAGAGACAGAGTACCATTTGCAAAGACAGAGTTGAGGATATATAGAGAATATTATCTTGAAATTCAGCATTCTAGAGTATTCTGCATTTCATTTTTCAAAAATATTTCTAGTTCTTAATCTTGAAATAAAAATAACAGGTTGCTTTGCCTGATGAAGAAGCCACTGCAGTTTCAAAAGCTCATATGATGTATTTTGGGCATTTCTGTTGGCCAATAAAGGTATTGATTGTGTGTGTGTGTGTGTGTGTGTGTGTGTGTATTTTGGTTTTTTTTAAAAAAATATTTTTATTGAAAATTTAATTTTAAAAATAACTCCCCTCCCCACTTCCAAGCTTAAATTTTCCAGTTGAATCTGCTTATTTCCATTACATACAAACATAATTTCTGCTTAACAGAGAAAAGAACAATTACATTATTTCTTTCTTCATTTCTTATACATTTATATCTTTATCCAGTCCAAAACTCCTCTCCATTCCCTTTTAAAGTTCTGGATAGGTTTATTCTATATCAATATCTTTCCTTTCTTTCCAGTATTGTGCATATGTCAACCCTGCACCAGTTATTAAATATAATAATATCTTCTGTTGACTTCTTATTTCCCCTTGTTGCCCTAACATATTTAACAAATAAAACTCCGGTTTCATTTCAAAATTAAGATTACAAATTCTTTGAATTTCATCAAGTATCCCCTTCCAAATTTTTTTTGCCATTCTGCAAGTCCACCACATATGAAAAAAGGACCCCATCTTTTCATCATATTTCCAGGACTTTGCATTCCCATTTTTAGTTATTTTTTGTAATCTTTCTGGGGTCATGTACCATTTATGCAGCATTTTATAGAAATTTTCTCTTAAATTTAAGTTTGGTGTAAATTTTATATCAGTTTTCCACACTCTCTCCCAAGTTTCTAATTCAATTGAATGTCCAATATTCTGTGCCCACCTAACCATTGTATCTTTAACAGCTTCTGATTCCATTTCTCTTTTCAACAATAATTTATAAAATTTGGAGATTCTCTTCTTTTGGTCTCCCTTCATCAATAAATTGAACTCATTTTCTTTTCTCTCACATCCATATAATTTTTGATCCATTTTAAATCTCTCTTTGAGTTGCCTCCATGGGAACCAATTTAGCCCATATCCTACAGCCTTTAATTCTTCTGCTGTACACATTCTTGGCTTAGCCTCTTCCCATTTCAACAACTCTCGATATGTTAATAGATTTCCTTGTTTTGTTGGGGTACTTTTGTAAGCTTCTTGTGTTGTAGTCCACACTGGAAGTCCTGTATAAAATTTTTGCTTTATTTGTAGCCAAACCTTATATGGATTTTGGATTTTGTTGTATTCCGCTGCACAGCCAACCTGGCCATTCCAGAATATGTTCAGGACACTAATTTATATGATTAGGTCACTAATTCAGTGGATGGTGGGAATGCTATGCAAGGGTGAAGGGTGAATACTTCAGCCAGAGGTGTTCTCATTCAATCAGAGCAGGGTTGAATGAGAAGGGTGTTATCTCAGAGAAAGCCTAGAAAAGGTGCAGAAGAGAAAACCCACTGTTAAATCTGGTCAGAGAGAGTGGCCTAAATTTGGGAACAGAACTCTTAGCAAAAAGGGAAGCCAGAGGGCTGTGTGTGTGTGTCTGTGACCTGTGCCTATATGCTCTTGTAAAGATACAAGAGACTGTTTAAACTCCTTTGAAAGATCTGGTTCAACTTAGGCATACATACAAAAGTAATATGTTACTCTGCTGGTTTAATAAAGATTATACTATATTTTCTTATAAAGTTGGTCTCAACTGAATGATTGTCAGTGGTTATAACCAACCAGAACTACACTGTCATAACTAATTAAAGGAGTTTTAATTAACAACTGAAAGGCTTTGCCCTGGTTATACAAAGGTATTGCTTTTAGGGAAAGCCAGAGCTATGCATAAAGTGGCAAGGTGATCTGGCAGACTGGGGGGAAAGCTGCTATTCCAGTCTGAGAAGAAAAAAAAGGGGCCTTTGCCCTTGTTGATTCCACAACTGTTCTGAAGACGGGTGCAAAAGAACTGATAAAATGAGTGGGAGCTGTAAGATAACATATGCACTGGAGTGGGCAGGGTTTCTACCAAAAAGGTTATTTAGCTCTAAAAGTTTCTGAGGATGGATTGCACAATGATAAAGTGACTAATATGTCAGAGTCACAAAGAACACAAAGAAAAAAAGTTTGAAATTGTGTGGACAATATATTAACTTTCAGAAGCAAACTTAGAACTGAACAATACTTTTAGTGTGAGAGGAACAAGCATGGGAAGAGATTCACTAATCCCCAAACTCTGCTTCAATGTGAAACATTAAGACACTGTCTCTAGGCATCTGGAAATTCTGCACAGCTCGTGTAGACAGAAGATTATAATCATTTTCTGTTTTGTTATTTACAATCTAGTTGACTTTTGACTTCTCACAACTCCACAAATGAGAGATCTCATTAAGTGCTGGTTATCAACACCCTTGCTTAGGTCCTGCAGAGTTGCATCGCTGTAGTTTCCGTAACTGAACCAATTCATCCATAGTGTAGTCTTTCTCTTTTTCTACTGCTTTCTGCTTTATCAAGTTTTATTGCCTTTTCTACTAAGTAATGTCATCTCTAAATGTGTCCAAAATATGATAGCTTTGTAGAAAGAAGGTCAGGCTTGATTTTTCTTTTGGACCCATTCATTTGCTAAAGTCACATACCATTTCTGATGTTCAATGGAAAACCCCTATTAAGTGATAGGAGTAATGTTCTATTCTTTAATTTCTGCAGTGAGAGCTCTCAATGCCTGTTACTTCCAATCCAAGGAGCAAACAGTTCAAACAAAAGTGCCAATGAATACTTGGGCCATTTCTGCACGAGGCTGTTGTAGTGCTATGATTCCACTTTCAACATCGTATGGAATCCTGGGGTTTGCAGTTTCGGGAGGGGCTGGCTGGCCCCCTCCCGAAACTGCAAACCCCAGGATTCCATACGATGTTGAAAGTGGAATCATAGCACTACAACAGCTTCGTGCGGAAATCTGACTGGTTGAGTCGGGACCCTTTTGGTTCAACCTCATCATTCTCTCTCACTGCCTGATGGAATGCTCACCTCAGAGAAGATCCACTTACCAGGGCTCCACTGCTAAGGAGGATCATGAAGATGATGAAAGTCTCAAACCAGTTGTGCTCCACAATCTTGAAACATGTTTTCCGAAGATTCCACCACTTCTTCCCTTTTTCTGTTTTGATGTCAACATACAGGCAAGGACATCTCCGAACACAGGCTGCAATGGAGAAAGGGAAAGAGAAGTCAATGGTAGGCTCACAGCTAAAGTGATGGTCCATGGACTGGTACCAGTGTGTGGCAAATTTCCAGGGAATTATGTGACTATGCAATAATCACATGGCACAACTATGATAACAGTCTCTATCATATATAACATAATAACAGAGAGCCAGTGTGGTCTAGTGATTTGAGCAGTAGACAACAATCCTGCAGACCAGGGTTCAATTTTCTGTTCAGTCATAAAAGACAACTGGGTGACCTTGGGCATCTCACACACTCTCAGCTCCAGAGAACCCTGTGATAGATTCACCTTAGAGTTGCCATAAATCAGAAATGACTTGAAGGGACACAACAACAAATCATAGTAATGACACAAATATGGTAGCAGGCCCTGGCACACTGGGAAAAATATTGCCAATCTGCCACATCAATGCTCAGAATCTATGGCAGCAGACTGGCTATCACTGCTTCCAGACCTAGATGTGTGTGCAAGCTTCAGGTGCTCAGGGGCATTCTTGTTTGTTTGTTTGTTTCTTCTTCACATGCTCTAAGGCATAAGAGTGAAAACTATGCTCTGGGTTTCAGCTTTGCCAGTGAGAGGAAAGCATTATGCGCTTGTTCAGAGCTTGGATAATTCTCTTCCTTTCACATTCTGGGGAGGCTGGCCTCTTCTCACTTTCTCCCTAAAAGACTCCTGTTTCCTGCCTGGTTACCAGACCTTCAGTGAAGCACTCCTCTGGCTCATCACTCTCCACAGCTTCCTCAGCCACCGCTTCCTCCTCCATAGGATCTGGAGGCTTGTAATCAACAGTGCTGCATATGGATGATTCAGTTCCATCCGGTAGCGGCTTCTGCAGAAAGTAAAGGAACAGACAAACAGAACCTCGTTTCAAGAAGTGAGAGCCAGGCAGTAAAAAGCTTTCATCATAAACATAAGATGCGCTTCCAGGCATATGGCTCCCATTGCTATCCATCAAAAGGCACTATGGAGATATCTAGTCTTTTTCTCCTTAAGTTTTTCTGCAGTAAGAAAAAGCACGGTGGGGAAACACGAAAGGATTACAAGAGCAAAACAGCATTATCTGAAACCCTAGGGGGAAAATATGTGAAGGAAGCAGAGTGATGATATGATAAAAGCCTCAGTATTAGAAATTTGTAACAGGAAAGTAGGAAGATAGATTTTTTTGTCTTTGAGGAGTAATCCAGTTCCCTCTCTCTCGCACATCTTTATCTTCTTCTAAGGAAACGTTTCTTTTTAAATATATAAAAATTAAGCCTCATTTGACAGCAGAACTATACATTACTTCAGCATGTAACTTCCACAAACCTGGGAAGTATGAGGTAGCTCAACAGACATATATTCTGAGGTAACATGAACACAGGGCTATGATGACATTTGATGGGGAGAATAGCAGTGAAGTGCTTAATCATTGGCTTGTCTGCCACTTTTCCTTCACTACCCTTTCCCTTAGTATCAGAGTCTAAAGCCATTTCTGCATTACACTGTTATAGTGCTACTATTCCACTTTCAACATCCTGTGGAATTCTGGAGTTTGTAGTTTACTGAGGCCAAAGAGCTCTACCTGACATTCTAAGTGCCCCTCTCTCAACTGTGAATCCCAGGATTCCATGGGCTGTTGAAAGTGGAATAATAGCACTGTAATAGTGTAGTGAGGAAATGGCCTGTGCGGGGGAAATAAACAAATGAAAACACAGACTTCACCCTTTTGCTAAGAGATGTCATTCAGAATGAATGCTTCCCCCATCAGCCTCTTCCATGCACCTACTTCAGCATTTCCCAGATTCTGCCTCTCAGATGTGGACTGCAACCTCCATCATTCCTAGCCAGCAGGGGAAGGCCGCTCTACACACTAGTACAACAAACATGGATATCAGTGTCCTTAAGAACTACCTCACCCCCTACATGCAGAAGCCAGCAACTGGGAGCAGGGGCAATAAAATTCTAAATGTAATGATTTTTTTTTACTAGACATCACCAGGGAGGCACACAGAAGATATGTTGATCAACAGCAGCCACATAATATCTGGACAGGAGCTTTAACTGGATTTGAAGTATAGGTGCCATGGAATAGGGCTTCTCAAGCCTTCCAGCGGCAACTCTATGAATATGAATATTCAAATTGTGAATAAATATGCATAGGATCAAGTTATTATTCAGTTTCAGCTTCCACCTAGGAGCTTTGCCCTTAGATTAGTCTAATGAATTGTGACATAGACCAGAACTACAGGGGCAAGCTGGGTCTTTCTTGCAGACAGGCTATCTCCAAAACCCAAATTAAACCTAAAGATTTGTTCATTTATTTATCTATTTTCCTCTCAAACTTGTGTCTTAAGCTGCCCATCCACACATTATATCTGGCATGTTTTTTTGTTTTGTTTTTCCTGCTGAAGGGGAAGGAGTTGGAGAGTTTGAAGGAGAGCTTGACCTCAGTCTAAGTATTAGTCCCCATTAGAATAGAGTCATTAAATCAATGACACTTACATAGGTTATTTATTTATCAAATTCTTATTGATTCAACAGGTTTACTCTAGTTGGCTCTTCTAATATTTGGATTAGGCCATTATTCTTTTTCCCCATATATATAACTTTTTACTAAAGAGGACATTGCCACCTTCCGGCCCACACAGGGAAAAAATCCAAGGTATTATGAGTGTTAACATTTGTGTGGCCTTGATGTAACTTGCAGTTAGCGGAGACAGCTGTGGAAGGTGCTAATCTAGGCAAGCCATAGGTCACTTTACAGGCCTTGTGTAACTGGGGGTTTACTTTCACCTGTACCTTTTGCAATTAGCTCTCCTACAGCGAGTAGTTTGCACCTCTTCTTGGCAATTTTTTCCTACAGCACTTCAAAGCCTTTGCTGTCTCCTTCTCAGACAGCTCACTGTTGTCTGTGACAAATGACCTGAGTTATAATTAGTGCAGTTGAGTTAGTTTCTCTTAAACATCTATGGCTCGACTTACACTGAAGAACTTCTCGGTCAAAGTTTATGCCAGTTCAGAAGCTGGGTTGCAGATATTTTTGACCAAACCCTGCAGGCAGTACAACCCCCACATTTCTATTTATCTAGTAACTGTCCGAGCCCCTAAGAAGGTAAGGATGAAGAAGAGTTGCAGGGACCAGCTGCAGATTTTCTAAAACTTTTAAAAATTTAATGCCATCTATTTGTGGGTGGGGGCTGAATCTAACTGCCAGAAACACAGTACAACTATTTTCCACTCCCTTCTGAATTTGCAATCCAAATGAATAGAAATGAGGTCTTTCTATTGATGATCAGCATTGCTTGGTGACTTTTGTGCCCAATAAATATGTCCTGCCTTCTTTCCACCCTTGTGGCTCCATGAAAGATCTCCCCCTCCC
Organism: Ctenosaura bakeri; assembly: GCA_948474755.1. NCBI lineage: Eukaryota > Metazoa > Chordata > Lepidosauria > Squamata > Iguanidae > Ctenosaura > Ctenosaura bakeri. The sequence continues at coordinate 257,318 of CAOLHI010001027.1, read as the reverse complement.
CACTTTGCTTATGGAGCAGTGAAGATATAGGTATTCTTGGGAGAAGAAAAGAGGAAGTTATCTATCGGTGGAGGGTGTGGAAAATATATATAGCCAAATGCCATGGTAGAAAAATGATTACTATCAACATGACAATCACTTCTGTTACTTTTGCTACTGTACTGGATTGAAATGATAGAGATTTGTAGTTCTCCTCATCCTCAAATCCGAACACCCTGTGGGTTAGGGGAAAGGAGCATGGGGGGCTGTTTGGTGCATTTGTGAGGGAGAGGAAACAGTACACAACCACTTTTTTATCCAGCTTCTACCATCATCATTTTTGGACTGTCATAGTGCTATTCTGCATTTCCATCATATCATAACACCCTCCATTTCAACATTTGACTTAAGATTTTCAAACAGTGTTGTCAGGTTTTCAAAATAGCCATAAGGGACAGCCAAAATTCATGACATGCAGAGATGGCAATCAGGAAGCAGCTATTAATAAGTTTGTGTTCTACCTAAATACCAGATGAAAGTATTTGATCTCAGTTACATTTTCCAATGTAAAATTAACATTGTCCAAATTCATAAATCAAATGATGCACACATTTCTGATTTTATGAAGTGTCCACACCCCAAGATACAGGATTTTCTGGCACCTCATTCAGTTTATATACAAGGAAAGTCTTTCTAACCCTCAAACTGGGAACATCTCTCGTAATAAAGAGATACCTGCCAGTCCTAAAAGGGACAAGCTTTCTTGTCCTTAAACAAGAGATATCCCTTATAATAAGAAACATCTGGTAACCATGTTTTCAACCAACACTTTCACTTTTTTCTTTTACTGTTTTGGATATGTTAATATATCATCCAGGAAATTGGCTGTATAATTGCTTTCTGCTTTATTTTCTTCTTCCCCTGTTGTGGGACTTGCAGATGCAGAGCTGTGAATCCTCTAGGGGCTGCTAAAATCATCATGCCACTATACCACCATGTCATTCCTACATTGGTGTATATCAAAGCTGCTGGAAAACACAACAACAAATGAAGGAAGGCCAGGAGAGAAAGGAGACACCCACAATCACCTCTTACTACACACAACGTCAGACACCCCCCCCAAAAGTGACACTTCACAGTTGGAGAAAACACATCAGCAAACAGCAATGTATCAACCAGTTTTAAATTGTCAGATTTTTCATGGGAAGGCAAACAAATGCAGCTGATATTGTGAATGAAGCTGAACAAATCAGGGCACGGAGTAAGTTGTGTGAACAGACAGAAAGAACATTTAATATCCTGTACACAAACAAACCTCTGGAGCAGAGGTTTTCAATCCTGCCCCTGTAAATATAATTTGCTGCCAGGGATCCCAAGACTTAACTCAAGATTTAAATATTCAAATATTTATTTAAATTGTCAAATATTTATTTATTCATTAAAGGCTTCTGGAGACTAGTATTTGAATCCCCACTCAGACACTGGGCAGTCACATAGGGATGGGAGGCAGTGTGCCCTGAGGTCACCCAGTGGCTTTCCATGGCTGAGTGAGGATTCAGACCCTTATCTTCAGAGTCACAGTTTGAGTGCACACACCTGCCTGCCACTATGTCCCTTTTGTCAAGGAAATGGCAGTGTGGGTGAGTGCAGAAACTGCTCACTTGTTTGGCTGTGCCCACACATTGTCACCATGTCCTTTTTGTCAGGGGTGTGGCAGCAGGAGAGGGTGTGGGTGCTGAAAACCTGGGTGTGTGCACATGCCTGCTGCCATGTCCATTGGTTTTTTTTGGGGTGCTGTCGCTCCTTGCCTGCCTTCCTGTGCACCGTAGCCCCACCCCTGTGTGCTGTAGCTCCTCCCCTGCATGCCATAGCTACACCCCCACACACCCATAGCTCCTCCCCTGCACACTGTAGCCCTGCCCCCATATACCATAGCTCCTCCCCATGCCACGTAGTCATGCACTGCAGCCACACCCATGCGCGCTGCAGCCACGCTCCTACAGCACTCATGCCAAGCTACACCACTGGCACTGGATTATCTTGGGCAAGTCACATTCTTTCGGCTTCAGAGGAAGACAAAGGCAAACCTCCTCTGAACAAATCTTGCCAAAAAAACAACAACCCCAAAACCCTGTGATTGGTTCACCTTTGGGTTGCCATAAGTCAGGAGGCACACAACAAAGTGACGCTGACAGCAGAAGGTTGTTTCTAGCCATCATATCTCTCTTCTTTGAAAACTGACTTATGGCAACCCTAAGGCAAACCTATCATGGGGGGTTTCTTGGTAAGATCTGTTGCCTTGCCTGTCTCTGAGACTGAGAGAACATGACTTGCCTGAGGTCACCCAGTGGCTTTCCATGGCTGAGTGAAGATTCAGACCCTTATCTTCAGAGTCACAGTTTGAGTGCACACACCTGCCTGCCACCATGTCCCTTTTGTCAGGGAAATGGCAGTGTGGGTGGGTGAAGAAACTGCTCGCTTGTTTGGCTGTGCCCACACATTGCCGCCATGTCCTTTTTGTCAGGGGTGTGGCAGCAGGGGAGGGTGTGGGTGCTGAAAACTTGGGTGTGTGCACGTGCCTGCTGCCATGTCCATTGGTGCCCACACCCCGTGCTGCTATATCCCTGACAAAAGGGACACAGCGGCAGGTGTGCACATACCCAAACTGTTTCCCTGCTTGCAAATGAGGGAGCAGTTTTGGAACCCGCATTCCCCTGCTGCCACCTCCCTGTTGCTGCTGTTGCAGCTGGGGTCCCACAGCAGGGCCTCCTAGTCCCCAGGTTAAGAACCACTGATCCAGAGTATGACAGTATTTCTGTTTGGTTTCCCTCTAAGAAAATAATTAAGGAGCTTCCAAAACACCATACTCATACAGCGTTCACTGCTATTATTATCATACTGCTCCAAGGAGTGATGGAGATGGGCAGTAAATAATGAGACAGAATACCTTCATGTGTAGGACTATTTCCGCACTAGCCTGTTATAGCGCTATGATTCCACTTGCAACATCCTATGGAATCCTGAGGTTTGCAGTTTCGGGAGGGGCCAGGCGGCCCCTCCTGAAACTGCAAACCCCAGGATTCCATAGGATGTTGCAAGTGGAATCATAATACTATAACAGGCTAGTGCGGAAATGGCCCAGGTCACTCTTCTTTTGGCAATATGCAAATCCATGCCAGAAAACTCTCATAAGTGCACTTGAGCTAAGCAAACAAATATACTGCAACTGAGGTCCAGAAATCGATTGTTTAGTCAAAGAATTAAACAGAAAGAAAATGTTTAAGCCTTTTACAGACACAGAATAGAATCAAAGAAATTTTATAAATATAGCTAATGCTCCCTTCTCTCCCGATTCCACATACAAAATATATAAACAGAGAGACAGGCATGGCAAGATTACTAGTACACACAAAACTTTAAAGAGACATTTAAAAACCCTGTCTTTAAAATGCACAATGAAACCAATCAAACCAATAAGAGTCCAGACCTCTGCATTTTTATGCACGTGTTTGTATGTGGATGTGCCTTCAACTTGTCTGTTGATTTCTGATGACTCCATGAATTTCATAGAGTTTTCTTAAGCAAGGAATACTCAGAGGTGATTTTGCCAGTTCTTTCCTCTGAAATATAGCCTACAGCACCTGGTATTTATTACAGGTCTTCCATGTACTAATCAGGGTTGACCCTGCTTAGCTTCCAAGATCAAATGGAATCTGATGCTGTTAGGGTATTTAGGCCCCTCTGTTCATTCATTCATTCATTCATTCACACACACACACACATAAATCCAAAAGAAAAAGAAAAAGGGTAACTATATTTTGGTCCAGCATACACAAGTTTTCAGAGTTCAGGTTTAGGGAATATGTTGCCTTACAGATGATGTGAGACGGCAACTTGCATTATCTATTATCTATCATCCTTAGCTATGGTGGCTTGAATTGATGGGAGCTACAATCCAACATCTGCACAGTCACACATTTAAAATGCTGATAAATCAGCCAACAGCTTTGTCTGAAACTTAGCCTTGATAATGAATAGAATGGTTGAATTGTATAATGAAATACAATGTATGGAAAATTCTCACCTTAACTGCTAAGCTTCTCTTATTCAGTTCTATAATCACCATGATTTTTCAAGTGTGGACTCTGGTAGTTGTGGTGGCATGATGGAAATAACCAGTATAAAATGCAAAGATTGTTTACTATCTTCTCAGGAAAAAAAAATGGCAGAGGATCCCAAACCAGCCACTAGATGTTGCTGTAACATAGTCCCCTAATCAAGAGGTAGGATGCTGATGCAGCCTTGGCTGTCAGCAAAAGCAGGGTGGGGCTGAGCTTCTAAAAGGAGCAATAAACTCAAGCCTCCTTGGAAGTCCCTGGCTATGTCTGAAAATTCAGTCTCTTTCTCACACAAACATATACATGGCTGATTTCCTTTACTGTGCCTACAGAGCTTGGGAAAAAAAAACCTGTTGGATTATAATTCTGGGAATCCCACAGCCTACACCAGTGGTTCTCAACCTGTGGGTCGGGACCCCTTTGGGGGTTGAACGACCCTTTCACAGGGATCACCTAAGACCATCGGAAAATACATATTTCCGATGGTCTTAGGCTCCATTTCCTCCTCAGTGGTGGTGTGCAAGTGCAAGCCACATACTCGCATCCTCCTGTTCCCTGTTCAGAAGGGACTGAAATCGCTTCACTTCTCCACTACCGGGAGAACCTCCCGTCTGACGGGCCAGCTTGGGGAGGCGGTGGCAGCACGGGGGGCAGGCACCCTCCTCGCCATGGCCCCTGCCCCACTCACCATGGAGGGGATGCTGCAGAATGGCTGGGGGGCCACAAGGCGGCACTTTTCTGGGGGAGCGAGCTGCGCCTGGCGCAAAAGACAAAGGCGCTGTGATTCCTCCCCCCCAGCCAGGGTTGACACTCTGGAAACTTTTCCCACACTGCCCCCCCCCAGCGGAAATGAGAGTGAAGCAGAAGCAGAGCCCGGGGGGGGTTCTCAGAGTTTTTTCCCGGGGGGGACGTGCGGCTCCTCTTTCTCTCCCTGCCTGCCCCCCCCCGTTCCTGGCTGGTGAGGTGGCCTTTGCCGGGGGGGAGGCATTGTAAATAATAAATAAATAATTTTATGGTTGGGGGTCACCCTAACATGAGGAACTGTATTAAAGGGTCGCGGCATTAGGAAGGTTGAGAACCACTGGCCTACACAGTCATTCACTATGCTGATTGAGAAATTCTTAGAAATCATTGTTCAAAAGTGCAATTTTTCCAGGCTTTGGCATTAACTTTACAATATTACATTCTGTAGCTGAGTTTTGCGTCTAGATCTAAAGCTGTAAAGAGAGATGCTAGAACTATAAGCTATGTTGGGGCCTTTGATCTGGAAATCCTAGCCCGCTAAATTCCAGACATAGCATGGTATAGCAAGGAGCAAGGGTGGCCCTTCAGATGTTGTCATACTAAAACTCCCAGCATTCTTCATCATTAGCTGTTCTGGCTAAATCTACTGGTACTGCAACTGAACATCTGGAAGGTTGTATAAGAATTGTGTAAGAATGAAGGAAACCACTATGCACATGTTCAGAGATTCTATCCTCCTTATCATCATACATTTCAAAGGCATGCCTCAGGAGTAAAACCAGACACACATTAACCCATACTAGTTCACACATGCCCAAAGGGATTTTCTGTAGTTTAATATTTAAGAGCTGATCACAGGCACCCAAACCACCAGAGGAAGCTGAGTGAGGACTTCTCATGTGTGTTGAAGGCATTGTGAATCTTCCACGACAGTCATTCCAGTCACCTTGGCTTCTTCAGGCTGCCTGGGAAACCAAGGAATCAAATAGACTCCACTCACTGGAAGAGGACATGGAGAAGCAATAGGGTCAACTATCCATCACTTCTGAATCCCACAGATCAAGGAAGGCTTTGACAGGTGTCGGTCTCACTACTTGGACACACTCCCCCCAGGTTCTCAGGAAGCTATTAAAAACCATCATCAGCCACAGAGGGCAAACAATCCTAAAAGATCTGCTCTCCTGTGGAACAGAACAAAGAAAGCCACACTATACCTGTAAAGTGATCTGGCTATGACAGAGGAGAGTTAAAAACACTAAACGTGCACACATACAACCCCAAATCACTCTTCTGCCTAGTCCACAATTTCACATCCTTTGTGTGACCTGCCACATGTGATGGTTTATTACTACACATCCCAGATCTTTGCTCTCAATGGACTCAGACAGGGAGATTATTAAGCAAAAGGATGGCTGATACATGAAGAAAATCCCTTAATTGTCAACCCACAAAACCAGGATTCTTTCAGACATCCTCAAAATGGAGGCGGTAGACCCTATAGAAATCAGTGGCACTCTCCAAACCCATCCTCTTTCCTCTATCCTATAGGAAAATGAGACATGTTATGTTACTTAATAACTTCAGATAAATCTTTTAAGACAGTTATTATGAATGTATAGAAAGGGTATGGAACCTATGGCTCTCCAAAAACTGCATCAGTTTTGCCCGCTGGACCTATGGTTGAGAATTATGTGGGTTATATCAATAGCATCTGAAGGGACCATGATTTCTTCACCCCTCAGAGTGAATGCAGTATAAAATAAGAAAGGCTCCTTTCATCAGAAAACCAAGCAGTCACAAAGCAGGAAAACTCAGACATTAAACTGGGCTGGAATGTTTTATTAACATCTCTAGCTATTGGCTGTAGGAAAAATGGTTGCCAAGTGAAAGAAGGACCAGGGCTTTAAAAATTGTGCAGAGGAGGGAATTTTAGTAGGTGTTGCCTGTATGAGAAATTAGAGTGTTAAAGGTATGGATGCCTTGGACCTTATTTTACTTGTCAATTCTAGCGAGAAATCCTGTTTCAGGTGATCAAAAGGAGGCTTAACCACTGGAAGGCTGGTGAGGAGGTTAAAAAAGGTTTATGAACATTTGGATCCTTCAGAAGAAGCTTGGAATAGATAGAATAGTGTTTGGCACTTGGTGGAAAGAAAGGAAGGAAGGGAGCAGGCACTATTGCTGAAGTACTGGTCATTGTTAGCAAAGTTAGAGCTGTAAAGAAATTTTGTTAGACTCAGCAAACATTTCTGTGGATTAAGGTTGATGAGTAAAATAAGAGACAGGCCTCCTGTGTTTTTAATGGTTGTGTAGAAGAAGGAATTTCAGCAAGTGTTACTTGTATGACAAAACTATTAAAGGTACAGAAGCCCTATTCTTTATTTCACCTGCAAATCCTAGTAGGAATTGAAGAAAATTTCCAAGAAAGAAAGTATGCACAAACTGCACATATTTTAAAATATGAATTGCTAAAATGCACATAATGAAAAAACAGAAACAGGCTTTAGTCAATGGAGTATAGATGCTCAAATAAGTAAACTGTGCAAATAAATGTGCAAATACAGGGGAAAAAATGGTGGAGGGAAATACTGCCAAGGAACTCAATACAAAACAAGGTGAGAAAAAATGCAAGTGGAATTTGGAGAACTAAAACTGAGGTGGATAAATGTTATGTGTACTGTATTTTCTGCTAAAAAATCTGTGTCCATACCAAAGGATCCACTATGTATGATAGAGTAAAACATGAATACCCACTGTAGAAGCCCAACCAAACCAACAGTTGGAATTATGCTTCACTCCTGGCTATCAAACCCAATGGTCTTCTCCTTGGTGGATTTGCTTGACATTTTAAAGGCCATTTCTGCCAATACCAAAGTATACATGGAAGCAATAAAGCCTGTGTGTTTATGATCCATTATATCAGGGCAGGCAACTGTGAAGGGAGTGGGACTATTTCCCTCACACCCTGCCCCCAGTGGGCCACAGTATTCCTCCCAGTATGACTGGAAGTGGTATCATGTCACTTCCAGATCTGCATCTTAGCATTTTCCAGGAGTTAGGTGGGGGAGGCTAGAGGTAGTGGGGACATAGGTAACCCAATTTTTTCAGCCCACTTTTTATAGAGGTTTGTGTGTTATTCAGCTAAAAAATTGGTCTAAATGTTTTCTGGGAGCTTTTAGATCTCCTGGGGAGCTTTGGGAGGCCACAAAATTAGGTCCCATAGGATAAATGTGGTTCATGGACCACACTTTCCCCCACATGATATGAAGTCATTCCTATATAGGCAGTTCTGAATTTGCTGCCAGTCTTTTAAAAACGGAATAGAAAATTCTCATGGCAGGTTATGCAATTAGAGGCACTAAGCCTGGCTGAGATGATCTGGTTTTATTTTCTTCAGTATGTCCCTTGTTTGTTTTATAAGCACAGCTACATTAAAAAACCCCACAGTTGTTTGCTCAAATTCTCTGATATTGTGCAAAGAGGCAAGAGGACTATGCAAAGCATTGAGGCCCCCATGCCTTGAACCTCTGAGGCTCCGCTAATTCCCACTCCTAGTGCCACCTTCTGAAATTTCATCAGGCATACAGGAGAAGGAAACAGGAGCATGCAGACTTAGAAGCGGGTGGATAGGATTCTGTGTTTCTTGCTCAGCCCCAGAACCTGTTTGTCAAATCAGAAGGGTCTTGGTGCAGGTGTGAAGCACTGTTTACTCCCCAACAGCAAAATACAGCATATCTGAATTTCTGTGTTTCTTTCCTTTTAAGAAATTAAGAGCCACCTTCCTGTTTCCTCAAAGAGGAGATGGTGATGAAAGCAATAACTGAGATTGAAAGAAACCTATACTGAGAGAAAAGCTTGCCCTATAAGCCCCCAAAAGCCTATGCATCTATTTCCAAAACTGATTGCCAACTGTGGTCTTAATTTTAACCCTAATTTCCTCTGACGTTTGAGGAAGGGGAGTTAAAGGAGAGAAAGCGATAGTTCACACTTCCCTAGTGCTCCAAAGTCACTGGTAGGAAGAGGATACAGCAACAAAAAAGAGAACTTGTGCATGTCTGCGTGTCTATCTGAACATTTCAGACAGAGGAGCTTATGAGTTCTGAAAACTTGCTGAGCCCCTACAATTAGATCTAGAGCTAATGCTGGTGGAGATCATCTCTGGGCATGTGATGATGAGTCTTGTGAACTGGTTCCCTCACATAAAGACTATTTGGGTGTAAAGCTCAAATCCATGCACCCTGCATTAAAAATCTAAAAGGCAGACTCTGCTGGGGCAGACAAAGCACTAACAGTTCTCAGGAACTGTTGCATCAAAGCCAGGAATTACTGCACAATCTAAATACTGGAAGATTAGCTCACAAGATTACCAGTGGAAGGCATGCCAGGTTTTGAAGAGAAAAGTTTAGGTTGTTTGAAGAGGCTGCCTTTAAAAGGACTAGTCTGGGATGCAGAAGCAAGAGTAGCGAGATCATACAGACATTGGTTCTCTTATAGCTGTACAGTTGGCACTCCACATTTGTTAGGGTTAGGGTCACAGGACCCTTGCAAAAGCATAAAAATAGCAAGTATCAAAATGTATGTGTGTCTGTGGGAAGGAGGCTGAGGCATGGTGGAGAGAATGGGCACCCAGGGTCCAAACCAGGTCAAGGAAAGCAGAAGAAATGGGGGTGGATCAGCATGATATCCCTATATTTCCTTTCTCTCACTATCTCCTTCCTTGGGTGTGTGGGGGAATCAGGAGAAATTGGGCTGCAAACTGTCCTCCAGGAGGAGAAGGACCAGAGGCAGATTTTTGAAGGGCTATGTAGCCTGATTGGAGCTGCTGAGACGGAAGGTTCCCCTGGAAAAGAAGTGCCTGATGTGGGGGCAGGGGGAGTGGTTGAAGAAATGTGCAAATAATCAAATCTGTGAAAGTCAATCCCAGAAATGTGGAGGGTCAACTGTACTGGTTACCATTTAGTGTGGGGGTTCACTTCTCAAAGTGCTGTCTTTAGTGCGTTTGTTTGTTGTTTGGTACCACTTATATCCTGTTCTTCAAAACAACTAAGGATACTTACAACCAAATAACATTGTAAAAGCAGCATAACAGAGTAAAATAAAGTATGCAAAACGTTGCAGTGCAATTCTATAACCCTTCATTGAGAGTAAGGCCCACTGGATTTAATAGTCCTTTCTTCTAAGTTGACCAGTATAGGGTTACACTGTAAGCTAGTTTCTTGCCAGATTCAAATTATGAACTTAAACATGTTAAAGGCCTATCTACACATCCACTGAATGTCTTGCTGCCATGTGCATAAAGGGTGGGTGGATGGGTGGGAGAGTTATTTATTTATTTATGCATTTATGAGATAGTGAGGAGGGAGCAAAGTTTTACCAAGATGACAGTGCATAGTACTCAGTTTACTATTAAATAAATGAAACCCCAGATGTAATTGCATTTAGTATCATGTACAGTTAGGCTGTAAAAGCCCTGGGCAAATAGCAAGGCCTTTTAACTGGTGCTGAAAAGGCAGAAAGGTCAGTTCCAGGAAAACTTCTCTGGAGAAGGTATTCTAAAGGCATGGTGCCTTGCACTATCTAACTGAGTCAGACCCATCTCACCTTTACAAGAGGAGGAAATGAGGCCCAAAGAAACACTTCATAGGCTCACAGGGCTGGGGTGATATAGTAGTCAGATGTCATGATTCCATTCACAAGTGGCAATTGTAGGTGCCATTTCACCAGTCTGGGATACACATGGTAAAATCTTCCATGGAGCAGAGTATGGAGGGAGGTTTACATTTCAAAGTGGGGCACTGGGTATTCACTTTATTCTCTCCTTCTCACTTTCTTACTGTCTGTGATAGCAGTGACAGCTGAAGCAGTCTTTCTTTGGCAGCCAGTGACAACTAGTGGCTTTCACTTTGGGGGAAAGGCAATAAATCCTCTTTGGTTTTTAATTCAGAATTTAAAGAAGCATCAAAACAGATCTCATGCTTTGGATAGTTCAGTTAAAATTCAGACTAAAACCTAGAGTAGACTCACCAGTGCACTAACCACGTCTGCCACTACCTGCCACTGTTGGCAGCCCATTTACTCTTTTCTTTTTCCCAGGCTGTCCTGGGCCAAGATGTGGTTTTCTTTCAGCTGATGAGAAAACATCGAATCTTTCCTCCTGGAGGAAACCTATTCTCTCCTTCCCCAGTTTTGCTACATCCTGGCCCAGGACAGTCTGGAAAAAAGAGCTGGATGGCTGGAGTAGCAAAAAGCCTGCAAATCTGTTGGCCCTGTGTCCTGCTTTACAGAAAACAGTCCTCTATTACAACTGTCAGAGAATGGCCCATGCTCAAAGATGCCCTCTGCAGAGATGGAAAGAATTTTCATGGATAGCAGACCTGGCAGGCATCTAGCACCATCTTCCCCACTATGGCAAGATATACCTTGTTTCTACTTCAATTAGCATCTATAAACCATTCAACTATGGATCATTGTTTTGTGCTGTCCCACCTAGTGCGCAAATATGTTCGATTGAAACAAAAGTGCCTGTTTGTAGCATTTATTGATCTTTCAGCAGCTTTTGACTCCATCAATAGGGAATGGCTATGGGACAAATTATATAGAACAGATATAGACAAAAGGTTGCTAATGTTAATGTGTGAACTCCACACTGATACTAAGATCCAAGTAAGATTGAATCAATCCAGCTTGTTATCAGAACTGATACCAACTAGTCGAGGTGTTCAGCAAGGCTGTCTATTAGCCCCATCACTATTTAATTTCTATGTTAACTCACTAATAACTGATTTAAGCAATAATGACAACTTTGTTCCCTCTAGACTGGGAAATAAGAAATTAACAGTACTTATGTATGCGGATGATACCATTCTATTGTCACAGACACAACAAGTGATGAAGAGATTACTGAAAGCCTTTAATCAACTGGCATTACACAACAAATTAATAATTAATTATGATAAAACCAAAATCTTAGTATTTGCCAATAGACATATAAAACATGTATGGCAGATTGACGGGCATCCTATAGAACAGGTGAAATCATTTAAATATTTAGGCCTAAATTTTCCCCAGACTGGACTCTGGGCAAATCATTATGAGAGTACCAAAAAAATTGCCATTAGCACTGTCAACTCCCTACTAAGATTCTATTGGGGCAGAGGTGGTAAACAGATCACACCTGCTATTAAAATTTATAAGGCTAAAGTAGTTACTCAGATATATTACAGTGCTGAACTTTGGGGAGTATCCTTGAAAATGCACCTACAAACAGTTCAGAATCATTTCCTCAGGGCAATTTTAGGATTTCTTATAGGAACTGAAACCTCCATTTTGGGGTTGGAGGCTGGTCTCCATACGCTGAAGAGTGCTGTTTATATGTATGCAATCAAATATTGGCTGAAACTGAGAAAAGGAATGGGTTCTTTAGTTTTGAGTGCCTTTAAAGAAATGTCAAATTGCAATAGTAGAAAATTTTTATCCTGGAATCAGAAGATTCTACATCTAGTATGTTATGGTTATGGTTATGGTTATGGTCCCTTGCTGGAGTCTTTAGATGCTTTAAACTTTGAGCAAGCAGCTCAACATCTGAAAGCACACATTTCAAAGAAGGACTTCCAAGCTGATCGCACTTCCATATGTCTGTCAAAATGTGTTCCCTAGTATGCCAAATTACCTATACAAATGCCTCATTCTCAATACTTAAATAGTATAACAAATTTTAAGTGGAGATATGCTCTCACAGCTCTCTGTTGTAACTCAATGGACTCAGCAATAGTTCATGGAAGGTACCATCATATCCCTAGGGAGGACAGAGTCTGCCCATGTGGGAGCAACACAGTTGAAGATCTAGTACATTATCTATTGGTATGCCCAACTTACACAGACTTAAGAAATGCCTTGTTTAAAGAACTTGATCTTACACCCAATAAGCCTAGCTCATTTCTAATTAAATTTCTTCTGGGAGATTCAGTTCCACACATTTCCAATAAAGTTGCTTGTTTTGCTTTCAAAGTATCGATTTTGAGAAGGGAACTTAGTAATAAGGATAAATAGATACTAGAGATGATGGATGAGACCATAAAGTACAACATTTTTGTATTGTTTTAATGCTGTTTTTATCTGAAATACTTTGTAATGGCCTTGGCTATACAAATAAAGATGATATTATTATTATTATTATTATTATTATTATTATTATTATTATTATTATTTTCTATAAATATGCATGCACATTTTATGCTAATATGTCTTTAAAGAAGAAGATCATTTTATTTTGTTATTGCTTACTTGTTTATGGATTTGTTCTTTATTGTGATTTATTCTTGTTTGGGTATTTTTTAATTAGAAGCCAAGATATGAAAGTAACAAACAAAAAAGAGGCAGCCATAATGTTGGACTTATAGGAGCTAAAGGGATGAGTACAAATGTGACATTTCTTGATGATCTAGAAAAGGAAAAGGCAACTCTGGTGCAGGGTCAGCTTTTGTCCACTTGAGGGGCTTCAGTTAAATATCTATGGTTGAAAATTGGCTGAAAATGCAACCCAAAAGTGACAGAATTTCCTTCCCATTTGTAACTCCCCCCCCTAGTTTTCAGTCAATTTCTGTATTTAAATTTTTGTTGCCTTTGTATGTAACTCTTCTCTAGGCAGAGTTTTGGGCCATATTATGAGGTCTGGGGGCTTTGAAAGTCTTAGAAGCAATGACGCTTAGGAATCTGGGGAGCTGTCATCCAAAAAACAACAACAAAAAAGGATCTTTTCCAAATTCACCATTTTCCAGAATGGTTTGTCTGCCCAGAAATCTTTTCAGTTCTGTCACAGAATGCTGACATATTTGAAAAGGATTCTGGGACATGTTGGAAGATATTTTATCAGGCCAGAAAACCTTTTCAGTCTCATGGTAGGCCCACATGAATGTGCATAGTCCCTAGAGTACATCTCAGAATGGTCTTCAATATACATTGGCCACAAAGGGCAAACCATCTTTTGGACAGCTTGTCATCACAGAACCTTCTAACATGTTTCCAAGAATCCCATGTGTAGGATCATAATTTGAAAGTGCCTGAAAGAAACCAGCTCCAGCTCCACATCTGCTTTTGGGGATCCAACACTTACCTTGGTGTCTTTGGTTTCTTTGGTTTCTTCAGCAGTCTCTTCCCCTGTGTCAGTTTCATCATAAAGGTCAGACTCCTCGGAGGCTATTGGGACATGGATGGTCAAATTGGGATTGTTAATAAAGTTCATTTGCTCCAGTTCGTCAATGAGTGGCTCTTTTCTGCGTATCCCATCCATGTATTCTGATCTGAAGTCCTGGTCCTCCTTTTTGGATATGCCATCCATGTACTCTGATTTGAATCCCTGACCTTCTTTTTTGGATATGCCGTCCATGAGTTCTGATTTTAAGTCCTGGCCTGTGTCCATGTGGTTCAGAACAAAATTTTCCTTCTTGCTGTCATCCTGTTCCTCAGTTGGTGGCTCTGTCTTCTCTTTCAATTGCCTATGAAGCAGCAGAAGGGCATGCTTCTTTACATAGTCAATTGCTCGTGTGATTCTGCCAATAGCAATTTGCAAATTGTTCATCTCGCCATCATCATCAGATGCTGCCAGACTATCAGCGCTGAAGGAGCTCAGCAGCAAAGCTAAGAAAAGGTTCAGGACCTGTGGGGACAAAAGCAGATACCAGCTCACAGTTTAGAAAAAATATTCTCAGTAGGTCTGAAATGCCACCCCCTACACCAGATCTTACAGTCAGCATCCTACAGAAAGAATTTACCAGGGAGATCAAGTTAAGTTATCAGAAAATGCACTGGAGAGTACCAGTGTGATGGGCCATCAGCCATTCTACTGGAGCGGGGATGGGGGCAACATCTGTACCATGCTATTCCAAGTTCTGTTTCAAGAAAATGTGAATTCTGTGACTAGTACAAATTATGCAAAACAGAACATGTTTGCTTATTTCTACTTATTAAAATGCTGCTCAAATCCTCCCTGTCCCAGCCTGCTGAGAAATGTCCAGATATTTGCTACAATCAAAAAGGTTAGAAATGTCTACATTTTAGGATGCTTCTTAGGATACTGATGTTCACATTTGTTAACAAATTCTTTGTAACATTTGCTTTAAAGTCCATCTTACCTGTCAGCCAGCACTCTGTGGGAGGCCACTAAATACACACATAAAAACAATAAAACAACACATTCATATACTCATATTTGCCAGTGTATAAGACACACTGGTGTATAAGATGCACCCCACTTTCAAACAGTATTTTTTGGGGGGAAAAGTGAGTTTTATATGCCAGCAAATACAGTATTAAGGTAAAACTAACAACTGAAGTAGTAAAATGATCAGCTACACAAATGCTTCACTGTAAGGGTAGTCTTAATTTTCTTCCTAACACAACTATAATACTTGCATAGACTGTATGTGGATCTATTGTTAGGCTTTTCTTGGGTTACATCTCATGTTATTCACCATTATGCTAGTGCCAAATCGTGAGATTTTGTACTACTTGCCCACAACTATGGATCATGCATAGCACCATTGCCCCAAGACGTGATTATGCACACAGATATACAAAACTACTCCTCACTGCAACTCATACCCTTTTCCATTGGTTTATAAGCATCTGATGTAGACTTGTGGCTCCTAGCAGCCACTACTGCCCAATTTTTGGAAAGAAATTCTTGGGAATGGATGGTTACACTAAGAAGGCATTCTTTCCTTGTTGTGGATTGGTCCATTCTCCGTGTAAGAGTTCTTTCTGCCATCCTTGCTCTATTTAACCCCATAGATCTGTAGATTTTTATCTGGAAAAGATCAACTACTGACTGACTTCCCAATCACCACTAGGATGAGTCCAGCTTGTAGGATGAACTCATGATCTGACAGAAGAATAATCCTCAGGACATTACAAGAATACATTCAAACTGAAGTTCCAAATTAACTATAAAACCTATCAGAGTCTTATTAAGATTAAGAAGGAAGAAAGTAGGTAGGAAGCAACAAATAAATAAACTGCTGTACCTCCCAAATATGTGCAGCAGATGAGCTTTCTTCTACTCAGGGTCCTCCAGATGGGTTGGACTATGACCTCCCCAAATACCTTAGCCAGCTGCAACACACATCTGGGTGATACCAGGTTATGGAAGGTTGTATTAGACTAGGGATGGGCAACATGGCCCCACCTGCCAATTTTTGCCATCCTATCTCCAAGATAGCACATTGTGAAAAATGCTGCCTGTGGTTGTTTTTGTTTTTAATAAAACAATGAAAACCATGTTCCTGAAGAGGAGGCTGTCTTTTAGGGCAAGTGTCCCTGTGCACCTTGTTCTAAAGGAGAAAGGAGAAAAATACTTTGTGCATAAAGTTGCCAGGTTTTCAAAATAGCAAGAAGGGGCAGCTGTTAAAACATGTTGAGTTGAAAATCGGAAAGCAGCTATTAACAAGTTTGTGTTCTACTGAAATACCAAATGAAAGTATAGATATCTTTTACCTTAGGGTGCATCTAGGTTGACTGAAAAGTACCAGATTTTGTTCCTGATCGTTCCAATTTTATCCTGGTTTAAAATAAAACAAGCTGAGTTGCTGATGTAAATGGTCTCTGATTATACTGGGAGCTGATAGAAAATATTCTGGGCTAAACAAAACATGTATGGATCTCCTCAAATAAAATCAGAAAGAAAAGGAACAAAATTTGGGATTTTGTGGTCTTTTCAATCCATGCAGATATACCCTAAACCTGTATAATTACGATATTGTCCACATTTATAAATTACATGATGCACAAATGCCCACATCCCAAAATACTGGATTTTCTTTCTTTCTTTTTTTCCTTTTCCTTTCCTTTCCTTTTCTTTTTTTTGGTACATCATTCACTCTATAGAAAAGGAAAGAGTTTCCAACCCTCAAATAGGAGACATACCTTATAATAAAGGACATTTGCCAGTCCCATAAGAGACAAGCTTCCCACCCCTCAACAAGCAACACCCCTTATAATAAGAGACACTTGGCAACCCTACCTGTGTACCTTGTTGTAACAACAACAAAAAAAAACCTTTTAAAATGGAAATATAGATTTCTACTGTGTGGTGCATGTGGTGGTGGATTTGTTATGCCGGCTGTGATACCCCAGATGGGGGCTCCCAGATATCACTTTGATATCATTTAATTTGGCCTTTGCTAGACCCCTCTCCGTTGCCCCGCTGCACGTGTTTGGGTTGTTTTCCGTACAGGCACGTACTGGCTGCGACTGATTAATAGCTCACATTCCATTCTCCATTCAAGCCAGCAATCCCCAAGCCTCAGGTAGCTTTAGGGAACTCCCATACCCACAGTTCCCACCAAGTCATACCTTTTCAGAGGGCCATCAACCTACCGGTCACTCTATTGTCTTTCAATGCAAATCCCATCATGTTAACACTGACCTCACGAGATCCTTTTGTCTAGCGCCAAAACTCCTTTGTTCCTATCTGGTTTTGCCATAGCCGACAGGCATGTTCCACCCTATATAAGGTCCTCATTTTGAGACCTCGTTGGTTCCCCTTGAACATCCATCCCGTCCTGCTGCCGGTTTGTTCAGGAGTTCCCCTCAGCAACCACGCTTAGCCCCTCTTCTTCTGCTCCAGTTTCTTCAGGACCACGCGACCAGGTGTCGTATCACCCGTGCTCCCTCTGTGTCTATTTCCCATTCTATAAGTTAGGAGTTAGTGTGCATGTTGTTTATTTTACTGTTTAGGTTTAATAAAGTTTCTATTTGTTTATTTAAACCCTGTTGGCTTGCTCTCTGAGCTGAAGCCGTAGACGTTGGGTTAAAGATCTCGCTACGTTAACCTGCCTCTTACTAGCTAAACAGTGCTCTGCGTTCTAATCTCCCCACATTTGGTATTTTTAATTGGCAAGGCTGGGCGCCCCTCATGGGACCCCCCAAATTCTCAGGGTAACAGATTGCAATGCAATATACCACATGGTGGGTTTGGAAGTGACGTCTTGACAGTTAATTAAACAATCTTAAAGTGTGATTGAAAACTTACCGAAGGAAAGATATATTCTGAGATGATAAAGGGATTATTTGGTGACACTGGAAAGACATTTGGAAAGTGACATTGTAAATCTTTATAGCATTGCAGGAGAAGCCAGGGGAAGGACTATCTACCCTCCAGTCAGAAGTGGTAGAGTGGCCTTATATACTCGGCACTTTGGTGAGGAGCATCTGGAACAATGGCCCATTTACTATGTACAATGAACCACGAAAGTAGAAATGTAAGATGAGAATTAGTGGAGATTTCCTCTTTATTCATGGTAAACAAGAGTTTGGGAATATTTCAGTTGGTAAAATAACAAGCTATCCTGTGGACCCATGACATCTTAGAGACCCGACAGATTTGCATGGCTTTGGGTAATACATCTCATTATGGGCTCTGGAATAGAGAGATGAGTCCAGTTGTGTAAAAGATACATCTTTTCTCATGTCTTTCTCCATAGATATCCTTTGCTTCTCCACAGATACCTTACACAGATACCTTCTGCCCAAGAAGAAGAAGAAGAAGAAGAAGAAAGAGGAGGAGGAAGAGGAGGGGGAGGAGGATCTCCCCTTTGGTCCATCTGCTCCAATGCAACCCCACAGTCATTGGCTAGAAATGGAAGCTGCTGCTCTGGGCAACTCAGGGTAAGAGTAGATGGTGGACTTCCAGAAAGCTTAGGACCTTAGCAGTTGCCCAGCAAAGCCAATTCTAAAGCAATGGCTTCACCCAGTTCTACATGGAGACAACACATTGTTAAAGTGGGGACCTTCTACAGGCAAGATGTGAATTTGGTCTGTACTACTGACCTATGGTCCCTTCAGCAGTTACAGAGGAATAATAACAACTGGAAATTACTACTGAAGTTGCAGTAATTAAAATTAGAAGATTAAAAGATTAAGCACTGCCCCACTCTTATATATGTGCACAGTGCAAAATACACTGGCCAGAAGTCAGTTGAGAAATAAGAATGTGGTAGGAAAGGATGATGACATAGGGGGAAAAAAGCAAGTCAGGATAAACAAGGACAGAAAATAGAATCATAGAGTTCAAAGATCCCTCAAAGTTCTCCTCCTGTCAGCCTAGGGAATCTACTGATATAGAACCACTGATGAGTGGCTATCCAGCTTCTGCTTAAAATCTCTAATGAAAGAATATCCACTTTCTTTCAAGGATGTGTGCATCACTGTCAGACAGGTCATGTTTCAGGTAATACCTTACAGTTTGAATATTTCATTTGTGTCCTGCCTTATGATGGAAAAGAAACAGTGGTGGAGCTTGCAGTGTGTGGAGGAGGGGCTATGGTGCGAGGGGCCCCCACTATGCACGGAGGCATAGCTGTGGTGTATGGTGGCATGGCCAGGGCACATAGGTGGCTATGGGCCAGAACACCTCAAAAACATTGACGACCGGGGCAAATCAACCCCCTGCCCCCACATTCCTACGCGACTGAAAAGAAAACAAATTTCCTCCATCACCTATTTCAAATATTTCAATACAGTTATCATATTACTCCTTCCTAATTCTTTCTCCAGACTACACAAACCCCAACCCTTTTCACCTTTGCTCATAGGATGTCTTGGCCTCTCACCATCTTTGTCACTATATTCCAGCTTGCTGGTACTCTTCCTACACTGTAGTGCCTAGAACTGAAATACATATATTTCTTCCAATCTAGACTTTATCGTTCTATTGAGGCAGGCTGGGACTCCATTAGCCTTTTCAGTATTTGCATCATTGGTTCACATTTAGATTGTAATCCGCTAAAACCACTAGATTCTACATCCAGCTGTCCTTGGGCCTGTGTTTATGCAACCAGTTCTTCCTACCTAAATGCAGAACTTTGTATTTCTCCTTGTTTAAATGCATTTTGTTAATTTTGGCACAGTGCTCCACCCTGTCAAAATCACCTTGAATTCTGTTTCTGTCTTTGAGGATATCAGCAGTAATCTTATCCAAAAAAGAAAAAAAGTTCTTGGAAGTATCCAGACTTTCTCTCTTTCTCCGTCTTTTATTTTACCTATATATTAATGGTTTTGCATCCAAAATGTTTCTTGAAATATTCTGGGTTTCCCTCACTCCTCCTTCCCTTTTTAATTATTATTCAAGAATTATAGTTAAGTGTTCAAGTTTTTTTGTGTTTTTTTACCGATATTATACTAGTTAAGGATCAGGATCCTTTCTTTTTACTGCTAGCATTCCTCTTTCCCTTGCTTGATCTGTCTTAAATCTGCTGTGTTGGTAAGAGTCACTATGCTTTTTGATGGTGGGCATCTTAGCCAGAACAGGGATAACATAGGCATACAGCTGTTAAAGAGGCACATTTCATTTCAGGAAATAATTGGTGTCCTGGGAGTGGGAATAAAAAGTCCTTGTATACACTGGGAGTTCCCAGGGAAAGCTTCAGGATGGGGAAAACGTCATATAGATATCCCAAACAAACAAACAAAAGACAGAAAGAACAGGAACAAAACCAGAGATTTTCTCATTGAACCCTAAGCTACCAACTTTGGTTTTGATCTGCAAATTTAATAAGTATCCACTCTGCTCTTTTGTCCAACTCTTTGATACAGAGGTTAATAAAACTAGGCCCAAGACAAAATCCTGCAACATACACGTCACTTAGCTCAACTCATAAGGAGCTATTGATGATCACCCAACAACAGTACCTAAGGTATTTGGTTCAGATGTACATAGAAGGTTGCAACAAAAAACTGGGCACTGAGGGGGGAGAATCAGAAAAAGAGGGAGAATGAGAAGAGAGCAATTTCATCCTTTCTCACTAAGCCTTAGAGTTCCCAAAGTAAACTGATGGGATACAGGACATACAAAGGAAAGTCCTCCATCACACACTGTATCACTAACTTATGAAACTCACTACCAAAAGATAAGGTGATGACCACGGGCTTAGATCGGGAGTAGAAACCATGTGACCTGCATGGTCATATTTATAACCTGTGGGACCTTTCACCACTTCATTCACCTCTATCTAAAAAAATGAAAACAAACAAACAAAAAAACCCTAACCCCCACCCTTTTTCAGCAGAAAATGAGAATTGCCACTCCCGGAAGCCACCAGGTGCAGCGATTTTCCTTTTTAAAAAAGATGCAGAGTCTCCCTTGCAGCATCTTGTTTTGCTCGAGATCTCCTCAAAAAGTTTTACAAAATTATCTGGAAATGGAGTGCGGGTTACTTCCAATGAATCCAAGGCAGTGAACGTATCTCTGCTACTCCCAATTTTTACTCATAACAACCCTATGAGGCAGTGCAGGCAGAGAGAAACTGAACCATCTAAGGTTATCCAGTGAGTTTCATAGTTCAGTAGGGACTTGAACCTAGACTTCCCAAGTCACAGTCCAACAGTCTTACCAATAAAACTCTTTATCAAATGAATTAGAGAAATTTCTCTCTCATTTGCTATTTACTAAGAGATGTAAGTAGAACGAACCAGCATTCTATTGTATATCAGTTACTAAGGGGCAGATAACAGACAAGCTGATAGGTGTCAGGGTTTCCTGGAGGCAACTGGCTTGTAATAGTTGAAAACAACATAGTGGACCCCTCAAGTGCTCCTCCATCAAGGCAATGGCAGTAGCTATGCTGGCTGTGGAATTTTGAGAGCTATTGTCCAAATAACAACATTTCCAAGTTCTGGATAAAGTCAAAATTGGGGTTCTAGTTCAGCCTAAAGCAGGGTCACTTGTTGATCCCCCCCTCTGCTGTATCCCTCTTATCAAAGGCATCGGTAGGACTAGAGGCATGCCATGTACAGTAACATCAGCAAGAAAGTGGAATGTGTTTGCTGTGAAAAGCCGGCCTTCTGCCCACTCTCAGCTGTCAATGTTTGTGCCTCTCCCCTGCCAGGAGCACATTTGAGAAGGGACTCTGCTGATATTCAAGGTCATGGCTATTTGCACATGGCTCATGCCTCATGACTTAACTAGGACCTTTATATAAACCCTTTCCTTGAAGCTCTCAGATGCTTCTCTTAAGCACCTATGACGGCAAAGAGAGGTGACTGCTACATATAACCCTACAGGTGGCTCAAGGAAGAAACTTCCTCCTCTACTCAGCAATGCCCGCTCTTTTTCTCATAATAACTTTCAATGGAAATGACATCAACAGAAAACTAGGCTCCAGAAATGCACCAACTGTGGAGGCTGACCACAAAATTCTTAAAATGAGTGATATTTGGTTTGGATTGCAGGAATGATAATAGGGAAGAGTTCAATGCAGGCCGGTGAAAATTACATGTGCTGCTGATCCCAGGCCACAAAATCCTTTCTTCTAATCAAAAATGTGCTTAGCTGTGATTAGCTGATAGCGCTGAAAGACACACTGCACATGTTCAGAGGCTTTTTAGTGTTAGACAGGCAGTGCATTTATGAGTTCAATGGACTGCATAAAGAGAAGCTGAAAATCAGTGGGGAAGAACCAGAGCTTGGGAAAAGTCACATTCACTACTTTGGCCAGAATGGGCCTTCTGGTATGGCTCTATGGATACATACATCTTCTTAGTGTACAGTCCTTCGAACAGGTTCAGGCACTGAAACAATTTTAAAATGTATATTTTAAATTGTTTTAATATGATTAATAATTTAATTCTGCTCTTATGTTCTTAATTATATTGCAATTATTTTAATTTGTAAGCTGCCCTGAGTCCCTATTTTGGGGACAAGGCAGGATATAAAGAAGGACAGTAACAACAACAGCAAACCCTGCAGCCAGCTGTTTAATACGGTCTCCTGGCCCATACTCAAGAAGTCTTACTCCATAAAATGAGAGGCTTAGAAGGAATTAAATGGATTTTTGGTTTACCTGAAAAGTCCACATCAGCTTCCACTTAAATCACCTTACTTCATCCTGGACAAACATCACATTCTGCTTCTTCCTGTCCTCAGTCAACACTGATAATGCCACCTTTCCCACAAAGTCTGCCAAAGTTAGAATCTGAGCATTTTCAGTGCTTCGAAAACTGAAATTCTCTTTTAGTGTACAGTGGATTACCTTTATTTAGTAGATTTTAGCATATGTGTACAGGCAGTTGAGGGAACACTGGACAAAGTGCATCCAATGGGCATTTTACATTGATAAGCCTGCACAGCTATACTCCACAGGTGGCTGAAAGCTGTCATTTTCCTTTTTTACAGTATTACAAACTGCCTAATGTATTGTCTTTCTGGGGCACTGTAGAATAACATGGAGGCTAAGAGGCCCAGCTGCCTGGCACAGAGAGCCCTGATGGGGCAATGGGGCCCTAGCAGCTGTCCTACAATAGCAGGTGCTGATGCTATGCTTGTGTTCAATCTTAGAGATTCTACAGCCAATGATTTGGCTGGTCATTTCAAATTAATGAATGAAATGCAGGCATCCTGGACTACAGCTGTTCCCATTACCAAAAACATGCAGCACCCACCCCTCTTACTTGTCCTAAACACTTGTGGCAAGGTTTTAGATCATAGCTGAAGAATCTGTGCCCATCCAGATGTTGTTGGACTGTACTTTCCATCAGCCCCATGTAGGCTGATCAGTGGTAAGGGATGTTGGGAATAGCTGTTAAATGACAGCTGGAGGGCCACTAGTTCCTCAGTCCTATCTTAGACGTTTCTCATTACTCCTGACTTCCTGGAAACTGGAGATGGACTTTTTATTTTCAGAAATAAGAGGATTCTGGGATTCCTTCTTAACAGCAATTTGTGCCTTTTATTTTAGAAGCACTCTTTCCCAATACAGTGTGTATAATTATTGTGGCTATATGACTCGTCATACTGTCTGGGGGATTCTGGGAGTTGCAGTCCAATAGAGTAACATCACTAAGATCTAGAAGTGAGCACTCTGTACACCTGCAAATGTGTTCCATTATATATCACAACTTCATATAAATGTAGCCCTTATCTCAGGCCATCCCGTTCAATGACCGTGGACAGCTCCCTGCTCATATCACTTTCCAAGTAGATTCCTGCCAGATTAAGGGACCCTGGAGAAGCAGCCAAGCCTCAGCAGTCCAACCTCTAGGAATGCAGGGAACTTTCAACACTCCTCAAATCTGTGAGTGTATGGTGTTCTTTGATGAGGGGTGGATAGACGCGTGGCAAAAAAGGAATTTCTTTCCCCAGAGAAGTTAGCACGGGGCAAAGAGAGGGTAAAGGGGCCTTTTAACCCTTCCTCCTTTGGTGGCTTCTCTGCCCAAAATCAGCTCGATTACATTATCTGTCTTCCCATGGGAGGGGAGGAAGATATAAGTACAGAAGGAAAGAAATGTAGAACACCAAGAGAAGTGAAATTTTAACTGAAAATAAGAAAAGTTGTCTTCACTTAATTGAGGGGGTAGATATGAACATATGCTGGACAGCAGAACTGGCTGAAATGCTGGGGGGACACCTTCTCCTGGGAATTTAGGCTTCTTTCCTGGAAGCCTCAATCACATATGCATAACTATCAACACAGTGCATTACATGCATGTATCTCATTAACACAGTGGCAAGAACGGAGGATTCAAAGCATTTTCAGAAGCACTGTCCTCTTTATAACTAATCATTGAGGAATACAAATTTCTGGGCTCTATTTTCTTAATTTATTACATTCTTAGAGTTTCTTCACATAACAAACTGATCAGAGAGATGCCACCTGATCCAGGTCTTCAATAGACATACAGGCTAGGGATGTAAATCTATGCTTCTTTCATTCTTGCCTGCAAGAATTATTTGTTTCAGAAGTTTTTGCATGCTGGACAAGATCATTATTATGCATTTTTCAGTAGTTTTTCACATGCCAGGGTTCCTCCTCCCCAAAGTTTACACAGAAATGGGTTTTTGAGCAGAAAATAATATATTTTGCACAAAATGCACCATTTTCTGAACAACTCCCCCTTTTGGTATAAAATTCAAGCATTTTTGAACAAATATATATATTTACCAAAATGCAAAATAAAACTGGCAATGGTTAATCATTTTCTTGGCAGTGTGCCACAATGTGTCAAGAGCCTCTTTCTCACTGAGGACAACAGAATCTGTTTGTTCTTTACATCCTGATTATCTGTTTGACACATGTGCTTCCAAATACGTATTTCTCTCATGATCAAATCAGATAAAACTTTAAAGCTAGCAGCTACATTGTTTTTATTTACTGTAACGTAAATGTAAGGGCCTCAAATAGAGACATTATAGTGATGTCAGCAGGGCTTTAATCCTCTGAAAACAAAGGCACCGTGCCTCTTTCTCTTCCTCTCCCACATACCGTGTGATGTGTTAGATTGCATGGCATAATATTGTCATGCCTCACATTTCTCTAACCCCCACAAGCTGTTGCCAATGATGCAAAGCAGGGGAGAGAATAGCACAAAATGCCCAAGAGGCTGATTGTCATTTTAGTTTTTAAGGTACCACACGACTCTTGGTTGTTTTAGCTGCAATCTAGAGTGTTTGTACCCTACACAATTATTGTAGTTTGCCTCTGTAATTGTTCCATCCTTGGGATTTGTAGTAAAGTGAGGTACTTAGAATTCTCAACTAGAGAGAGCTAGTCTGATCCCCTGAATTACTATTGCAATAATTTTGTTCCTCTTTAAATTACAAATCCCAAGATTAATAGGGCTGAACCATTAAAGTTAAAGTAGTATAAGGCTGCTGTAGCTATGTACAGTCCCCCCTCCACATTCAATTTGACCTGCACAAATCTGATTATTTGTGAGGTATGTGGTTTCTTTTCCCCCAATATTCTTCCTCCCATTCCCTTGCGTTCCTCACCCTAAGCTTATGAGGCTTGTGTTTAAAATGGACTTTTTTTCCTTTTGAGGGAGCAAAGTCCCCTCCCACTGCTGGAGGTGAGGCCTTTCTGCCATGTGGTTGCATATTCTGCTGTGTATTGGCTGCAGTTTGGTCAGGTGCTCTCTTTGCTTCTACTACTCCTTTCTCAAATGGCTACTAGAAGTAGTGGAATCCCTAGAACTCCGTTCTTCTCTGTCTGAGCGGAAAATATCAGTAAGCCCTTTACTTGTCTTCCTCCCACCACACCAGGGCCAGAAGCAAAGGAATGGAAGAGGGGAAAGCTGCAGAGTGGAATGGGAGGGGATCACAGGGGGAATTATTTGCAGTTTTTCTACTTTCTCAAGGGTTCTGCCCCCTGAACCCTCACAAATGTGGAGGGGCCACTGTACTGGTAATGCAGATACATTGGAACTAACAAAGTTAGCTGTCTTCAGAACAAGCACAGGTCATCATTTTGTTGCATCACATTTCCTTCTAAGTGCAATAAAAATTGAGCCACAAGATTAATGTATAGTCCTAGTCTAGGAATGGTAAATCTCAATTTTTTTGAAGTCCCAACATTTGTTGAGAACATCCAAATTGTGGAGCTTGAGCCAAAAGCACTGTTGCCAAGCAGCCATGTGTTTTGTGCAAGACTGCCATTTTTGCATAGAAAATAACAATCTTGTACAACAAAAATGTTGTGCAAATCTAGCACGTGTCTTGGTTGTGCAAGTTTACTGTTTTTTGCAAAAAAAACTTTGTGCACTTTTTTTGTTGCACAAGATTGCTGTTTTCAATGTAAAAAGCAGCATTTCTGTATAACAAAAAATTTTCACAAGAGAAATTTTGTTCAGAAAACAGCAATTTTGCACAACAAAACAACATGCCTATCTTTTGTGCAAGATTGTTGGAGTCTGGATTTTTTGCTGTGCAAGATTGTTATTTTTACATAAGAAACAGCAATCTTGCACACAAGAAACATGTGTGCAGCTTTAGTCTGCCAGAGTTACTTTTCCTGCTGTGAATTTTGCAACATTCAAATTGGCAAAGGCTGCAGCCATGATGTTGAAACCTTTACCACCTTGTTTGTATAGGAGTATAGCCATTTAGTTTGGCATTTTGTGCACTTTTCTGAAATACATAGCAAAAAACAATATAAGCGGGGGGGGGGTTTCCCTCAGAAAGCTGAGTAGTTTTCTGTACATAGTGAAAAGACTGTGAGCATAGGTTTTTACTACAGTGCTAAGCAGTTTCTCAGTCTCTTGCACAGTTCTAAAAAACTGTGCTCTTTATGTTGTGCCAGGAACATATTTGCCATTTTAATTCCCATGTACATTTGACAGGTGAATTGAAGGCACAAAGAAACACACATTTCTTGACAGGCCAGGAAATCTAAATTCTATCTGGTCAGGAAACTGACAAATTTTCTTTCCATCTCTATTTCAGCTTTAGAGTCTTTTTACACTACACAATTATAATCCTATGATTCTGCTGCAATTGCCATGGCAACCTCCTATAGAATCCTGGAATTTGCACTTTAGGCAAGGGCATTTAGAATTCTTAGCCAGAGAGTTCCTGTGTCTCCCCAAATTACAAGCCCTTGATTCCATATAAAATTGCCTTGTCAGTTGAAGCAGAATCATAGTGCTATAACTGTGTAGTGTGTAGAATGAAATAAAATAATGACAACTTAAGAATAAATAAACAAATAACATGTGAGTGAAATGAAAGATCAGAAAGTAATATAGTGACATCAGTGATGCCACTAAGGGAAGTCTTTGGGGCAGAAATCCCAAGCAGCAAGCTCCAGTCCCAAACACAGGAGGGGTGGCTTCCTATGTTTGCAAACAGGTATAATGCACAACACTATTGCAAGATGGTCTCTCCTACACAAACACTGTGTCCAGAGCCTAAAATTACTTGACTGTACCGCTGAATGATCTAGGTTTAAGAAATCCAAGTTCATGTGCTTGCTTGGCCTAGAAGCTACATGCCACAGGGAAGGAGAGGTAAATAAAGAGGACATAACTGCTGCCAGGATTCACCGGGTCTCAGGCCCAGAATCTGTCTCTGGTAGAGAACTGAGTCCCAAAATTGCTGTCACACATACAAAATTACAGTATTTCCTAGATAGGAGTGTACCATGGCTTCCAAAAGTACTAAAGAATATTGAGCTAAGAAAAGACTAGAGTGATGTACTTGAACTGTAAAACACAAAATGGTACCTCTTGTGACAGTTCAATAGAAAGAACCCCTGCATCTCTATTATACAATCAGTACTTGCTTGGCACAGGGTACCTCCCAAATGGACATGTCTGACTGGAAAGCAGAAATGGCAATCCGTCTGCACTAGAATCGACCTTCTATGTTGCTCCTATAACATTATTTCTTGGCTACTTACCACTAAGTTGCCAATGACCATGACCATCATGAAGACAATGAGGCACAAAGTCTGTCCAGCCACTTCCATGCAGTCCCACATGGTCTCAATCCATTCCCCGCAGAGGATGCGGAAAACGATAAGGAAGGAGTGGAAGAAGTCATGCATGTGCCAGCGTGGCAGCTCACAGTCACTGGAAATCTTGCAAACACACTCCGTGTAGCTTTTCCCAAATAGTTGCATGCCTACTACAGCAAAGATGAAAACAATGATAGCCAACACCAGAGTAAGGTTTCCCAGGGCACCCACTGAGTTGCCTATGATCTTGATCAGCATGTTGAGAGTTGGCCAGGATTTGGCAAGTTTGAAAACCCTCATCTAAGAAAGAAAGAAAGAAAAGGATGTTGGTGAGTCACTGAAATTGTCTGCCCTTGGTGGATTGTCAGTTCCCTTGAAATAGAACCTAGAAATGTCACTTTTTTGGACCATAGGTACTAGAATCCTCTAGGCAGCATGGCCAATGGCCTTACTGACTTCTGATTCTGGGAATTCTGGTCTTTAAAAAAGTAACATTTCTATGGTCAGAAAACAGCAAGCCTCTCCCTACAATTCTGACACAGGTTGTTTCAGCCACAACCTTTTGCTGCCTCTTTTGAGAACCTTGAACCTCAGATCACAGTGATAATGACTGCTAATCTATGTAAAATCCCTTAGGAACATGGTGTCTAGACCAGCTTTCACCAGCCTAGTGTCCTCCAAAAGTGTTGAAATACAACTGTAGAGTAACATAGGCTGAGACTGAAAATTACCCACAAACTCCTGTAAGATCATAAAGGTTAGAAACTTGCATATTTTTGAACAAAATATAGCTGAGATTCTTAGGTGGTAAAATTTGCATGGTAGTGCTAGAATATGCCCAGTCCTAATTGCTGCTTCTAAAATTTAGAGCTTCTAAATTTTAGAAGCTTCTAAATTTTAGAATTTTAAAATTTAGAATTTAGAAGCTTCTCAATTTTAGGGTTAAATTATTTTTTTTTAATGTTAAATTTAAAAATAATAGCTTTTAAAATTACATGTTACTAATGTTACTAACACAGAGCTTTCCAAACTTTTCATGTTGGTGACACACTTTTTAGACATGCATCATTTCACTACACAGTAATTCAGTTTTACTAGCAAACCCCTTATAAGAGATACAGACACATACATAAATTGTAATAACAAAATGTATGGTGACACAACACATCTCATGAAAACCTTTGATAGATTTTTAAAAATATATGATTTATAAATAATAACATACATTTCCAAGATTGTAGGTGACACACCTACACACTTCAGGTGACACACTAATGTGTAGTGGCATACCATTTGGAAAGCCCTGTACTAATGAATTACTTTTTGTTTTGCTAAAAAATTTACTGAAAAATACTAAATTGGCCCCAAATTCTCCCAAAACTGAGTGCACACTCTATGTACAGGTTCCAGAATTCTCCACAGTGTTTAAGGATCAGGGGGCTTGGGAAGCCTTCCCAAATTGCATGGGTAGGAACATCCTCATCTCATCCTGACATGGGATTGGAGGAGTGAAAACCCTATCCTATCCCTTAGCTACAGAAGCAGCAGGGACCCTTTGCATGAAGGAGAAAGGATCAAAGTCACGTACCAGACGGAAGGAACGCAGAACAGACAGACCCTGGACATTGGCAAGACCAAGCTCAACCAAACTGAGGGTGACAATGATGCTGTCAAAGATATTCCATCCCACCTGGAAGTATTCGTAAGGGTCAAGAGCAATGAGTTTTAGTACCATCTCAGCTGTGAATATCCCTGTGAAGACCTGCAGAGAGGGAAAATTACAGTTAATATCCTGTTCAAAAAGAGATGAAGGGGAAGAAAGAAACAAACATTTGGTATGTCCAATTATTTAAAACAATTAACATTTTATTGTTTCCCATTGTTTGTTTACAGTATTTATCATTGTGGATCCTGTTGGATTAGAGGGTTTTTTTTTTTCTAAAACAAAGGAAATGGTTTCTTCTATGCAAAGAATGTCAGAGGAATACATGGTTGTATACAAATAATTCTGCCCACAGAGAAACACTAAAATTTGTTACAATTGCTGTCTAGCATTATGACAATGCAATACAGCTGTTTTAGAAGACTGGTTTTCTGCAAGGCTGTAGCAAGAACAAGAGTTAAATTCTAAAGCAAAATCAAAAGCCCCATCATAGCAAAGGCAAAAAGGAGGCACCTTCTATGGGAGAGAGGTGAGTCTGCCAAAATTCAGAGAAATGGGGGAGGGGTTTATTAGCCTAAGATGTAGCAGAAGAGGGAAGTTTTATTCTTTCTTTTAAAGCAATCCTTCCTTCAAATAACTCTTTCTCCTAAGAGCAGTCATTTTTCCCCCTTCATATAATTATATTTCCCCTTCCTCTTCGCAAAGAGAATAAATTTGCCTGCTGCTGTCTTGTCTGCAAAGCAATTCGCAACATATGAAATTTCCAAAAGTCCTCAAGTCCTCAAACATCATTAAAAATGCCATCCTCACTTGGTACAAAATATATGGCACAAGATCATATAACCGAGTGCCATCAGGGTGTAGTGATCTGAGTGCTGAATTACAATTCTGGAGACCAGGGTTTGAGTCCCTGCTCAGCCATGCAAAGCTACTGGGTGACCTTGGACAAGTCACACTCTTTCTGCTTCAGAAGAGGCAAATGCAACCCCGCCTCTGAATAAATCTTGTCAAGAAAAACCATGATAGTTCCCTTGGAGTTGCCATAAGTTGGAAACAACTTGAAGGCACACCACAACAACCTCTTGACTGCACAGATGTTGATACCTTTAACATCTATACAAACCAATAAATGCAAAGATGTCTAATTTGGCACTCAGTTTCATTGACTGACTTTGACTTTTGGTCAAGAAGGCAGAAAAACTTTGTCCGTGTTCTTCAAACTGTAGTTCATACTATTAGGTTCTCCCTTTATTTGTATTTTTTGTCTAAAGGACAGATTCTGCTTGCCTAATGTATGAATTGTAAGCTTTCTTTGAAGAAGTTCCAGCAACTTTGTAGATCTGATTGTTCTTTTCCTGGATCTTGTTTGTCCTCATAAATTTTTTTTTTTTTTTTTTTTTTTTACTTTTGTAGTCAGATAGGATTATGTTAGACTGTGTCAATTTCCCCTTACCCTTATGTCAGACTGTTAGAACTGTGGCTTACCATTCTGGCAAGTTCAACATCAGTTATGTTTTTCACTAGGTTCTAACTGGCATTTAATATAAAGTCAAGGATTGACTCTCTTCTGGGTGGTTCTCCAACCAACTGTTCTGACTCCAGGGAGGAATGGTCTGATAAACACTAGGTTAGCACTGTAATGCTCTAAACGTAGGGCTGCCTTTGAAGACAATTCAATTTTAGATGTTTTAATATCTCGATAATTCTTCTGTTTGAGGTGATGCCTTTCAGTACTTTGCCTATTGTCTTTGCTTTATTGTTGTTGTTTTATTGTAATATATTGTGATATATCCAGAACTGGACAGAGTTAGTTTTCAGGCTACAGTTCCCAGCCAGCCTGCATGCTTTGAACCTAGTTTTTCTATAGAAACTATCTTGAAAATTTGAAAGGCTATATATAAATGGCACAGTCATTCAAGGTGTCAAGAAATTTGCTCAGAACCCTGCAGTCAGTATGCCATTGACCACGCTGGCCTGGGGGAATTGTGGGAGTTATAATCCCAGAAATTTAGTTTTCCAAATTTGCTTTTACATAGTTGTCTGCATTCTACGCTCTACCTTCTTAAGACTTTTACATATGTACATGCACACATACTGTGTCAACTACATATCTAATTCTTTCCTAATTTTCTTCTCACAGGAAGCAATGAATAATTATAGCAGTTTTCTTCCTGCTGCAAGAAATTCTTCAAAAATTGCACTTTTTGAAGACTATTCATAGTTTGGGACTTATTCTATGCAAAATAGACATGTGCTCTTTGGGGAGAAAACAGCATTTTCTGTTAAGGAAGCAGTATTTTATGTGCCTAGAAATGTGAGTAGAAATATTATTTTCTGCACAGAAAATACCATTTTCTGTGTAAACATACCACATATGAATTTTGTACAGAATAAGTCCCAACTACAGCATTTTCTGTGCAGAAAATATTTCTTCTGCCTTTAGTAAAGCAAACTCTTCATATTTCTCAGTTGGTGCTTCTAAGTAAGGCTCTTGTAGTGTAATTGATGTCCCTCATTCACAGAATTTTACAAGGGAGTCCAGAGGACACTGCCTTCCATTTGCAAACCTCTCGTTGTTTTCCCACCATTTCTTCCATTTTGGTCTTCTTTTGGAAAAAAAAAAAACAGGAAGAAGAAAGATGGAATAACTGTCCAAACTCTTTTGATATGAACTCTTCACCTGGAATCACCTAAAATGTTGCTGCAATCAGAAATTCTTAACCCTCCCACCCCTTTGAGAAATTTTTCTCTAAATTCTCTGGAGGTGGGGCAGTCCTCCAGCCTGTGAGATCATCATTTGGAGGAACCCAGGCTTAGGTTAACCAGATGGCCCATGTGCAGTACAATGGATTTAGAAGTAAAACACAAGGTACCTCTGAGAGCATCGCAGCCGAAGAAAATGTTCTCAGTACCAAAACTGAGTTAAACAATCCTTTCACACAGAAATCTATTCCTAGTCCTTTCCATTCTGCAGCCTTTCATCATTTCACCAGGCCATTGTTTAAAAATTAGGTGTCAAAAGATAACTAGTGCTCTACTACCAGATATCTAGAAATCTGCTGGTAGATTCTGATCTCCCCAGTAGGGATGGTAGTTCTAAATTTTCCTCTTCTTGAGGGTTGTTGGGGGAAAGCAACCCATTTTTCTTCCTGTGGGAGATAGCTGTTAACACTCATGAATCAATTTAACACAGGATCGGCTGAAGCATCAAGCATTTATTTAAAAAAAATACGTTTCTGCAGACACGGGTGTTCTCTAGAGAGAAGGACCCCCTCCCACAAAACAACACACATTTTATCCCCTACGCCAGCTTCCCTCCCCTTGGGCAGGACCCAAAAGTTACAACCCTATCAGAATCGCCTAAGAAGTTACATGCTCCCTTCCCCATATTTACAGCATATATGATCATGCACATAATCAAGCTTTAACCTTGTGCTTTCTTAACTCTCATTTGCTATTTCAAAATGCCCATCAACCAGATTCTAACCTCCCATTTTTGCTAAACAATGCCAAATTCTTCTCTAGTTTTTCTTACCCACTTTCAGCTTTTGCTGACCTTCAGTCTGCCTAAGCAGGTGCCTTCAAACAAAAGTACATACATCCCACTGTTGAATCCTTATCTATGTGTCTGGTTCTCTTTGCTTCAAGGTCTCCTTCAGCTGCCAGCTTCTAAAATACATTCTTAGACTTCTTTGTATTTCAAAAGCTCACATACTACAGTATATGTGTGTAAATATATTTAAAAATGTGTTATGAGCTATAAGCTAATATGTTACCAATACTATTAATAATATTGCAGAAACTAAAATATATTTTACTTCTCACATTCCTGCAGTGTCAAAACACATAGGAACTTCCCCCACACACAATGATAGGAAATCACATAACTTTCTGAAGAAACCTACAAAACTTCTCCCAAAGCAGCATATTTTTAGGGGAAGCTGCACAGCTACAGCACTTTAGAAAAACATAGAAGAAAGAAACCTACAAAACAGAATGTTGCACAACTTTAAATGTTCCACAGCTTAAAAAAAATTTTTTTTGTCCTAAAAAATAGTGGAAAAGCACAAAATACCTTCAAAAGCTATGGAGTAGAGAAAAGGCAAAGGGGGGAAGCAAAATGGAACATTGCACAGCTTTAAATGTTGCACAACTTTATATGTTGCATAACTTTAAAACGGAAAAAGGAACTACAGCCCCAAACATGCAAGAAACAGTACATTGTCCATAGAACAAACAGGCAAATGGCACGCGTGCACACACACACATACACACACACTGAGAGAAAAGGCTTCAATATATAGTTCTTTTTTTTACAGTTTTTTTTCGATTTTGTGCAGTTTTCCTAAGTGCACATAAGAAAAAAAAATTTTTTTTCTTAGAAAGCAGTGCAATTTTTCAAACTGCACAGTTCACAAAACATGCAAGTTTTGTTGTGCTGAGAAGAAAACCTTGTGCAAACTTTCTAGGTCGTATTTTCCTTCCTGCAAATGTTCTCAAGAAGTAAAGAGCTCCAAGTTTTGGCCCCAATTGGGAAATCACTGAATATCCATTCCATCCTTACTCCCACCCTGCCTTACAGAAAATAGCCTTAAGTATAAACTGCATTGGGATATATCCTTTCTTGTGTTCCCTTGCCAATTTCTTTCTTTCTTTTTCTTAATTCCCCCATCTTTTTTGACATGCATTTAGCTGCTTAGCAGTTCAGGCCAAGGCCACCTTTTGCATGTGCTTCCCTGTGAGGTGTCACATACATCAATGGTATTATGTAAATAACAATAACATCAGCAATGTTATGCTTGACGCTCTTCTACCTTCCAGTGTTGATGGATAGAGATTTAACAACTTGGCAACCTATCATGGATCTGGCAAATGCCCCAGAAGCATGCTTGCCTGGGGTTGTATTTCGGGAGGGTGCCCCTCCCGAAACTACAAACCCCAGGATTCCATAGGATGTAGAAAGTGGAATAATCGTGCTATAAGAATGTAGTGCAGAAATGGCCCCTGTGAGACAGCAAGAATGTTTTGCACATTCACAAGATTATCTGGGGTATACAAGCTGTGGAAATGATTTTTACACAAACTACAATTGTTGCTGCCTTATTCTATTAACTTTTAAAGTAGAAGCACTGGTAGCTTGTTTTCGCCTTTATGATCAGTATCTTGTCCTTTTGCCCTGTCTGCACACTCTCTCTCTCTTCCTCCTTCTTTCCCCTCTCCCCGTATGCATGTACATGCGCTAATCTGCTTTGATTAACAAAGAAAAAGGAATTGATTTTACATAGATACTTCCTGCACAAATTGCAGAGGCATTGACAGTAAAAAAACATTATTTCACTCTTGTGCAGGAAGACGAAAACTTGCCATGGTTACTGATTACTGTATTTGCCAGCGTATAAGATGCACCAGCATATAAGACGTATCTCATTTATGCACCAGCAAATCCTATTTGTCGGCATGTAAGATGCACTAGCGTATAAGACGCGCCACATTTTCAAACAGTATATTTCAAGCAAAAAAGAGAGTCTTACACGCCAGCAAATAGGGTATTTTGTTGGGGTACCTTAACATGTCAAGATTCCTTTTCCAACTGAAGGTGAGAAATTAAATTTTTTGCTTCCCTTACTGAAGCACACCAGCTGGAGGGAAGATTCATCTTTATGTAAATTCTACTCCTATTCCCAGATCTGTCGGTATACCAATCCTCAGAATTTCCATCTTGTTTGAGTTAAGTTTTAACTTGATTGCATTAATCCAGGACATCACTGACTTCAGATATCCCTTCAGAACTTCTACTGCTTCCCACTGAGAAAATGGACAGGGAAGATGGAACTGCTAAACCTCTGGTTAGCTGTCTCCAGAAACTACATGAAGATGCTGAAAGTTTAAGGGGCCTAAAATAGACGCTTTTGACACTCCAAAAGCTACAATTTGTTGTAGCAGGCATCCAGGCAGCACCACCCTCTGAGATTTACTCTTCAGAAAAGAATTGGAACCACTGCAAAGTCCCCAAAGGGACTGCAAAGATTGATGGCATCATAAACTATTGAAAGGTCCTAAAGAACCAACGGGGCACACTCCCTCCATGTCCATTTCTTGATTGTCTAACAGGTTGAGCAAAGCAGTATCATTCTGAAAATGAACTGGAGCACAGCAGGAGCAAACAGACAGCCCCCTCTTATTTCCCAGCCTCCCACATCCTGCTCTGGACTAGACTGGCCCTCTCATGCCTACTATTTACTTTTCCAAAGACATTCATGCCATCGCTAATTGGATGAATTACATCAAATCTAGTTTGCCCTTACACTGAATAAGCTCTGCTTCCGAGGAGGAAGGCATCTAGGAGTTGACTGTGGCCCTTTCCTCACGAGGCGAGTCGCTCTGTGCCGTTACTTACTGCTTCTTCTTAGCTCGAAGCAATGCGGACTCTCCCTTAAGCCCTTCTGCGGGGCTCCTCCGTTTGGTCTAGGGCAAACTGGAGCAGTGCGAGGTCTGTAGATCTGCACTGCTCAGGCTGAAAATGGTGGCTTCCTGTTCTTTGTGGGTCCAGACCAACCGCTGACGCTGGCCACGCCCACAGCCCGCCCTCCGCTGATCGCAGGTTCACATTGGTGCAAGCCTGCACATCTGCACAAGTAAGCAGGAACACAACGGCGTGCTCCAGAAGATTGAAAGACCGGATTTTTCCGGTCTTCACTTAGTGCGCTGGAGGTACACTTGGGGGCGTCTTGGATCAGACTAAGGTGCAGAACTAAGGTAAATAGTCCGAACCTAGTCCGATCCAAGGTGCGGACAACCTCCGTGACAGGACGCCTTGGCCCGTTTCAACTTCCTGGTGCGGAAAGGGCCTGTGTTACATACTACAATCACTTCTTGTTTCCAAGATCAACCAGAAAGTGGTAAGAGTAGTAGTCATACCAGCACTAGAATTTCCCCAAGCTATCCAAAATTCACCAGAATCTATCAGCCTTCTGGAGCAAGCAGTACTTAGAAATCCCCCAGTGCCTCTGAAGTCTCTAAAACTAAAAGTCAGGGGGCCCTATCATCCTGCACAATTATACCACTATGATTCTGCTTAAACTGCCATGCCTAGAGCTCTCTTCCTGAGAATTTTAAAAACCCCTTTCTAAACTTCAAATCCCAGGATTCAATAGGATGGAATCAAGGAAGTTAAAGTGGAATCACAGTATTATAATTGTATAGGGTAAAAAGGTCCAGGGTCACCCAATGAAACTGATGGATGTATGAGAGTACTTCTTAACACTGTGCCTTATTTGGTTATGAAATTCATTGTTACCACAAGATGCAATGAAGAACAGTAGCAGAGATTTCTTTTAAAGGCATAGATGAAAAACAGCAGACGTATCAAAAAGGCACATCTATCTTCAGTGAAACACAGGGGGCATCCATATCCACTTTGTTTTTCTTATCAGCTTCCAAAGATGTGGCCATTATTGGAAACAGAAGGACCATCTGTTTGTTCTGGCATGCCAGTTGATACAACTTTATGGGATCAGTGTTCATCCCTTTCTTTCAAGCCCTCTCTGCAAGCTATTTTATTATCAAATGAAAGAATGGAAAGGACATCTAGTTCTCCTACCAGATTGCCCACAGTCAACACATTGTTGAACTCTTCAGTCATTGGGTAGTGTTCCATGGCCATGAAGACAGTGTTGAGAACAATGCAGATGGTGATCCCCAAATCAACAAAGGGGTCCATGACTATAAGCTTGATAAACCCTTTCAGCTTTACCCACAGCGGACAACAGTTCCACACAAGTACAGCATGGGCAAACTTGTACCACCATGGTGGACACTTCTGATGTGCTTCTTCCAGTTCTGAAAATTAAAATCAAGAAGGATCTTCACCACATCACTTTCACTATGCAAAAATCACTGGTTACAAAAATTGTTAACTTAATGCAATAATCAGTACAATCAATCAACTAAAGCTTTAAATGGAGACTCAGATTCCACCAATCCCCATTAAACAAGAACACTGATATAGAACTTGTTAAACCTTTATGAGGCTGACATAATGTGAAATGTTCTTTCCCCCATTCTAAATTTCATATAATATCAAATCAAAAGAGTTTTCTTTCTTTCATATTTTATCTATTTTATATAGATCTAGATCTATAGTCAGCGGCAGGCACATTGGATTTTGGCTGGAAGCCACTTGCGGCTTTGATTCCAACAATAAGGATCACTGGTGATTATGGCACTCCTGTGGCCAAGCCAGATTTTGTTGCTGGACTATAGTTCCTAAATTTTACAGGCAGCATGGTAACCAGTCATGTGGACTGGAGATTCTGGGAGCTGTAGTCCAAAAATTAACTTTCCCAAGCCTTGAGCCACATCCAAATCAATACATCTTTTCTGTCTTAAACTTTCCACCATATCGATTAATATAAAGGTTTTTTTCTAATGCAGAATTTTCTCCTTCAGTGGTTCTTGACAGATGTGTGTGTGTGTGTGTGTGTGTGTAGATGCTGTTTAGCTTGAACTACCAGAAGAAGCCCTAGTCACCAAGAACAGTCAAGAATTTTATAAGATCAATGACATCTGCCCATATCCCATTGAGAACAGCTGTTCTACTCAGTCAGATTAGCACATGTTAATTCTTTAATATGTGCCTTCCACATGTCATAGATAACTGTACTGAGTTCTAATTTCCAGTCATAGTACCACCTTCCATTTTGGCCAGATTTGGGTCTCATTGGCTATAACTGGAATTAATAAAGCACTGAGACAACCTTTGCCAACTCAGTGTTTTCTGGATGTGTTAAGAATATAATTCTCATCATCCACAGACAACCAGGATGGACCCAATGACTGGAGTGGGAGTGGTAGACCAACACATCTAGAGGGCAAAAATATGAGGAAGGCAACACTGATGAAACGTTGTTGGAAAAAGAGGTATGAAACATTGTTGGAAAGCGGACAAAAAAGAAAATGAAATTTGTCCAAAAGACTCCAAAATAAGAACCACTGGAGAAGAACTATTGAAAAATAAGTAACAAAGAGCAATAGTAAACAATGTATATTTTAAAGCCAATTCTGGCCAGGCACCAAAACATATACGACAGAGGTAAACACATACTTTGTGAAATAGTTACACTGCTATAAAAAGGCCATTGAGCTGCTAGGGGGCTGAGGTCCACATATTTTTCTCTCATAAATGAATGAAATTGCCCTGAAGATACTAAGGGTTTTCATTGCTGCTGGCAATGAAAAAGAACACCTCTCCTATTCTGTAGCTTATGACTGAACAATTATGCTATTGCCAAATCAATTTGCATATTTATTATTAAAATCATGTATCAAGCAATTTAAAATATTAAAAAATAAATACCTGCTCTTTATAGGAGGTGATAATTTTTCACAAAATGTATAAAGAAACCCAGCCACACTCAAAGTCAAGGAGGAAGTTACCTTCCAGAGTGTTGGAGACTACACTGAGGGCACTCCCAGATCGTTTCTCCAGACCTGTTCCTTCATGGTTCCCCACCTGCAGATGGTTCTGATCAGACTTCTCGTGTCCCTCCATTGGATCTGACTGCAACAGAAGAACAAGATCCATAAGAGAACTGCTGAGCTGCAAAGATGTGAGGAATTCAACATGCTTTCTATCACACTACTCTAGGAAATGGAACACTACCACTATCCCTTGCATCAATCAATAACAGCATGACAAATAGCAGAGTGGTCTGGTAGGCCTCTGGCCTCTAAGGAGGGGCATATCTGGAAGTTTCACTTTCTCTCACATAGGAATTTTTAAAATCTCAAGTTCTTTCAGTCACATTTATGAAGATGTTTGCTAATCTGGGGATGTTCTTATAAAAAACAAAGTGTAGGAAATACAATCTGCACTGGTCAAACTGAACAGGTACAGCTATTCTTAGCAGAAAGAGGATCATGTTGTACCTGTCTGTCATGCAGCTGTTAAAGATCAGGCATATTAATGTTGTGTTATTTATCTATTAAATGGATGATGGGAAATTAATATAAAAATGAAACTAAAGAAGTGATGGCATTATCTTACTAACATTTTAAAAATATCATGATAAAAAATTATATCTGCTCTTAAAAAAAAAGATCAAGCACTTATCTGGAAAAAAAAAGACGATATGGCTCCTTAACTGAGCACCAAAAAGATGACTGAATACAGAGAGATTCAGAATAGAGAGATATTCAGATTTTACTAACTCAGCACTCATGCCCTTCCACCTGGATGGGCAAATCTGTAAGTCTAACTTGCTTCCACAGTCACAAACTTAAGAAGAAATTTGCAAATAACCTATTGTGAAAATCTGAACCAAACAAATTGCTTTCCAAATCCGGGTTTACTCACTGGTCTAAAAAAAGTCGCAGAAATCCAATTCTTCCTGTATATACATCTCCTTCCTCTATTGCAAATACACTGGGGCAAGAGATGTGCTCCTCTTCCAGTGAGCACCTATCCACTCACTCATATCTGTGTGCTCCTTCTGTAAATCTACTGTAGAACTTGAAAAAAATTAATTGTTGAAATACAGCTCCCAGAATCCCTAGCAAGCAGAGCCACTGGCCATGCCAGCTTGAGGATTCTCAGAGTCCCCAAAGTCCCAAAAAAAGAACTTTTCCAAGCTCTAATTAACTATTCCAGCTTGTTTCCACTGACAATGGAAAGGGTAAAATAGAATCCGTCTATTGCTATTATGGAACTCAGTCCACTGGGGCTTTCAAACATCTGTGGGCTTCAGATAACTGCCTGGTCATCTAGGAGCTTGGAGTAAAGCCACTTCACCTTTTGTATTAATGGCTAATTATTACATACTGCAGCTTCAGCTTCCAGGTAAAATAATAGGAAATCTAATCAGAGGGATTCCAGAGACTCAAGCAGTTCAACTTCCTATCAAAAGTTATGTGACCTTACGCACCTCATCCACTGTGG
Organism: Ctenosaura bakeri; assembly: GCA_948474755.1. Classification (NCBI taxonomy): domain Eukaryota; kingdom Metazoa; phylum Chordata; class Lepidosauria; order Squamata; family Iguanidae; genus Ctenosaura; species Ctenosaura bakeri. Next base: position 216,659 of record CAOLHI010001027.1, on the reverse strand, counting down.
CTGACCGCTCCAGCACCAAGCGTGGAATGACCTGCCCATTGCAGTCTTTTGGCCCATCTTGATCACTGTGCCCTTCTTGATCTGATTCTCCCTTCTTCTTTTCCACTATAATACTCTCTGCAGAGCTGCTGTTTGCTGCTTGCTCTTCAAGCTACAAAGCAACCAGAAAGATCTAGGTTAAGAACAATGCTCTGGACAGGAACCACAGTGGGATCTGGGAAATGGCCTTTTCAGACAAGTACAGTTGTGCCACACTGAGCCACTATCAGGACTTGTTGCCGCCCTCCCTTACACAGACACACCACACACACACACACGCACCCTGCGGCACCAGAAGCAAAACATAGCTAGTGTGGCTTGACATCCTGGAGTTGCCTAGCATCATTGGTTGTGGATTCTCAGCAGGGAGTAAAAAAAGGAAGCAGAAAAAGACTGCTAAAAGTTATAGGTAGCACATGTTTCTCTGACTTTTTGTGAAATGGTGATGAAATTCTACACCAGAAGCATGAAAGAGGGCATGTGTGTTACTTGATCATCTTCTCTATTCACATCTGATAATATAGACAACTGATTATTCAAATGAAATATTTGATGAGGTTATTAGGTGTAACTGACATTTAGCATTTATACAGAACTTTAAGCCACATACATACAATAGTTCAGTAATCCTTACAACATATGTACAAGATGTCGGTTTTAGAATTTTCTTTGTTGTTTAAGATTTAAATGAAAATTAGGTTTTTGTAAATATAGAAACTATAATACAAAGTGAAGAAGAGAATATCTTCCATTATAAAGGGGGAAAAAAAGTTTGTTGCACCCAATGAATATCCAGGATTCTATTTAAATTATGGTAATCATTTCTAAATCTGTATCTATACATTTAAGTCATCACATCCAAAGTACAAGCAAATTTGCATCTTCTTTTGTCCTCTTCTTGGGAGATGCATTTCTACTGTTTGGTCAAACGTAAGGGTGCCTTGTAACATTAAACTGCCTCTTTGTTGCTACCACTAACCTATGTGTTTACTTCTTTATAATTACCATCCTGTACCTTACTATTATTATAATTACTACTACATTTACTACTAACATTAACATCATCATCATCATCTTCATCATCATCATCTCAGTATTGTGACTTTTGCTGGTTGGATGGAGTGGAAAAGTATAGCTCAGGTGAAATCAGACAGCAAGAGTATGGTAAATGTAAGAAGCTAAATGGAGCTTTCTTGGTCCACAGTTCAGTCTATGCAACACTTGTTTGTCGTTCAAAGAACCAAGAGGTTTTACAACTGAGGTAACGTAGTGGCTCTCATTTCTTTTAGTCTTCATTTCTTTGTCTGAAATATGGAGATAATGCTGGTGACCTACATTTCAAGGTTTGCTGTAAAAATTTGAGCAGGTATATGATGTGATAACTAAATAAGCATATAAGTGCTCAACAATATTACTGTATAAGACATAAAAGAACTTGAGCAGAAGCATAATTAAATAATTTGATTTGTTAATAGAGTCATTAGAAGTTGTTCTTTACCTATAAAAGGCTTAGACTGTAAGTATGTTTTTCCCTTATTATTGTACAATACCTCCTATGTGGAGTACACTCTTGTTATCATCATCAGTCATCACGATAAGCATTTACACTCATAGTATCATGGCAATAGGTTTGGGGATGGTTCACTGCCTTTCTCCATTTTGGAAGCTTTCTTAATAACATAGACTACTTTCAAGAGTTGTTTCTCTTTTTCTAAAGTACCACTGAAGGGCCAGTGGTTTGCCATATAATGTCAGAATGAAGATAACCCACATAGATTTGTAGGAAAGAACCATGAACAAGGGGTAGAAAAATGACTCAGAAATTTGTTTGACCTTTTTTGCATGTTGAACTTTGGGCGGAAGATGTCTTTTTAAAGTCCCAGCATAGAATTCCCAAGCAACAGCGTTATTTCAAAGGGGAGGTGGGGGGAAACACACATTCCTTTTTAGAAACTGCCCAGAGTCCTGCAAGACTTAAGTGGATATGGAATTTATTACAAGCCTGCTTTTCCTCCTAGGCCAGAGAAGATATTCACTGCCTGGAAATAGAAAACCCACTTCCGAATGTTTGGAGATTAGAAGCACAAGGCCACAATATTAAGACACCATTCTGCATCTGCCTTCACCAGTGAGGACACTAGTTGTTAGCACAACCCAAAAATTAGATTTGGAAGGGTGGCCTGGGGTCAAGCAGGCGGAAGCAGCTGGCAAGGCAAAAAGCTGTTACAAACACCAGCATACTAGAGATGCCTCCCCTTATAGATTTTTTTTAAAAGAGCAGAAGAGGACACTGAAGTCCAGAAGAGCAGCCAACATACTATGTTGACATTAAAAGAGAACAAATGGGTGGAAGTCAGGTTGCATGGCAGTGACTGTTATGAATTACCTCTGAGAGACATTAACACTAAGAGTGTTTGCCTATGTAAATATGGCCGAATGTTACTCACATAGCTTTTCTGGTACATGGTTGTCACATATTTTAGCCAATTTGTGACAAAGCATTGATGTGCATTAATATCTTAATCAGGAATCATACTAGCTATGAGCAGAAGCACAGATACAACCATTTTTATCCTGTGGTGATATGGCTGTGATAGAATTTTGCTGCTCCTGAGATTTTTAATGAAACTGGCCATCTTGACATGGGCCCTTTTTGCATGCCAGTCCTGCTGCGAAATGGCCTCAGGAGCACTGCAGGATTGCGAGGACCATTCCACATTACATCCTCGCAATCGTGTGACGCTTCTGAGGCCATTCCGTGGCGTTCGCACAGTATAACATTTTTGGCTCATTGCTGAAAATGATGCACGATCGTGCATCCCTCTTGTGCCCCACCCACACTTACCTTGTGTGCAGAGCCTCCAGACGCGTGTCCATCACGCTTCCTCCCCAGCGCAGCCTGGGAAAGTACCCGGCTGCACTGCAGAAGGAAGGAGCAGAGCCCTCACGCTTCCTTCCAGCCAGCACGGAGCTGGTGCGGAGGAGAAGCAGAGGGGACGCGAGTGCCTCTTGCAAGAGGTTTCTTGCATGAGCTCCTTGTGACAACATCAGAACAAGGTAAGGTGAGAAAAGGGCCATGGTTTAATTCCCTTGCAAAAATTCACAATCTACCAACCACCTTGAGAGATCAATTTCACAGCAAAACTGAGATGATAATGATTTTTCTAATCACCTTTTTAATTTGTGCAAATTACAAACATTCTTTGCACAAAAAGCATGATAACTGACAAAAGCCTCATTCTACTTTAGGGATGGGAAGAATATTTGAAAATGTTTGAAAAATGATCACAAAATTTTGGGAATAATCCTGGACTGATAAGAATCTCTGCAGTTCAGGATTTATTCTAGGCAAAATTCACATATCTTGCGTGGAAAACAACATTTTTCTGTAGATAAATATTACTTTCTGTGCAGTCTGTTTTCTGCAGAGAACAACCATGTGTACAAAATAAGCCTCAGTCTGCAAATTATCTTTAAAAACTGTGGTCTTTTTGAAGAGTTGCTCACAACAAGAAGAAACTTGCTAAAATTCTTTGTTGTTTCCTTCAAGAAGAAAAATAGAAATAATTACATCTCTACTTCACTTGTGCATTTCTAGATCTGTCTCTGCCACTGAAGATTCACAATGTTAAAAAATGTCAGAAGAACTACTCTGCCTGTACATGTTTGCTGACCAATGGACCAAACAAGGCAGAGAAAGAAGAGTGTGACAAGGAAGAGTGAACACTCAACATGCTCCATTCCTATGGTTTGCAAAACATTACACTACATTCAGAGAAGGCTAAATTTAGAAGAAACCAAAAGAAAGTGAAAAATCAACCAACCAACCACAGCTTCCTCATGCACATATATGCACGACAGGAATATCATAAATCACAGAGCACGTGGCATATATCTCTCTGAAATCTGTTTCTCTACAGCCTCAAACTATGTACATATAGAGTACACTTAGGGAAACACTGGTGATGGAAACAACTTTGTACATATAGGCCCTTTTCGCATGGCATTTCCAATGCGAAAGGGCCCCATGAGCATTACGCAAATGTGAGGAGCAGTCCACACGGCGCACTCACATTTGTGCAACGCTCCAAGGCCTGACATGGACCGCGCACGCATTTTTTCATTTTCGGCTTGAAGCTGAAAATGCTGTGTGGGCACGCATCACTCCAGGGCCCTGCACACACTTACTGTGTGTGCGGAGCCTCGGGAGCTGGGCTGGTCGTGCTTCCTGTCTCAATGTAGCCAGGGAAGGTCCCAGGCTGCACTGCAAAAGGAAGAGGTGGGGCTCTTGCACGAGCAGGAAGTTCATGTGGAGGCTGCTTGTGCGAACACCACACCCCAGCACCGAAAATGGGTGAGTTGCGGAAATGGTGATAGTGTGGCCTCAAAACATACATGGGAAGAGCAAACTGGTAATTTATGTCTTCCCAAAATTCTTACAGGTATTACATCTCAGGACTCCAAAAACCAGCAAACAGCAGCAACACCAACTCCATTCCTGCAAGTGGGTTTGCAAGGAGACAGCATCCTGCCTGGGTAAACAAGAGAAGTCGGGATGCTAAAAATATAACTGCTGGAACTGCCCCAGCACTGTCTTGGCTATATGTGAATACTGTGTCTTGCCTCAGCTATACTGCTTTAATGCTCCTTTACTCCCAAGAGTGGTGTTGAGTTGTTCCCCATGAGAACAAAATCATGCACCTCAACATACAAATAAATAAGTTCTCTTTTGTTGTATTCCAGGCACTCCACTCTAGTCACTGCTACTTCTGGCCAAATATTCATGAGCACTTTTGCCTGATAGAATCTCAGCATGGACACAGAGAAGAAGGCAGTTACTGTGCACATGCAGACCTATTGCAGCATGCTAGATGTTAAGTGGTAAACATTATCCCTGTGAGTATAATCGCTACCCCAATACTCCTTTAAAGGGCAGAGAGCCTGACAGCCTAACTATATTTTAAAGGACATGTATCACTTGCAGAAATGTAATTGCTTTGCCGGCCACACACTCAGAGCTGCAGGAAAACTGTAGCACTTTCAGAAGGTTCATTTTGGGGTTGCAAACCCCTCAGAGTGCACAAGTAGAATGGTGTGAGGTGGGCTATTAAAAGGCTAGAACTAGCTAACTGCAAAGGCAAACTGAGGTAATAAGCAATAAAGCAAAATATCCTGTAGGGAAAAAGGGCAAAGTGAGCAGATAAAAAAAGGACTGAAAACATTAAACAGAAACAAGGGCACACAAAAAGACAGCTGCAATAATATGTTTCCATACCTTCTAACATTTCACAGATGAAAACCAGGACAATATGTAGCCAAGCAACATCAGAGTGTGGTCAACACAGCAAAAGTTATTAATGAGGAAGAACATATAAATTAGGAGAGGCTGGAGCAGTTTGTCAGGGGCATGGGCCCGGCTGGGCCTGTCGCTGCCCCTGAGGCCGCTGCTGAAGCGGCGGCGGCGGACGCGGCGGCGGACGCGGCGGCGGCCGACGGGGCCTACACGGAGGCCGACGGGGCCTGCGCGGAGGCTGCCGCGGCCGACGGAGCCTGCGTGGAGGCCGCCGCGGCCAACGGGGCCTGTGCGGAGGCCGCTGCGGCTGAGGGACCTTGCTTGGAGGCCGCCGCGGCCGACAGCTCGGGTCTGGCGGCCGAGGGAGAGGCTGCGGGCCTGGAGCCACTTACCTAGAGGCTGCAGGCTCGAGTCTCTCGTCGTCGGCCAGCTTGCTGGGGTGGGCGGGTCCCGGGCCTGCTCCCGAGGCTCTGCTCACCCACGGCCCCGATCCGCGGGAGGCCTGGGAGTCTGCCTGCGGCCCCGATCCGGAGGAGGCTGATGCCTCCGCCTTGCCTCCTCCTTTCCAGCAGCGGCGGCAGGCCAAGGAGGCCATCCGCCGGTCCCAGCGCCTGCTGGAGAGGAGGCGACGGGCAGAGAGATCGCAGCTGTGAGGCACAGCACAGCTGCAAGCCCTCAGCCACATGGCCACGCCTGATTGGCTGGTGCCTGGCTTGGAGGGCTATTTGAGGCAGGCGCCAGGCTGGGGAAGGCACGGAGCAACAACTGTCGGTCAACTGTGGTCCTGCTGTCTGTGCCTTGTTCCTGCCTGCACTTGAGACCAGTCCTCTTGTTCGCCTTGGTGAAGTAACCTGCCTTATGTCCTTTAACAGCCTGTGTTTATTTCTGTTAAGACTGAGTAGAAGCCCTGCCTGCATTAAGGGCTATTTCTGTTAAGACTGTGTAGAAGCCTGCTTGCTTTGTACTTTTGAGTTTTGACTGCATTAAAGCCCTGCACCTCTAACCAGCTCCCCTGCCTCTGCCTGACCACTGCCTGGCACTGACAGATTGTTGCTCCATCCCGGTCAGGCAGCATGGATGGGGAGAATGCGGCCCTGCAGGCCCAGCTGGCTGCCCAGGCCCAAGAGAACCAAGGGCTGCGCGCCCAAGTGGACCAGCTTTCTCATGCTCTGCAAATGCTGCAGTTTCAGGTGGGGCAGCTGCAGGCAACCTGGCCCCAGCCTGCTTCCAAGGTCCCTATGGCTGTACCGCAGCGTTTTTCGGGGGAGCCTACAGAGCTGGAGACCTTCATTGCTAACTGCCGGCTGTACATCCAAGTCCGTGCCCGAGACTTCCCGGATGAGCATGCCCAGGTGGCGTTCATGATTAGCCTATTGACTGGCATGCCGGCCAAGTGGGCTACGCCCCTGCTTCGGGAGAACAGCGGAGTCCTGGACAGCATGGCTGCGTTCCTGCAGGCTTTCCGGGCCGTATGGGAGGATCCCGTTCGGTCTGAGACCACGAGCTGTCAGCTCTGCCAGCTGCAGCAGGGGAGGGGCTCAGTGCGAGACTACACCACCTCCTTCCGGCTCTTGGCACAGGATGTGGCCTATAATGACCCGGCTCTTCAGGATCAATTCAAGGCCGGTCTCTCGGCGGAAATCCTGGACGAACTGGCCCGCAGCTTCCCGCCCGCGACCCTTGAGCAGCTTATCCAGCAGGCCCTCCGCATTGATGGGCACCTGGAGGCCCATCGGCAGGCCCGCCGTCCCAGAACCTCAAGTGCGTGCACCTGGGCGCCCGCCCCGCGAGAGAAGGAGGGTTTGTCCAGCCGGACCAGTTCCAGTACCACCCCGGCTTCCCTGAGCCCGGAGGAGCCTATGCAGCTCGGGGGGGTGCAGCCCCGGCTGACCGCCGAGGAGAAGGAGCGGCGGCGGCAGGCTGGCCTGTGCCTCTATTGCGGCCTGGGGGGGACACTTGGCTCGCGTGTGCCCAGCCAAGACTCCCGCTACTGGCGCGTCGGGAAAAGCCAACCCCCAGGTCTAGAAGGCCTGCGAGGCCTGGGGGAGCCCAGCAGCGGGGACTCTGCAGACCCGCAGGAGAGGCAACAAGATCCGCTCCTGGTGGCCGCCACGGTCTGTCTCGGCGGGGCAACACCGATACCTGTGGGGGCTATGCTGGACTCCGGGGCGTCCAACAACTTCCTGGACCTTCAGTTCGCCCAGGACCACCAGATCCCGCTGGAGCCCCTACCTGAGCCACGCCCAGTGGAGACCATCGACGGACGATTGCTGAGGTCGGGTCCCATCACCCACCGGACGGCGGAGGTGGGTCTGGAGATCCAGGGCCACTATGAGCGGACCCGCTTCCTGGTCACGGCGGTGCCTCACTTCCCTCTGGTGCTGGGCATGCCATGGCTCTCGCGCCATGACCCACGAATCTCGTGGTCACGGCGCGAGGTGCTCTTCGCCTCCGAGTACTGCCAGGAGCACTGCTGGCCTGAGAAGCTGCTGGCTACCCTGGAGGTCCCTGGTCCTGCAACTTCCGTTGAGCTGCCGTCCAAGTACCAAGAGTACGCGGATGTGTTTGATCAGAAGGAGGCTGACCGTCTACCTCCCCACCGGGTCTATGACTGCGCCATCGACTTGGTCCCGGGGGTGCCCATTCTGGCTGGTCGCATCTACGCGCTCTCGGAACCCGAGCTGGCAGCACTAAGAGACTTCCTGGAAAAGAATCTGCGCCGGGGCTTCGTGCAGCCGTCGACATCAGCGGCGGGGGCGCCGGTGCTGTTTGTCCGCAAGAAGTTGGGGGAACTCCGGCTCTGCAATGACTACCGCGCCCTTAACCGGATCACCACCCGCAACCGCTACCCGCTTCCCCTGATTCCGGAGTTGCTGGAGCGCCTGCGGCACGCGACGGTCTTCACCAAGCTGGACCTCTGCGGGGCCTACAACCTGGTACGGATTCGGGTGGGTGACGAGTGGAAGACGGCGTTCCAGACCTGGTATGGCCACTATGAATATACGGTTATGCCCTTTGGCCTCTGTAACGCCCCGGCCGTGTTCCAGCACTTCGTCAATGACGTCTTCCGCGACTACCTGGACCGGTTCGTGATCATCTACCTTGACGACTTCCTGATTTACTCCCCAAACCAGCAGGTCCACGAGGCACACGTACAGGCGGTCTTGCAGCGGCTCCGGGAGCATCGCCTGTACGCGAAGCTCGAGAAGTGTGCTTTCGACCTCTCGGAGGTCGACTTCTTGGGCTACTGGGTGTCCTGTCGGGGAGTGGAGATGGATCTGGCCAAGGTGGAGGCGATCGTGTCCTGGCAGCTGCCGGCCAGCCGCAAAGACATCCAGCACTTCTTGGGGTTCGTGAACTTCTATCGGAAGTTCATCCCCGAGTATGCGACCCTAGCGGCCCCTATCACCCGCGTGCTCCGGGGAAAAGCACCGTTCCGGTGGACCGAGGAGGCCCAGCAGGCGTTCGAGCGGCTGAAAACCTGCTTCACGACTGAGCCCGTTCTTCAGCACCCGGACCCCAGGCGGCCATTTGTTGTGGAGACCGACGCCTCGGACGTGGCGGTCGGGGCAGTCTTGCTGCAAGCTGGGGGTCCAGAGGGCCAGCTCCGACCTTGTGCCTACCACTCGCGGCAGCTGTCTCCCCCGAGCGGAATTATACCATCTGGGAGAAGGAACTCCTGGCGGTCAAGGCGACCTTCGAGGCCTGGCAGCACCTGCTGGAGGGTGCCCCGCATCCGGTGCAGGTACGGACTGACCACCGCAACCTGGAGTACCTCCAGACCACCCGCAAGCTGACTCCGCGGCAGATGCGGTGGGCCCAGTTCTTCTCGCGGTTTCATTTCCAGCTCCAGTATGTGCCACGGGCTCGCAACCGCAGTACGGACGCCCTGTCCCGGAAGCCGGAGTTTGCCGCGACTCCGGAGCCCGACGTGCGGTCCAACATCCTGTGCCCAGAAAACTTTGCAGCGGCGGTGGAGGTAGCCTCCCTGACAGAGCGGATCCGGGAAGCCCAGGTTCGGGGGCCGCCCTGGGGGCCCCTTAGGCTGGGGGACACCTCCTCTCTGTGGTCCCAACGGGAGGGGCTGCTGTATCATCAGGGCCGCTTGTTTGTTCCAGCAGGTCCGTGCCGGGATGAGGTGTTGCGGCTCTGCCACGACAGCAAACCCACGGGGCACTTCGGCCCGTTCAAGACCATGCACCTGGTGACCCGCGAGTTCTGGTGGCCCCGGGTGCGAGGAGACGTCGACTGCTACGTGCGCACATGTCCTGTGTGCCGCCGCGCCAAGGACCCACCGGGGAAACCTCCCAGTCTCCTTCAGCCTCTACCGACTCCGACAGGTCCCTGGAAGGTGGTGTCAATGGACTTCATCACCGAGCTCCCACCGTCTCGAGGGCACACGGTCATACTGGTGGTGGTGGACCTTTTCACCAAGATGGTGCACTTTGTCCCGTGCCCATCACTGCCCACCGCCAAGGAGACGGCTTGCCTGGTGTTGCACCATGTGTTCCGGCTCCACGGCCTCCCCGAGGGGATAGTGTCCGATCGGGGACCCCAATTCACAGCCCGGTTCTGGCAGTGCCTGCTACGCCAACTGGACGTCGAGCCCCGCTTGTCTTCTGCCCACCACCCGCAGACGGACGGCCAGACGGAACGTACCAACGCGACCCTGGAGCAGTATCTACGTTGCTACAGCTGCTACCAGCAGGACGACTGGGCGGACCTGCTACCCCTGGCGGAGTTTGCCTATAATAACACCGTCCACGCCTCCACCCAGCAGACCCCGTTCTACGCCAACTACGGCTACCATCCACGTTGGTTCCCAGCAGTCGGGGCGCCATCCGCGGTGACCACTGCCGACCAATGGCTCCAGGAGCTGCGGGCGTTGCAGAGCCTGCTGCAGGAGCAACTAGAGCTCGCCAAGGCGGCATACAAGCGGACCGCCACCGGCAACCGGCCCGCCGTTGCAGGTCGGGGAGCGGGTCTGGCTATCCACCCGCTTCCTCCCGACCGGTCGTCCCAGCCGCAAGCTGGACGCCCGGTTCATTGGGCCCTTTGAAGTCACGGCCCAGGTGAACCCCGTGGCTTATCGGCTGCAGCTTCCGCACAACCTGCGGGTCCACCCCGTGTTCCATAGGTCACTCTTGCTGCCGGCCTCAGGAATGCGTCCCGACGCCGGACCAGGTCCACCTCCAGCGCCTGTGATTGTGGATGGCGAGGAAGAATTTGAAGTGGCTGAAATCCTCGACTCCCGCCGGCGGAGAGGGCGCTTGCAGTACCTCGTAGACTGGCGTGGCTACGGGCCGGAGGAACGGTCCTGGGAGGATGCCACCGACGTCCACGTGCCCCGGCTGGTGCGGGCCTTTCACCGGCGCTTCCCTGCCAAGCCGCGGCCTCGGCGGGGCGGGGGGCGAGTCTGGGGAGGGGGGTGATGTCAGGGGCATGGACCCGTTTGGGCCTGTCGCTGCCCCTGAGGCCACCGCTGAAGCGGCAGCGGACGTGGTGGTGGCTGACGGGGCCTACACAGAGGCTACCGCGGCCGACGGGGCCTGCACAGAGGCCGACGTGGCCGACGGGGCCTGTGCGGAGGCCGCTGCGGCTGAGGGGCCTTGCCTGGAGGCCGCCGCGGCCGACGGCTTGGGCCTGGCGGCCGAGGGAGAGGCTGCGGGCCTGGAGCCACTTACCTAGAGGCCGCAGGCTCGAGTCCCTCGTCGTCGGCCGGCTTGCCGGGGTGGGCGGGTCCCAGGCCTGCTCCCGGGGCTCTGCTCACCCGCAGCCCTGATCCACGGGAGGCCTGGGAGTCTGCCTGCGGCCCCGATCCGGAGGAGGCTGATGCCTCCGCCTCTCCTCCTCCTTTCCAGCAGCGGCGGCAGGCCAAGGAGGCCGTCCGCCGGTCCTGGCGCCTGCTGGAGAGGAGGCGACTGGCAGAGAGATCGCAGCTGTGAGGCACAGCACAGCTGCAAGCCCTCAGCCACATGGCCACGCCTGATTGGCCAGCGCCTGGCTTGGAGGGCAGCCACATGGCCACGCCTGACTGGCCGGTGCCTGGCTTGGAGGGCTATTTGAGGCAGGCGCCGGGCTGGGGAAGGCACGGAGCAACAACCGTTGGTCAACCGTGGTCCTGCTGTCCGTGCCTTGTTCCTGCCCACGCTTGAGACCAGTCCTCTTGTTCGCCTTGTTGAAGTAACCTGCCTTATATCCTTTAACAGCCTGTGTTTATTTCTGTTAAGACTGAGTAGAAGCCCTGCCTGCATTAAGGGCTATTTCTGTTAAGACTGTGTAGAAGCCTGCTTGCTTTGTACTTTTGAGTTTTGACTGCATTAAAGCCCTGCACCTCTAACCAGCTCCCCTGCCTCTGCCTGACCACTGCCTGGCACTGACACAGTTTGCTTTTGCCAGAGCCTACTGGGAAGGAAAAGACACTGCCCTCTCTTCTCCCCATATTTTTGCACTTTAAACTGTTTGCAGAGTTTGAAGTAAGCTGAGCACGAAGAGGGAAAGTGGGAGGGTGAGAGAGAAACTGGAACATTTTGAAAGCAGCTGTAAAAGTTGGATGACAGAGGATTAATCAGAACTGTCCCTGCCAAATCAGGACAAACAGAGGGTGTATTTCTCTAACATATTTCAAAATAATTAAATAAACCATTTTATAAAGGGACTGTCTTCAGTACTTTGAAGAACAGCTTCTCACATAGTTCACCCAAGAGACCCCATGAGTAGGGGAGCTACATTAGAAGTTGTCCCAAGCAGTTTTCCAAGATGGGCTGAAGGAAATCCCTTGATAAAGAGATTGGGCTTCTGAAAATGCACTGGGTCAAAAATAGTTGTGCAGCTGACATTTCACATGGAGGTCAAGGAGACGAAAGCTAACAAATTAAGTGGCGCATGTAGTAACCATGCTATTGGTGCAGGTACTTCTCTCTTCACACTGGTTGGCTCCACACTGTTTCAGATGTGAAATTGGGACTTCTTATACATGACCTTTGATCTGTTCTGCAAGGCTAGGGCCTCCTATACAGCCAGTGTTGTGTGGATGAGTGATTGGAATGCAACTTGAAGATGTTACTTTTTCAATCACAACTCCCAGAATCTCGTACAGATTCATGGATATTTTCACTTTAGCATATGCAGCAAAGAATGCTGTGAGGCTGGCCTGCCTGGAAGGTTATATATTGTAAATTACCCAGTCAACCTAGTCAACCTTTGTTATAAGCCAAACTCAAAACAAATAAATATTGGAGATGCCATGAGCAGATTGGTTCCTTTTGTAGTTGTCTCTCATGGCATGGTGGGTGGCAGTGCTGTTGCTAGGATTGGCCCTGTTGTTCTGCTCTGCTTTTTTAAGAGTGCTTTTTTCTGTTCTCTCTCCTCATCTTCCATGCTAGAAGTGTTGTCATCTCTTCAGGAGGACTGACAGGACGAAAGACTCTTTCTATATCTGTTCAGTTTAAGCAGCTCCAGGAAGTAAGAGTCAAGTCTTGCTGACAGATATATTTCTGCTCCCGGTAAACAAGGGTAGGAGGCCGAGAGCTGTGTCACTGCTAAGGAATGGAGTAGCAAATTGCTGGCTCACAACTTCATGTTGAGGACTGCAAGTGGGAGGCACCGTGTGGTTTTATAAGGGGTGTTCCTTACAAATGTTGCCATCTATCCTGCCCTATACTAGGAGCTTGGAATAGCTCACAAAATGGGTGCATTTAAAAAATATATATAAATGGATGCACTCTGATTTGGATTTTTTCAAAAATTAACCCATCCTCAGAGTCTGGGAACAGTCACATCAAAGTAACAACCTAACCTAGTCTTGAAGCTCCTGATTTTATTCAATATATTTCCCATCACTGCCGACCATTGGTCATGCTGGTTGGGGCAGACAGGAGAAGTTCAATTTCTGCTTGGCTTCTACATTGCATCAAGGGAGGATGATGGAGTGCTCCACATTTTCTCTGGCAGCATGCAATAACTGGTTGCCAATAACTTCACTGCTTAAATATAAGGTTGCTTTAATTTATAGAAGTTATGACCCTTTAAATTACAAGGATCTCAAGTCCTATATAGACAATTCCTTGTCTATACACAAAAGGGTTATCTCTGCCTGTCTGGCCATGGAAATGTTATTTTAGGCTTCACTCAGAAAAAGAGAATACATGACAAGACACCTGAAATGTGAACAGTTTTAATTTGGTGCACAGAGTTGCAAAGTAGACTTTCTGTTTTTGTTCTGGAGGAAGGAGTTCTTTGGGGGGACTGCTGATGTCCCACTGGAACAGTGCCTTGTCTATGTGCTTTTATTACTTACTCATTCAGGCCCAGAGCAGATTTGACATTAATTATTGGACACGCCAACAGCTCTTTCTATTTTATTTTATTTATTTATTTTTATTTAATTAGCATCTAAGGAGAACCCTGAGCAGTCTCAGGACTGTAGGGTGTGTGGAGAGGGGGATATAACTAACTGTCTTGACAAAAAAATTGACTTTCCACACCTACTATCTGTATTTTAAAGGAGATTTTCATTGGTACCATCTGGGGCTTCCTTTAGAATACAAACAGCAGCTTCAGAGAGGTGATTTTTGTTGGGTCTGTGGCTGGGGAATCATCATCATCATCATCATCATCATCATCATCATCATCATCATCATCATCATCTTTATATCCTGCTTTTTTCCCAGGTTGGGAATCAAAGTGGCTTGCAACAATTAAAAAGACATAGTTAAAAAACATGGAATACAAAAGTTAAAACACAATGAAACAATCAAGAAGAATTAAAGTTAAAATACATAATTAAAAACTCATGCATCCATAAATCCAGCAACTTCAGCACAAATAACAATATCCAGCATCTTTTATCATACAGGCCATAATCACACATCAAATGCCTGTCGAAATAGAGATGTCTTTACTTGACATCAAAAAGAAAGTAAGTAAGATGCCAGTCTGACTTCTCTGGAAAGGGAGTTCCAGAGCCTGGCAGAAGCCCCTGAGAAGACCTCTCCTGCATTCCCACCAGATGCACCTGTGAAGATGATGGGACAGAGAGAAGGACCTCTCCAGCAGATCTCAAAGTCCAGGCTGGTTTGTAAAGGAGAATACAGTTCTTCAAATAAGCTGGACCTGAGTCATGTAGGACTTCAATTACCAGCACCTTGACCTGTGCCTAGAAATGAACCAGCAGCCAGTGGAGTTGTTGCAAGAGAGGAGTTACGTGATTCCCGGCTGGCCCCTCCTGAAACTGCAAACCCCATGATTCCAGAGGATGTTGAAAATGGAATCGTCGTGCTATAACAGGCTAGTGCGGAAATGGCCTTAGAAAAGCTATTCTGTTGTACTACAGCTCCCAGAATGTCCCGGTCAGCATGGCCACAAAAGAAACTTTTCTAAGTTTTGCAAAAATGTGCAATTAAACTGTGTTCGGTCAAATCATATTGAATCAATTTTGGTCCTGCATGAAAACAGTTACCATTTGCATGTTTTTAAATGTAAATGGATGCTGCAAGAGGAGGAGTAAACTTGGGGTTGTGATAGCAGAGGAAGTAGTCATGTCCCAAAAAAAACTTCCTTCATAAAAAATTGATCCTGAGCCATAAAGAAGACAGTATCAACCAGAGTAACTGAGTAGGGTAGAAAGGGAACACACACACACACACACACACAAATACCAACCAGCCTTAGTTGTTCTTCCTGATGCTTTTTCAGCTGTTCCACCATCTGCTGGAATTCCGCCTCTTTCTCCTGCTCCTCCAGCAAGGTTTGATCATTCTGCTCAGCATAGGCCATTGCTACCACGGCCAGGATCAGGTTAATGAGGTAGAAAGAGCCCAAGAATATGACCAGAACGAAAAAAATCATGTATGTTTTTCCAGCTGCTCGAAGAGTCTATGGGAAGAAGAAGATCTTCTTGTTACCCTGTTAGCCTGGAAGCCTTGACCTCCAATTTGAGCAAGCTCAGACTCATTTCTGGCTACAATTATTCCACATAATCTTTGGTGATTAAAAACACAGAGTTATAGGGATGTAGCAATGGAGGGGGTAGAAGGCATTGCTCCAAATAAGAATTCTGTCCCCTCAAGTGAAATTCTCTTTCAACCTTCACATTTCTTTTTTTTAAAGTTTTATTAATTAAAATACACAAAAAGAAAAATAACAAAAAAAAGACATAAAAACAGACAAAGAATTTACATACTAATTTCACATTAATCTTTTCTTAACATTCTAATTTATCTTAACTCTTATTTACTTATATATACATATTAGAATTGTTTTTTATAGTACTTCCTACTTTGTCTTTAGAACAAGTTAAACGTTCTTCTACTTCAATCCTGGTCCTACAATCTTTTGTAATCTCTAATCCTTGAGTATTTTCAAAAATCTATATTCACCATTTTAATATTATTCCAAGAATTCTTATAATACTTTATTGTGTTTTCCCATTGTTTTATAAATCTTTCTTTATTCTCTCCTGCTAATTTATCCATTTGGATTATATTGAATAATTTCATTTCCCACTTCTACTGATGGCCTCTTTTTTATTTTCCATTTTTGTGCTATAACCATTCTTGCTGCTGCTACCATATAAAATATTTGTTTACCCGCTTTCTTTTCTAAATCATCTTCCATCATTGATAACATATATATTTCAGGAGACATTCTAAACCTTATATTCAACATCTTTTCTATTCGCATATGAATCGACTTCCAAAATTCTTTCACTATTTTACAAGTCCACCATGCATGATAAAACAACCTTCGTATTTCTAGCGCTGCATAGAGTGAAAATAACTCATACCTAAAGCTCTTCTATTTGCCGTGTTTTTGCATTCTCTTGTAAACTATGCCTGGCCCTTTTCTTTGAATGGCTAAACTATCTTTTCTGTGTTTGACTGCAATGCTAGAAATTTGGAGATTGAAGGAAAATTCTATTGGGAGCAGAATTCTTATTTTAGAGACAGTGTCTTCATTTAGCCCTCCCTGATAGATTGATTAGTTATCATCTGATCCATATGTCTCTACAGTACTTTCTCCTATGGATTCAGAGCAATTGATCCCTTCTTGTCCTTTACTTTTTAAGTCAATCCTTCTTTTTCACACACATAAACCCGTAGCTACACTCCTGCAGTGCTAGGACTAAGGGCCAAAGTAGACAATGACCCTTTCCGCATGTGTGTGTGGGGTAAATGCCTGAAAACACCCAAAAACGGAGCTTACCAGCGGCCGGGCGAGTCCATCGCCAAGCGGAGCAGTACGAGTTCACCTCTCCGCAATCCTCCGGCATCCCAAATGGCGGCTTCCGGTTGGTGGAGGCTCTCCACCAACCGGAGAAGCTCACCAGCCAGAAGCCCGCCCCCGGCAGATCTGCAAGCATGCACTTGCGTGCACCTGCAAATCTGCTTCAGAGCCGGGCGACGGAACAGCACAGGGTTGCACGCTCTGTGCTTTTTAAAAACCTCTAAAAATTGGCTTTTAAAAAAGATGCCGTGCAACCAGTTCCGGTCACTTCTGTGTGGATTGAGGTGTGGAACTACAAAAAGTAGTCCACCCCAGTCCACTCTATGGTGCAGAAGACCTCTGTTGGAGGTCGCTTTGCACCATTTTAAAATACTAAAGCAGAAATGGCCAATATGATAGAGACAATTAGACACCATGCAAAACAGAAAGCTGCACTAGAGGAGGCTGAAGGAAATTTAGGTGCTGAAGGAAAATTTCAATGGGTGGGACAAAATTTGTATTTGAAGGACAATAATCTTATTTTGCCCTTCTGTAGCAACATCCCTGAACTGGGCAGCTTGTAACACATACCACCTCCCCAATGTTCTCCCTTGTGCTATCTTTGGCAAGGGAGGAACAGAAAAAGTGCCTTCTGAACAGTGAGAGAGAGAGAGAGACTCATGCTGTATTTTACCTTCTTCATAACCCTGCCCAGCACAAATGAAACAAAACTTTGTGTGTTCTCCACTCCAGGCTTTCTGGTATGTGCCAAAGAACTTGGGTGGGGTTCAAGGCAACCACAAATGACTAACTAGTAAGTCAAAGCCACATTTGTTGGTTGCCTGATTGAGGCAACCAGCAAATGTCTGCCTTACGTTCCCTTTAAAAAAATTGTCTTTATAAAGAGAAGGTGTTGTTTTCCTTCAGTTCAGAGAGCCAGCTGATAAACAGGCTGTGACTTTTAGCACTGTTGTTGTGTGCCTTCAAGTCATTTCCCACTTATGATGACACTGAGGCAAAGCTATCATGGTGTTTTCTTGGTAAGATTTGTTCAGAATGGGTTTGTCATTGCCTTCCTGTGAAGCTGAGAGAGTATGACTTGCCCAAGGTCACTCACTTGGGCCATTTCCTCACTACACTGTTATAGTGTTACTATTCCACTTTTCACATACCGGTAATATGGAATCCTGGGGTTTGCAGTTTAGGGGGGAGGCATTTAGAATTCTCAACCAGAGAGTTGTTTGGCCTTAGTAAACTACAAACCTCAGAATTCCACAGGATGTTGAAAGTGGAATAATAACACTATAACAGTGTAGTGCGGAAATGGCCTTAGTTTCCATGACTAAATGGGAATTTAATTCTTGTTCTTTTAAGAGTCCTGGTCCAAAGCTCAAATCATTGCACCACATTGGCTTACTTTTAGTACTCTGGATGGCCACAATTAAGTTTAATACTGGAACACCATAATTAGGGCCCTTTCCACACGGCATTTTCCATGCAAAAGGATGCCTGGAGTTTTGCGCAATTGTGAGGAGCGATCTGCATGACGCACTCACAATCGTGCGATGTTCCGGGGCCAGCAGGCACCAATTGCACACCTTTTCATTTTTGACTAGAAGCCAAAAATGGAGCGCAATCGCACATTGCTCTCAGGCCCCATGCGCACTCACCTGGCATGTGGAGCCTCCGGAGCTGCGCCGGTTGCGCTTCCTGCCCAAGCACAGCCTGAGAAACTCCCAGGCTGCACTGTGGAAGGAAGAGGCGGGGCTCTCGCACGAGCAGGCAGCTCATGTGGAGCTGAAGGACCCCGGATGCGAGAGCCTCTCACCAGAGGCTGCTTGCATGATCCCCGCACCCCAGCGCCAGAAGAAGGTAAGATGTGGAAAGGGCCTAGGTGTTGTAACATTTTTTCTAACACTCTATCTTCATTCTACAAATTGTTCTAGGCTTTGTGGAGAGTTTGCAGTGATTCCAGATGGAATATTCTTGGGGCTATCAGTCAAAAAACATTGGGCAGTTATTCTATTTTTCTCTCCTTAATGGATTTTCTATGGTGACAAAAGAAATCAAAAGGGCAGTAAGAAAACCCAGGATGGTTACAAACAGTAGAAAACATTGACTGGATTCACTATAACGTTTGGTGAATGATTCAGAGTGATAACATAATAAAATCCTCATCTGGAAGGAGAGCTTGGAACAGTGCTTTTCTGAACTACAACTCTCAGCCTTCCCCAGCCATCATGGTCAATGTTCCTGATTACTAGGATTGGTGTGGTGGCCAAAGTCTATTTTAGGAAAGCTTGTGTGCCATTACTGATCTTTTCATTGAGAAATTCCTGATGGGCTTTCATAGAATTTAGAGGTTCCCCAGAATAGAGAACAATAAGCTAACCCCAGCCTACCAACTGGAAAAGGTTCTCCCAATAGTCTTGAGTCATGAGACGGAAGAGAGCAAGAAAGGCCCAGCTGAAGGTGTCATAGCTTGTATAGCCATAGTTTGGGTTCCGGCCAGCTTTCATGCAAAGATACCCTTCTGGACATTGGCTACAGTAGACAGGATGAAAGGAAAAAGAGGATATCAACATCACATTGTAGTCATGAGAAGCCATAAGAGAAGCATCCAGTCCCCAAAATTAGGGACTTTCTCACAGGAGGCAGGTAAATAGCAATTACAGCAGGATAATTGTGTCTTTATCTAGGAGTTATCACTTTACCTTGTTCCACTTCTGTTTTGTGGGAAACCATCTGGAAAGTACTTCTTTTACAAAGGAGATCATTAATAGATTTTTTTATATTTGCAAAAGAAATGCTTTCCAAACAGTCTCCCACCAGGAGAACAACAGAAGAGGAATGACATCATGTGATAAATCCCAGCCAAGATACTTTGTTGTTGTTGTGTGCCTTCAAGCTGTTTCTGACTTATAGCGACCCAAGGTGGACCCATCATAGGGCTCTCTGGGACTGAGAGTGTGTGATGCACCCAAGGTCACCCAGTGGGTTTCTATCCTTCTGTAATTGGAATTTATTTGCCTTGTGTGATAAAGCCCCAAGGCAGAGCCCACACAAACAGAATGTTTTCCACCACCACTTCCACAAAACCCTCTACATATGGATCATCTTTCTAAGGTTGTTGTCAATTTTAAGAATGGCAACAATATAGGCAGTTTTCCCCAGGATTTTGAATTATT
Organism: Ctenosaura bakeri; assembly: GCA_948474755.1. Lineage (NCBI taxonomy): Eukaryota > Metazoa > Chordata > Lepidosauria > Squamata > Iguanidae > Ctenosaura > Ctenosaura bakeri. The sequence continues at coordinate 196,934 of CAOLHI010001027.1, read as the reverse complement.
CTAGGTTAGGTTTGGGTTTTGTCCTTGTCATTCACAGTGATTCATATGGGAGGAGGAAAAACTCATTTCACAATCCCATACAATTATAAATTTTTCAGTCTGATACAAAATAGGAGGACCTTGAAGAAACATGTTTCCTCCCCATCATGACCCTCCTCTCCAATCCAAAGAGGTCTGATGGTTGGGACAGACCTCACTCACCCAGCGTCAGAGCTGTTCCCGCAGAGCAGAGCATCAAGTGCACCATCAAGGAAATAGAAATTCTCTTTACAAGTACAAAATAAGAAAGGAAAAGAGAAGACATGAGAATTTCCAGATTTGAACTTCAAAACAACTGTGAATCAACTTTAAAACAGTTTTTAGAAATGAAAATTCCTGTGACTGTGATTCTCTCCATGGCCCTTACCACACTATGTCCCAATAGTATGTTGTCATGGCAGGATACCAGCATTGCCATTGCTGGGATGGGATCAGGGTCTGAATGCTCCCTGCCACACCCAGTCAGTTGCCATGGATTGGTAGCATCAGGCACACTGTCCTTCCTTCTGCAGTACGGTGTCAATGGCAATTCCCATTCCCCACCTTTTCCCCATCCCATGACCCATGGTTGGTTGTCTCCTGTGCTGTACTGCAAAAGCAGGTGCTATCGAGTGTTTCAGCCCTTACCACATGCAGGCAGCTGACAGGATCATGGCAAGAAAGGGGGCCATTACCAGATTTTTTTTCCAGTAATGAAAAAGGGTTCATTCCCCACAGATGGGGATGTGACAGCAGCAGGTGAGTGACAATGTTGTGTGATGGCGTGTGTCCTGGACCAGGAGCAACATGTTGCTCTAGCAAATGACAACTTAGTGTGGAAAGGGCCCATGTCTGATCTAGTCATGTTCTAAAAGATATGAAAACCTGGACAGTTAATAAGAACCTGGGTAACACAATGAATACTGGTTGGGGTTCCATCTTCCAGTCAGTGAGACCTAGATTAAAATTCTTCCTGACCCAAAGAGACCATGGGTAGCGGGGCAAATTTGCCATCTTTTATTAGCCTAACCTATCTCTGTGTGTTATATATTTGTGTGTGTGTGTGTGTTACAAATGGAATGTTTACTTATATTTTTCAGTGTAAGCTCTTTAGGGGAAGGATATAACTATAAAAGAGCTGGTTAGAATCAAAACTGAAAACAAAACATTGATGATGTTCAAAATTTGTAACTGTATGGGAAAGAAAGAAAGAAAGAAAGAAAGAAAGAAAGAAAGAAAGAAAGAAAGAAAGAACAAAGAGCATAAAAAAGGAAGAAGAATGCTAAGAGGACACTCTTAATAGCCCTACCTTCATTGTTTATATACTCATCCCAGTCAAAGGTCTCATTGCTACTCAGAGTGGTATTGCCACCATACCAAGTGGTATTGCCATACAGAGTAGTGTTGCCAAAGGAATCACCATCTAGCCCAAAAGCATCTTCTTGTACTGTATCATTGGAGAATGGTGGCCATCGGACACATTTTTGCCGCAAGTTCCCCATGAAAAGTTGCAAGCCGATGAGAGCAAAGACAGCCAAGCAGAACACTGTGAGGATCATGACATCAGAGAGCTTCTTCACAGACTGGATCAAGGCACCCACAATTGTCTTTAGCCCTGGTTGTGGTTAGGAAGAGAAACAGTCACTGCTATTTCTTATCAGCAACAAGAGCGGTCTTCTGGCAATGGGTTGTTGTTGTTTTTTAAAACCATGGTACGAAAATAATTTTATTTATTTCCTACCTTTTCCTCACCTCTGAGCCCCAGGGTATCAAAAATTTAAAAATTAGGTACAAATAAAAATGCATATCAATAAAAACATACAAATATATAATAAACTATAGATGCAATTAAAAGCAATTAAAATATATCCATTAAAAAGCAAGGAATAAGAACAATATAGCACCTTATTAAAAGACCTTTCTCTTATAGCAAGTTCTCAAAAATCTGTTGGGAAAAAAGGTTGTCGCCTGCCAACAGAAGATCGCCATGGAGGGAGTTAGTCTGGTCTCTATAGGAAGGAGATTCTATAGCCTGGGAACAACTACAGAAAAGCCCTCTCCCATGTTCCCACCACATGTGTCTGTTAGAGCAAAAGGATGGAAAAGGAGTCCATCCCAAAGATCTAAAAATCTCCCCCTCCAACTCCTGCAGTCCAGCTGCCTTTTCTGGAACTGTGCTTATATTCTCAGCTCCCTTAATTGCTACAGTTATTACAAGGGTATGTATTTTGAATTGAATAAGAACTGGAAGGCCAGTTACATAAGACTGGACAGCTGACTTACTCCTGTGCTTTAACTTAATTTATTGTTAATAGTTCTAACCTGCCTTTCCTAGTGCTCCAGTTGATGGACACACAGCAGTTTTATTGCATGAATAGGAAAGATGGATGAAGCAGTCTTTTATCACCTTTTCCCCACTGCTATTAGCAACTGATGCTCTGGAAGTACTTTCCCTTATACTATGCTTCTTGTTGTTATAGGCCTTCAAGGCAACTCCCATGCTCATACGGTTTTCTTGGCAAGATTTATTCAAAGAAGGTTTACCACTGTCTTTCTCTTAGGCTGAGAGGGTGTGTGCCTGGGCTGGGACTCGAATCCTAGACTCCTAGAGTCCTAGTCCAAAAGTCAAACCACTAGACCATACTGGCTCCCTCATATTATACAGGAATGAACAAATCTATCAACTTTAGTTTTTGCCCATGTCTTGAGTTCTTGCTATCAAATTGTGTCTGTGTGTGAGACAGAATGAGAATAAATAAATATTTGGATATTAATTTCAAAAACAAAAGAAACAATATTCTCAACCATCTGAACTGGCCAAATTCAACAGGCACTCTCAATTCAGGATGAGGAGGCTGCCGAGAAAAAGAAAGAAAGAAAGAAAGAAAGAAAGAAAGAAAGAAAGAAAGAAAGGAAGGAAGGAAGGAAGGAAGGAAGGAAGGAAGGAAGGAAGGAAGGGAGGGAGGGGAAAGCTGGCTGCTCTATTTTATTAACACCAGCATGGATCAGTGACGGAGCTTGGAGTGCATGGAGGGGGTGTGGCTACTGCACGGGGGTGTGACCACTGTGCATGGGGGTGTGGCCAGGGCACACAGGGGTGTGGCTAAGGGCCAGGATGCCCCAAAAACATTGCCGCCTGGGGCAAACTGCCCCCATCGCCCCCCTGTCCCTATGCGATTGGCATGGATGAAATACATAAAGCTAATTTCTGAACTGAGGAGGGCCAGAGTGGTGGAGTGGTTTGAGTTGGACTACTACTATGGAGACTAGAATTCAAATCCCCTCTCGGCCATGGAAACCCACTCAGTAACCTTGGGCAAGTGACTTTCTTTCAGCCTCAGAGGAAGGCAAAGGCAACTCTTTCTGAATAAATCTGGTGTGATAGTGTTGTGTTAGCATCACCATAAGTTGGAACCAACTTGAAGGCACATAACAACAACAATGTCTGAATTGCTAAATTCTCAGAGCATTCTGTCTGGAGGAGCTAACCTCCTTTTTCCTACGTTTAATGTTGTTTAATCTTATTATTGCAATTTATACAGAAATTTCTGAATTGTCAAAATCAGCCTGAGCAGCCAAGATCCTACAACACTTCAGTGTCACATACATTCTTGCCAGTGGAGTTAAATCACAGGCCACTCACATTATGCAACCCCTATAGTAAAAACTCCCACCGAGGCACTATCTTTCCACGGTGGGAGGATTGCATGCTCCTGTGATACAAGAGGCTATGCCTCTCGTATCAGACAGGCTTTGCTGAGGACCCAGACTAAAGGTGCCAAACTGTTACTGGGCAGCAGCAGTAATGAGGAGTGACACTGGCAGGGGATCTCTCAAAGACAACAGCAGTGTCACCACAGCTACCACTGGTTACAACTGCACAGAAGGAGGCATGGTAAGCCCCTTTTGAATGTGTTTTACCATGAAAACCCTATGATGAGAGCGGCTGACCCATTCCTTGCTTTCTGCGTTGGCAGGAGTTTTCAGTGCTGGGGCCAGTGGCAGGTAATGAAACAGGGAGCTCCAGAGGGGAGAAGGAAAGTGCACATGTGTTCCCCCCATTTCCTTGTTTTTTATTCAGGTGCTTGCCTTCCCTCTCTGCTTCCAGCAAAACGCAAGAGAATGGGAGGAGGAGAAGTGGGGGAGGCATGAGCATGCCTTATGAATAATCAAATTTGCAAAGGTCAAACCCACAAATTTGGAAGGAGGACTGTAGTAGGAAAAGAGGAAAACCACATTTCAGATGAATAGACTCAGATCCTGAGTCTGCAAGATCCAAGCAGGGTGGTTGATGATAGGATGACCTCGAGGTCATAGGGTTGCCATAAGTCAAAGTCAGTTTGATGGCAGTTAACAACAACAATATTGAAATGTAACACCGTAACACAATATATTAAATAAACGGTTAGTGTACATGACTGTCATCCTGTTTTGCAACTGCAATATGCAATGCTACACTGTAAACTTTGCTGTTATGCTACTCAATGCTGTTCTCTAACTCCACAAGCCACTTTGTAAACCATGATGTGTTATCCCACACATAACACTTCCATGTGCAGAACTCTACTCAAACCACAGTGAGCAGGGTATGACCACTGCACATTGTCCACAAATTTCATTCCATGTCAATAACATAACCTATACTTATGTATGTCTGGAACGTGTCCAGAGGAGGGCAACCAAAATGGTACAGGGTCTGGAAGCCATGCCCTACAAGGAGTGGCTTAGGGAGCTGGGGATGTTTAGTCTGCAGAAGAGAAGGTTAAGAGGGGATATGACAGCCATGTTAAATATTTGAAAGGACATCATACTGAAGAAGGAAAAGGATTGTTTTCCATTGCTCCAGAAACAAGCAGCAATGGATTTGAACTACCGGAAAAGAGATTCCAGCTGAACCTCAGGAAGAACTTCCTAATGGTCAGAGTTGTCCAGTAGTGATATATGCTGCCTTGGAGTGTGGTGGAGTCTCCTTCTTTGGAGGTTTTTAAACAGAGGCTGGATGGCCATCTGTTGAAAGTGCTTTGATGTGTGTTCCTGCATGGCAGGGGGTTGAACTGGATCGCCCCTGTGGTCCCTTCCAACTCTATGATTCTATGATTCTATGTCACTAACAAGATGCCAGCCAGTGTCCCTCCCCCCCACACCCCCTCCCCTTTACTCACCTGGAATGACAGTAATGGTTTTAAGTGCTCTGAGAACACGGAACGTCCGTAGAGCAGAGACATTGCCCAAATCTACAAACTCTGTAAGATAACTAGAAAAGAGATGGAAAGAGAGCTATTACTTAAGAGGTAATTCACATATGCAGAAATAGCAGCTATCAGCTGGCTGGAGAGATACAATTTTGGAAAACAGGATTGGGAAACCCAACTCTGGATTAGAGGTCATGATAGCAAACCTTTGTGTTTGAACAAGGATCTACTTGAATCATATAGAAAGATTAGGATGGGTTCAGTTTTAACAACAACATGTTCAGGTAGAGGACTGAAGAAACCTGCTGCTCCCTACAGCTCCCTACAGGCATGGTTGTGGAAACCTTTTCAGGTTTGAAAAGCCAAACACACTGTAACTGAGAATGTGTGCCTGCCACCAATCCCCCATATCTTTTTCCTTTATGGTCCACTCCTCCCCCCAAATATTTTAGAATAGCAGAAAGTGAAATTTTGAAAAAATGCCCACTCCTGGAGTACCCAGTGCCATTTGAATTACTTCTTCCCAGTGCTAATATCCTCTGGTTTCCTATAGATCACTTCCCACAACACTCCTGCTGAATGTAACGTACGCCATAACGATGACACTGAAATCCAACCAGTTCCACGGATCTCTCAGAAATGTAAAGCTGTCAATGCAGAATCCCCGGGCGAGTATCTTGATCAGAGACTCAAAAGTATAAATGCCAGTAAAAGTGTATCTGTGAATAGCAAAGGATTAAGGGACAAAGGAAACAGAATTAATTGCAAAACAGTTAAAGATTTATCGTTGGTTTTTAAAAAATACACATCAAGTTTCCATATTCTACAGCCTTTTTCCCCTAAAAACTCTTCAGGCATTTCTCCTTGCATGCAATAGTCTACTATGTAAGCAGGAGTGCATTTCAATTTCAATATATCAGTAAGAAACCTCTACCCTACCGCAGGATAAACCTGCACTTAAAAAATAAATAAATTAGAAAGGTGATGAATAAACAGATAACAGTGGCAGAGCTAGGAATGTGTGGAGGGGGGCAGGAGGGGGCATGGCTGTGGTGCATGAGGGCATGGCCAGGGTATGCGGGGGTGTGGCTACAGGCCAGGATGCCCAAAAAACATTGCCGCCCAGGGTGAACCGTCCTCATTGCCCCCCTGTCCCAATGTGACTGAACAGATATGTTAGGAAGTGCCTTCCTAAAACAAAACAAAAAAAAGATGGAAAAGAGAAGGGTTGGCTTATCAATGGCTCTACTGATGCAATTGCTTCAGGCCCCTCTCACTAACAAGAGGCCCAATGCCAAAGACAAAGTGTGTAGCTTGACTCCTTTCTTTCCTAATCACCTTCCAAATCTTCTAAGTCCACTTTTGCTTGCTGGGAGGGAGACTGAATATGGCTGGTGACTGGGCCATTCCTCTGTTCCTGAATAGTTGACTGCTGAGCATACACAGTCACTGGACATGCTCAGCAGAGTCCCCCACCTTAGCAACAAAAGGCAGAAGGGGGAGCAGGAAGGGCAAGACATCTGGAGGGACTTCTGCCTCTACTTTCCACGCATGAATATATTTGAGTCTCCAACAGCTATGCAGGACCCAGAATTCAGTGAAGCAATCACTGAAGTAGGAAAGGACAGTGGAAACCAAACTGGGTGGACATGGTTTACTTGTGTTTCCTTTAGGCACTAGCATTTTGTGAGTTTGTGTTTTCATTGTGTGTCCTCTGGGCAGAGGTGGTGGCTCTGGGAGGGGCCAGGGAGACAAGCACCACCCTGAACAAGGACCCTTCCCCTACCTGCTTCCCCCACTCATTTTTGCCATTAGTTGAAAGACTTCTCACACATAGAAATGCATTCAAATATTTCTGCATGGATCATGGAAGGGGGAAGTTCAGCTCACATGCTGCATGAATCTCCCACCAGCTTTCCCTCATCCCAGTTTATAATTTTTTTGACATCGCAGTTTGCCACCAATAAGGGATCTGAGCCTCCCCACCTGTATATATACTTTGCCTTTCCTTTTTCTGATACTACTACCCCTCTCTTTCTCTGTATGTGTATGAGAGAGAGAGAGAGAGAAGGCAGAATGGATATCAGCAGAACAGAAGAATGAAAGGAATGCTTTTGTGTAGCTCTGTGAATTATTACCATTGTTAGCGTATGAAAAGGGGTTTATATGTGCCCATTCTTTCTTCTGAGTAAACCGATACTTCAGACTTCTGAATAGGTATGCATAATCAGGATATATATACTGAGCTGCTTATTACTTTTACTTCCCAGTTGGCATATAAATGGGTGGCTTGGGGAACCTTATGTGGCTAACATGCAAAGCACTGAATGCTAGATTCTCTTATTCTTGCTGCTGTGTTCCAAAGACTGCTTGTCTGTGTAGTTCTGTAGATGCCATTGTTATCAGAAGCAGCATCCCATCCCACCCACTCGGCTTTACAGGTATGTTCTGTGTGTCCCCTTGTGCAATGGACTGATGTTTTTAGTATTCTTGAAATTTTGTGTGTTACTAAATGACTTTCGGTTATTAAAATACTTTCCATATTTAATACTGTAGGTTACTTTAATTTTTTTTAATACTTCAAATACTTTTAAAAGTATTCATGTTTTAATTGTTGTGTGCCTTCAAGTCATTTCTGACTTATGATGACCCTAAGGTGAACTTATTATGAGGTTTTATCAGGCTGAGAGTGTGTGACATGCCCAAGGTCACCCAGTGGGTTTCCATGACCAAGTGAGGAATCGAACCCTGGTCTCTAGCGTTGTAGCTCAGACCTGTTTTAATATGGTATGCTATTTAACTAAGTTTTAAAAGCTTATTTATCACTAATGTTTAGTATATGTACTTTGTTTTGATTCATGTGTAAGCTGCCCTGGATCCCATTCAGGAAAAAAGCAGAATGTAAACTAAAACAAACAAACAAACAACTAATTAACATATGAGAATCTGAGTAAAAAATGCATGAGATCAAACCTTTAGGCTTGCTGAAGTAGCAGGGCTGAAAATACTTTCATATATAAGGATTTTTGTGCAGTTGTATAACATTCTTTGTATTTTATTAATTTAATTTCTATGCTGCCACTCCTATAATAGCTCACACATATGTCAAAGGGGGCACTGTTTTGGGAAGTGCTCCAGATCCTTAACTACCTTAATCTAATTGCTGAATTAACATTCAGTGTGAGCATTCAGTGTGAGCTTGTATGTACACACACCCCTCTTGCTTCAATTGAAAAAGAAGTTCTAGAAATTGATGGAGGGATGTGCCATGAACTCTTATTTTATCTTATTTTATCTATCTTGAGGAATCCTATCTTGCTCACAGAACAAACACAGCATGCCTACAAATTGTTGTTGTTGTACACCTTAAAGATGTTTCTGATTTATGACAACCCTAAGACAAACCTACCACAAGGCTTTATTAGCATAATTTGGGGGAAGGTTGCCTTTGCCTTCCTCTAAAGATGAAAGTGTGTGACTTGGGCCATTTCCGCATGAGGCTGTTATAGCGCTATGATTCCATAGGATGTTGCAAGTGGAATCATAGCGCTATAATAGGCTAGTGTGGAAAGGGCCTTGTCCAAGATCACCCAGTGGTCTTCCAGGGCTGAATGGGGATTTGAACTCTGGTCTCGCAGTGTCAAATAACTATACCACACTGGCTCTTTTGCCTACAATATCTTAAAAGGAAAAGGATAACTATGGGACAACTATATGGATAGTGGTAGGGGATCCACAAAAATGAAAATGTATTCTTGTTTTTACCTCATGCTATCTAGGCAACCATGACATTGATCTGCTTTATATCCTGTCAAAGATCAGATTGCACTAGATTCTTCGGTTTCCCATCTGAATTAAAATTGCCTGACCCTACTCCTCCCATTCTCTCCCCACCTCCAGTTTTAATGACTGGTCAGAAAAGATGAAGGGGAAAGAGAGGGGGCAGTGAAAACACTTACTCCACATTCTTCGCCCATGATGGCGGGTTACTCATGGTCATAAAGACACAGTTGGCTAAGATGGTTATCATGATAAACATGCTAAACAATTTGAAAGCAAAGTCAAGGAAAACATAAAATCTCTGTTGACAAAATTCCAAAGACAAACCCATTTGATAAATCAAAGAGATTAAGGCCATTTCTGTGCTACACTGTTATAGTGCTATTATTCCACTTCCAACATTCTATGGAATCCTGGGGTTTGCAGTTTTGGGAGGGGCATTTCGAATTCTCAGCCAGAGAGCTCTTTGGCTTCAGTAAACTACAAACCCCAGAAATTGCACAGGATGTTGAAAGTGGAATAATAGCACTATAACAATGTAGTGTAGAAATGGCCTAAGACCAAGGATCCAAAGGACCACAGAACTCAGCAAAGTCAGACCCAAGGTATTTTGTACTAGCTTAAAAAGAGTTCTCCACTCCTCACAACACTCATCTTTTAAAACTGAGGAGGTTTTGAAAAACACTTTGACATACAGTATAGTTATCAAGCTATGCAGAGAAAAACAATGACAGTAACAATTCTGTTAGATGTCTACAACCTTTTGGTCATGGCTGAAGATTCTCTGGAGCTCACCCCTTCCCCTCCTACACTGTTGCAAAGTGTTGCCCAAATGTACAACTGTTAAACAGGAACTCTTGCACTGTTATACAACAGTGATTCTCAGCCACTTGTATCCTGTATGTCTCTCTGTACATTCAAGTCACCTGTTGTCTTATGGTGACCTCATGAATTTCCCAGGGTTTTCTTAGAAGAAGAATACTCAGACGTGGTTTTGACAGTTCTTTCCTCTGAAATACAGCCTGTAGCACTGGGTAGTTATTGGGGGGTCTCCCATCCATGTACTAACCATGGCTGACCCTGCTTAGCTTCTAAGATCAAGCAGAATCTGGTCCCTTTAGGGTACTTAGACCTTCATCCCACCAATCTTACCATTAAAGAACCTGAATACAGTCCAAGATAGAAACAGAAACTGTCAAGAAAGTTATATGCTTACATGCTTTCTATTACTATATTTATCATTCTAGATGAGTTTTGTGGCTATAAAATTGAAGTCGTGCTGTTGGGAATAAACTAAAACAAACAAAAATAACTATTCCACCGAAACAATATTGTAATCATATTGTTGTGTGTATGTATATGTCTTCAAGTCGCCTGCTGACTCCATGAATTTCATAGGATTTTCTTAGGCAAGGAATACTCAGAGGTGGTTTTACCAGCTCCTTCCTCTGAAATATAGCCTGTAGCACTTGGTATTAGTTTGTGGTCTTCCACCCAAGTGCTAATGAGGGCTGACCCTGCTTAGCTTCCAAAATCAGATAGGATCTGGTGCCTTTAGGGTATTTAGGCATAAAAATATTGTTAGGTATGTATTTTCTGCTATGCTTCCTGTAAAACACAAATAATAATGGCATCTGGCACTTGTACGAGGAAATGGGGATTGAAGAAGAATGAGCTGTCAGCAATTGTGGAGAAAGCCTTGTGTTTATAACCTACTGTGTTTATTGGTGGTTCTTGTGCCACTGCTTGAGAAACACTGTTGTAGAAGGTGCTGTGGGCCAACATTCAGTTTGTTGGTAACTCTCAAAATATCATGACCTTGAAAAATCTGAGCTGCGTGGTCAAAGCTGAAATTTTTGTAAAGACTATGTCCTTTCGTGAAACAACTCAGATAATTAACTAAATTACTTAATCAACCTGGGCTATAAGAGAACTCAGAAATCACTGTCCTGCCAGCTGTCTCAGTTTAAGTCCGAATTTTAAATAAATGTTAAACTCTGTAATTTATTAGTGTGAAACATCCTCATTTCTCCCCCGCCCCCTTCTGGGAAGGAGAAGAACCTCACCAGCCTATTTTGGATTTTCAGACATTGGCAGAGATTGATAGTTGTCTACTGTATGTACTCATCTATAAGTCAACCTCATGTATAAGAAGGAAGACAGGTTTGGGGGCCAAAATTACAGATTTTTATATGACCCGTGGATAAGTAAAGGGTCATTCCACAGAAAGAGGAAATCATCACAGAACCACCACCTCCATTTTCCCAGACATTCATAAGCAGTGTCATGGCAGAGAGAATAGAAGGGGTTGGTGCTTCCTTCAGGTTCTCCAGCGATTGACTAAGTTCTTGCCTTTCTCTGCTTTATTAAGAGAAGGGGAAGGAACTTTTTTTTATAAGAGTTAAGGTGCAGCACTTACATTGACTTGTGGATAAGTCAACCCAGTTTTTTGGGTCAATTTTTTTGACTAAGATTTCTAGACTTATACATTAGTATACACAGTAGATTTCATTCAGCTGGAAACAGTGAAGAGATTAGTAGTTCCCATAAACTTCACAGAACAGGGAAATAGTAATGAAGAAGAAAGTAACATTATGCCTTCCCCAACCATATTGAAAGAATTTGTTAGGGCAGAGCTTTCCAAACTTTTCATGTTGGTGATAACACTTTTTTAGACATGCATCATTTTGCGACACAGTAATTCAGCAAACCCCTTATAAGAGATACAGACACATACATAAATTGTAATAACAAAATGTATGGGAACACAACGTATCTCATGAAAACCTTTCATATATTTTTAAAAATATATGATTTATAAATAATAACATACATTTCCAAGATTGTAGGCGGCACATCTACACACTTCAGGAGACACACGAATGTGTCATGGCACACCATTTGGAAAGCCCTGTGTTAGGGTCTCTGGGTCCTGTGAAACTGACCTGTCCCTAAGTGACACAACTGCAAAACATTGAACCAACTCTGTACCTTCCCTTATTCTGTCTTACGGTAACAAAAAGCCCCACCACTTCCTCTCCAAGGGATACCACAGCAGGTTGAAGGATATGAATGTATAAGCACTTGGATGGCACCCCTCCGGATGGGATGGAAAGGATCCAACATATAGAGAGCAGGGGTGGCACTGAACCGGAAAATGGTCTTTCCTTTGTTGAGAAGGATGTACGTCTGAGGAAAGAAAAGAAGAAGGAACAAAACTGCTTGTTAAGATGGGCCATGGCAAATTGTCTTTGAAAAAAGTAATCCTTGATGCTTTAAAACTGCCTTGAAACCAGATAATGTACTTATTGCTTCCTCTGAACATAGCTGGTTTGTGGGAGTGATCAGTATCCTATATTAGGCTAGTGCCAGCCAGAAGCTTAACGGGTCATTTCCTCTGACTTGGGAAAAGACAGCATAGGGTTAGGACTCATGGATACGAATGGATGTTCTGGCCCAACCAGAAATCAGATCTTTTTTTCTAATTCAATTTCCCAGAAATCTTCTGGAGCTGCATTCCAATGACAGGAAGAGATCAAAGGGAGAAAAGGATAATGTCATTAATTTCAATATATTTTAGTTTATAGCTCTTATTGCTAGTAACTACGCATTTGGAGAGGCATTTCAACTTTTTACAGTAGGCAAAACTGATAAAAAGATGGGCAACTACCAAATGATGGTATTATGAGGAAGAGGGCATTGCCATTTAGATAGCCTAGGCCCTCAGGAGCTCCAGATTTGGCCCCTGTGCCTGAGATGTGTACTACAACATTCACTTGTGTATTACAGCATTCTGCTGTATTTTCAAAGACAACAAGTGCTTGGTCAAAACGCATTTGGTTTCAGTCACACTTTGTTGATTGGTACATATTAATTCTCTGTTTATTCTTCAGTGAGGTACTTCCACTTATTTGTTTTTGTAGTTATAAACTCTTACATCATAAGTTGTACACTTCTTGATAAGCTCCCTCCCATTAACAAACACCCCCCAAAACACACACACACACACACGGAGCCCAAATTGTTTTTTGTTCTCTTGGTTTCAGTGGATTCATATCATCACTTCTGGCCTGTATCTCCATGCCATAATGCCACCGCAATTTGTGGTGGAGTTCTTCCTTTTTCTTTCCCTCTTCCTACCCAGCTCTTCCCACTCACTTTCTGATCACTGTAGAACGGGTCCAAGTCTTCCAGGGGCACCCCAATGAGTTCTGGAGGAGGGTCCCCATAAATGAGTGGGAGGTTTTTCCCTTGCTCCAGGTCACTGCGGGGTTTGCGCTCTTCTTCTTCTTCATGGGTCTCCTCATGTTGCTTCTTCGACTTCTTCTCTTCCTGCTCAGTAATCCGTTTCTCTATTGCCGCAAGGGACTCACGTGTGAATGGACGCAGGCAGTCAGGACCAGGGATGTATGGTGGGAGTGCCATCTTGGCATTCTGCTCCTGGAACTTTTCTGCCTGGCGTCACAGTACAATGGAAAAGCTGTAAAGACAAGGAGGACAGAAGGTTTCATTTTGCAACAGATTCCCTCGTCTTCCACTACAAAAATACTCATGAGAGAAATATGCATATTGATAGCGAGAACCTCTAAAAGGCTTACCACATGGCGCCTGTAGCTATTTGGAGGAAGTGAATTAAACATTCAACAAAATGGAGAGGAAGAATTGACTGCAATACTTCAGAACAAAGATGTGGGCATGCCATTTTACCCCCCCCCCAATATCAGTCAGCTCTCCACATTTCTGGGTTCCACTGATTTAATTATTTGCGAACAGTTTCAACCCCTGTTCCCCCCACCTCGGGCACTTCTTTTCCAAGGGAACTTTCCCTCTTGGCAGCTTTGACTAGGCCATGCAGCTCTTTAAAAACTTGCCTCTGGTCCTCTTTTCCTTATCCATCAGTTCCTCCCGGGCCAGCTAAGGATGGCTCACAACCTGATTTATCAGTGCCACAACCTTCTCCCAGTGCCCCACACACACCAAAAGAAGGAGATGGGCAAGAAAAGAAGTATAGGAGTACCATGGTGACTCACTTCCTTTCCTTCTCCTTTCTCTGACTTGATTTGGACCTGGGTCCCTGTTCTCCCCTTCAATGCCTCAGCCTCCTACACACACACACACATTTTGATACTTGTGATTTTGTGAGGGCCTTTTGTGACGGTCCTGTGCCTCTAACCCTAGCAAATGTGGAGGACCAACTGTATTTATTTTCGAAAGTCCACTTACTAATAGATAATTAGAACATTTCAGAGAATATTTCTAGCCCACTGTTCTGTTTGATCTAATATTGATCTGTTTATAGCAGGGATGTGAGGATTGCAAACTATGGCTCACATTCAGCACCTTGGAAACCATGGCCATTTCCACATGAGTCTGTTATAGTGCGATGATTCCACTTTCAACCTCCTATGGAATCCTGGGGTTTGCAGTTTCGGGAGGGGCCGAAACTGCAAACCCCAGGATTCCATAGGAGGTTGAAAGTGGAATCATCGCGCTATAACAGACTTGTGCAGAAATGGCCCATGTTATAGCCATTGAAACCTCCAACAGACCTCTCAATCCCCTAAACCAATTTTTTTTTAAAAAAATCAAACAAATCTTCAGCCCCCAAATCATCACAAAAATTGATCCCCTTACCCTCCACTATCTCTCAACCTCTCCCACTTAGAAATTCAGTCTGTTTTGCTCCTGTTAAACTTAGAACTGGAAGTGATCTAGTTGTGTCAGCAGCAACAATGTGGCTAGAGGGGTTGTATGAGGAGGAACGGTCCTTGACTTGCACTATATGTGTTTGCTTTACTAGATGGGGAACTCAGGGGAAATTCTTCATCTGGAGCCTGAGAGGACACAATCCATTCTACTACTTCAGGATCCTATCACCTCATTCACCTGTAGTTCAGCTGATGGCTTCCAATCATGTTAGTTTGCCACTCCATCATTTCAGCATTTACTATTAGTTTAAAAATAAAATAAAATATGGCTGCTCCCACTAAGCTTAGCATCACATACAATTGTTCTTATTGGGCCACTGTTAATGAGGAACACCGCTAGAGTTCTGCAGCTGCTCACTGTAGTTCTGCCACAGCTTGAAGTAACAACAGTCCCTTTTTCATGGTTGCAGAAAGATCAGTGCTGCTCTTTAATATCTCATATCTGCCACATTCCACTTATGCAGCTCTTGTGAAAGATTTAGAAAATCTCTAAATTCTTCCAAAAATCTCTAAAAAGGCCTCCCTTCACAGGAGATGGCTCTGCAAAAGTGGAGGGAGGCATTTTAGAGACCCACTAAGCCCAAAACAAAGTTATGGTTCTTTGAATGCTACCACTGACAAACAAAAATTGGGACGAGTGCAAACAAAGACACACAGTAAAGAGGCATAAGGATGACACACACACACACCCTGAATCCAGTGGGAAAGAACCAGGCCCCCCTACCCCCTGTTTTGAGTCATCACCCTGACATATTACTCATTTACTTAGCTATCTTGAAAAAGAATATGGAAACTCTGAAGCTTCAGGGATGCTTCCACACTAATGGAAGCAGGGCCTTTTATGTAGCTGAAACATTTTAAGAATGAACTAATTAATAGTAGTTCCACATCCCTTCCTGTGGGCAGTTTCAGCCTCTCTCAGTGAACTTGCACAAATTAAGTTCCTATCTGTGCAAATACCATAGAATAGAATCATAGAATCATAGAGTTGGAAGGGACCCCAGGGGCCATCCAGTCCAACCCCCTGCCATGCAGGAACACACATCAAAGCACTCCCAACAGATGGCCATCCAGCCTCTGTTTAAAAACCTCCAAAGAAGGAGACTCCACCACACTCTGAGACAGCATATTCCACTGCTAGACAGCTCTAACCATCAGGAAGTTCTTCCTGAGGTTCAGGCTGATATTGGCTGTTCCAGAGTGACTGTGAGGACAAACTATTCAGAACAGTGTGCTAAAAATGAAAATAAAAACCTTTTGCTTTTGGAGAACACCCTCCTTCATCTCCATAACACTGTCCTTACAACATTTGACAGATGAAAATGAGGACCTGTGTGTCAAGCAAAACTGGAGTATGATCAAGATGGCAAAAATTATTAATAAGGAAGAACATGCAAGATAGGAGAGGCTGCGGCAGTTAACCTTTGGCTGATGTTAGTGAGAATGGGAAGATTCTGCCCCTCCTCTCCACCATTCCTCTCAGTTTGCAGAAGCTCAGTATGAAAGGGGGAAATGGGAGAAGATGGAAACCAGGACACTTTAAAAGCAGTTGAAAAAAATGGAATAATACAGGATTAATTGGTATTGTCCCTGCCAAATCGGGACAGTTGGAGAGCATGCATCTGCATTGTTCTTGCCGTCATCTGCTGACCCACCCTCTCACCACACTGGATTTCTGTATGTTCAAGATGAACTCTGCACGAGACTCGGGAGACTCTTCCCACCATCACATGTAGGTTTCCTATACATGCAGACATAGGCCTCTACAAGTAGGCCTCAGTACAGAGAGACAGTACAAGTAACAGAGGCTGGTCATGGTACGAGGTTGTTTGTGATTAGGCAGATAATTCCAAATAACCGGTAGGGGGGCTAATGCCACAGGCAGCCATGTTCTTCCTGGCCAACTAAAAGATGCCATGAATGGTCCATATACCTAGTACACCCATTCTGTGTACTGTAATTCTGACCTACTTTCTTGTCGTTAGTAACTAACCACCATTAACCCTGCAGTTGCCTTGGTATGTTTCCCTTTTTTCTTACATCATTTTCAGTCACAATAATATGATAGCCAGTGATGGCTGGTGGCTTCCATATCAATAGGGAGTCTGAGGGCCTTTCCGCACTACACTGTTAAAGTGCTACTATTCCACTTTCTGCACTACACTGATATAGTGTTACTATTCCACTTTCAAACTCCTATGATATCCTGGGGTTTGTAGTTTAGAGAAGGGCATTTAGAATTCTCTGCCAGGGAGCTGTTTGGCCTCTGCAAGCTACAAACCCCAGAATTCCACAGGAGATTGAAAGTGGAATAGTAGCACTATATCAGTGTAGTGCAGAAATGGACCGAGTGTTAAATGAGCTATCCAAGGTTTTGAAATTATTAGGCAGACAGGACAACATCTGAATATGCCTTACCTAAGAAAACCCTATTAAATTCATGGGCTCGCCATAAGTCAACGGGCACCAGAAGTCAACAGGTGCCATAAATCAACAGGCACATGCACACACACACACACACATTTGGAGATCTCATTTAAAGATCAAAATAAAATGTGGAGTGAGTTCCCCATCCCACTGACACAAAATCTGCCTGCTCCCACAGACGATAACCTATCTATCCACATTAAAGATGTGTTGAATGAGTTTTCAAGTAGGGCTGAGACAGTAGACTCACAGCTATTTAAAATTTAAAAGCAAACTTGTATAGGTGAATACTCCCCCTCCAGAAGCTATGTAACAAACTTGAGCACCAAAAAAATAATCTCGAACACAGAGGCACACACTATCTAAGTAATTCTAAAATATGGCATGGCTGAAATGTTATCTCAAATTAACAATATGTTACTGCAACTTTTCTGCTACTGCATGCTACATTGTTGTTGTGTGCCTTCAAGTCATTTCTGACTCATAGTGACCCTAAGGCGAACCTGTTGCAGAGTTTTCTGGGGCTGAGAGTGCATGATATGCCCAAGGTCATCCATTGGGTTTTCATGGCGAAGGGGGAATCGAACCCTCATCTCCATCGTCATCATCGTTATCATCGTCATCATCATCATCATGTGCTTTTAAATGTTCAAACTTTGTCTCACACTAATGCTTCCAACAGCTCCATAAGGTAGCTAACTGTAATTATTCCCACTTTTATAGATTCAGGAATGAATTGGGAGAGAAAGACTGACTTTACTTCAGCCAGGCTGGAAATTTATGGCTGAGGTTTTATTAGAACAGGGACTTCACAGCTTACACACTGCCAACTATTATGTGTTCCAGCACTCATGCAAATTGAGCACAACAAACAAGAAATGAAAGGGTGCCTTTTTTCCCCCTAACACCTCACCAACTGTCTCATGCTGGAATTTTCAACCTTTTTGCCTCATTTTTAGCATCAGAATAGCAGTGACCTACCTCACAGGGATATTGAGGGGGTGAGATCAGAAAAGGCCATAAGGCCCCTTGTAGATTAACACAGTAATAGCCATGTTGAGTTTAAGCTTTTACAAAACCATCTTTCTGGTTTCCTAAGCATGCAAACAGTTTAAAGGGAAGAAACAGAGAAGTACAAGTTGTAGTAAGAAGAGGGTCTCTGCTGCCAGGAGGAGGAGGTGCCTAAACACTCTCCCTCCTTTGGGTTTGCCAAACTTGGCCTCTGTGGCAACAGCTCCCATTGGGGTCACCCTGCTTTCCGTGTGCAGCCGGCCAGTCAGTCTTGAGGCGAGTTTTGTGCTTGGCTGTTTCTCCAGCTGCTGTGGGCGATCACAGAAGGAGTCAGGTTTCAGCAACAAGATGACTCAGGCCATTCCTCCCAAGAAAGGGGAGGAAATGAAAGAGGGAGGAAGAGAGAGGCACATACGATGGGAGCAAGGCTCGGACTCACTAGCCTGCCACTTGCCAGCCACACCATTGGCCCGTCCCCCATGGAGGCCTCATTCCAGAGCCCTTCTTTACACTGCTGTTCACTGACCACAGTGTGCAGCCTGATGCCCCTTCACACACTGCAGGTGCTGAAGCATATTTGGAATGTTACAGGTTTTCAGCAGACATTTCTCCATCTATCTATGTGCCTCACCATCTTGGCTTTAAAATCTGTGGAAGTCAGGTAAATGGATGCAATATTTTTGGTGTGGATATTTAGGCAGCACCAAAAGAGGAAATGTTATCACCCCCCCCCCAAAAAAGAAAAGAAAACGAAAGAGAGCACATATTTCCATAGAATGTACAGTGTATATTGTTGTAGTTCTGTGCCTTCAAGTTGTTTCTGACTTATGGTGACACTATGGCGAACCTATTATGGGGGTTTCTGGGGTTGAGAGTGTGTAGTCATTTCTGTACTACACTGTTATAGTGCTATTATTCCACTTTCAACATCCTATGGAATCAGGATTTGTAGTTCATAGAGGCCAAAGAGCTTTCTGGCTGAGAATTCTAAATGCCCTTCCCTAAACTAAAAAACCCCAGGATTCCATAGGATGTTGAAAGTAGAATAATAGCACTACAACAGAGTAGTGCGGAAATGGCCTCAGATACGCCCAAGGCCACGCAGTGATTTTCCATGGCCAAGTGGGGAATCAAAGCCTGGTCTCCAGGGTCATAGTCCAGCACTCAAACCATTATACTACACTGGCTCTCAGAATGTATATACAGATGCAAATTTGGAAAGAGTTACTGCAATTTGAACAAAAATCCAACTTATCTCACCCTAATGGAGAAGACTTATGTCCAAGGACCTATGTGCCTCATCAGTTTCTGCTAGGTAGGTACCAACTGGTTTGGACAATTTTAAGCAATCACTACTGTCCCTTCTTTTGGTGCTTTATTCAGGAGCTTGGAAAAAGTTATTTTTTTGGACATCAACTCCCAGACTCCCCCAATTTCATTTTAAAAAAGTACCTTTTTCACATCTTGTTTTATCTTCAAATCATCAATGAGAGGACTGTCTTCATGAGGTTATCTAGAAATTTGGAGACATATGTATACAGAAAACACATAACTCCATTTCTGTTTTTTCATCAAAGGTGAAGATATAGAAGTGTTCAGTTCTTCTCTTTAATTGGAAAAGCAGCTCATTCCAGAACAAGATGGGGAGCTGATATTCAACCTTTTCTAGAGAGGGTTGATCTTCCTCTGAAAAGGCCAAGTTCACAGTCTGGGAACTTTGTTAGGTCTGGCCTTATTTTTGGAAACCTCTGTGGCATGATGTACCTTTCACCACTTAGTCTGGTGCACAAGATGCAAAAGTACACATGTAATGCCAAATGTAGGGCTACCCTTGCTGGCTGTTCAGAAACTATGGGCATTTCCACGCTGCACTGTTATAGTGCTATTATTCCACTTTCAACCTCCTATGGAATCCTAGGGTTTGCAGTTTAGGGAGGGTCCTTCAGAATTCTCAGTCAAATAGCTCTTTGGCCTCAGTACACTACAAACCTCAGAATTCCACAAGATGTGGAAAGTGGAATAATAGTATTATAACAGTATAGTGCAGAAATGGCCTATAATTAGTAAAAAGTACAGCAGCATATTGATTGACTGGATCCAGATGTATGGAATATATATTGTCAATTCTTCAACAACTCCATTGGCTTTTGGTCCATTGCCAAGCAAAATTGAAAGTGCTTGTGTTGACAGAAAAACATCAGATTGAATATAGACAGGTCACCTTTTAACATATGAATCCTTTGTGGTGTTAAGTTCTGTTTTGTCTGTTTTGCTCCAAGCTTTTCCATTTTCTGTGGTAAGATAAGTGGGTGGGGAACGGAACAGGGGCCTTTGTTGTAGCTCCCTGCCTTTGGAATTCCTTCTCTAGGAAGGTTTGTTATTTTATTTTCAATCTCAGTTCAATCTTTTTAAAATATTCATTTATCTTATTAAATGTACAAAGATACCTGGATCAACATACAATAAAGAAACATTAAAACTTTTAAAAGGACCAAAGCACAGGATCAGATCATGTGTGTCAACCCTGTGGACTGGAAGAGGTTTGGATCTAAAGTAACTCAGCTCTTCCCTTGCCTTGCAATTTCTCTGAGTATTTTTCAGACTCTTTTAAAAGCAGTTCTGCTATCTGAAGCACATGCTTGATGTAAATGCAGTTCAGTCATGGGGTATGTAAGAACACCTTTTACATTATATATCTGGAAACTTACATGGGCGCCTGCACCATGCTACAGAATTTGATGCCAAAATACAGAAATGAGGCACAAAAAGGTGGCACTTTCCCCTTAAAACTGTGCACTTGCTTACAGGTAGATTTGCACTTCTTGAACGGTTCCAGAGCACAAGTCTATACAATCATGGCACAGTGAGAACATGTACCCTGTTTTAAAGGCAGAAGGGAGAATTTAAGGGGGGAAATGCCATCTTTTTGTGCTGCTAGGTCAACTTTGCCAGCAAATCAGCAATACTAGCTAGTGACTCCTGGAGTTTTTGTGTGTGTCCGCAAAAAGCATTCTTATCATAAACTGCATTTCACCTTTGAGCTGCTGTGGTTTAGGCAGCTTTAAAAATACAAGTAAAGAAATAAGTAAAGAAATAAGTGGAGTTTGATTAAGCCTTCCAACACTATTATTTTCTGATGACACAGACATGGTAATATTCTCTTCCAAAGAAAGATCTAAACCCCTGGCTTTCCACCCTGACAATTGTTAAGACTTGAATCATTCTCCTCTTCTTCTTCTACCTTTGCTATTTACAGAGGAGTCCTGGAAGCCTGTATTTTATGTAGCTCTTGCAGGAAGCTGGGTTGCACTTACTTATCTGGATCATTTGCAGTTTAAGATACAGTTCCTCAGTCACTGGCTGGAAATTTGTGGTATGTCACTGCACTATCATATACTGGGATGCCCAGATAGCTTGAGACTCTCCCAGTCTCTTGGTTTTCCCCAGCTTTATTGGGGCAAGAGCATAATCTGAAAAATATTTCAAGGACCAGCTTTTGCTGATAACAAGCTACCACAGGTTAATCATGATATGACTTTACTGATTTTAAATTCTAAAGCAGATATTCTTTAGATGACTACCACAGAAACTACAGTTTATTTGCACACCCAAAGCAATATAGCAGTTCCAGTTTAACAAAGCTTGCAGGTGAGCCATAGGTTGCTTCCACCTCAGTCATTTAATCCCAAATCGACATCTTTTATCCATTTACTTTTTATGGTTAATATATCCACACTACCCATTTAAGTTGAAGTGGATAAAATGGCATCAATTGTGTTGTTAATCCCAACTAGAGCAGACCTATTAAATCAGCCTATGTGTTTGTACCATTGTACCAGCAACTGATTTCAAGGGATATACTCTATTTGGTATTAATCAATAGGATGCAAGTTAATTTGTTTTTCATTTTATGTAAATAATTCACATGTTATTGCTGGAAATTTCTTTAATTTCAGTATTTTTTTGTATATGTTTCCCATTGTATTTTCAAATCTGATTTGTGGTGATTTTTTTTCCCATTTAAAACATAAGTGCAGCATCACTCTATCTAGTGTGTGCTGGTAATGTGCTATTGAAGTTGTTAAGCAATACTAGAGCTTCTAATCAGAAGCTTCCTCCTTGTGGTTTCTTCCTCTAATAAATTGTTTGAGGTGTCATCTAGCTTTAATTGTACATTGCTTCTGCAATGACAGGCCTTTAGCCCTCATGTGACAGGATTTTAGTCCCTCACAGTAACTTTATGTTGCAGAATCAACACAAAACTAGACATATGATGGTAGCATTCTAAAACATAAAATGACCACACAATCTATTGCTCTTTGCTATTGAAATACCTTTTTGCTCAGTTATTATAGCATTTTGGGAACAAATTGCGGATGGGATGGAACGTCCCATGATATTTTTCAGTGAACGATGATGCCAAGAAGCAAAAATAACATACTCTGATTGTCAGGAGGCTGGCTCCATTCAGAGTTCAAGAAATATGACTGCACATTAAATCCTACATTGATATTAAATACAAATGTAGACCGTACAAACACTTACTATATATTTAGAATTCCAATGTGATCAGAAAATATCCCATAAGTACTGATTTCCCACCCCCTCTTATTGTAAAATAGTGCATTTTAAAGAAATAAATAAAGAGGGAATGAAGGAAAAGAAACCCATTAAAGCTGTCCCCACAGGGGATAGGAACTGTTTAATTAAGGGTCAGCTAATCATTAACAGGGAGCCAGCATGGTATAGTGGATTGAGCTTTGGACTACAACTCTGGAAACCAGGGTTCAATTTCCAGCTTGGCCATGGAACCTTATTGGGTGACCTTGGGTGTGCCACATACTCTCAGCCCCAGAAAACCCTGTCATAGGTTTGCCACGCAGTTGCCATAAGTTGGAAACAACTTGAAAGCACATAACAACAACAAAAACAACAAGCACTTTATTTGACATGGCTTTACTCAAAGAATACTGGGAGCTGTAGTTTCATGAAGTGCTGTGCTGAGTATTCCCTATTAAGCACACAACAACAACAAAATCAGTAACAACGTACCAAACACAAAGAAGCAAAAAGAGACAGTGAGTTATAAGGAGAAAGCTGCTAATTAAAATCACATGTAATTTTTGAACAAGAATTACTTCTTATTAAATATTACAGATGGATCTAATCCCTGGTGACAAACAGTAGTGGATAACACAGCATTATATAAGTGCAATGTGAAGTCACACTATGAATTCTGATTCCAGACAACTGTTGAAAAGCAATAGTGGAAGAGTTCTGGTAAGTATGCAGCCATGGTCTGCTTTGCTCAAGCAGTGGTAGAACACATCCAACTATTCTCACTATGGACAATTATGCATGTTTCTTATCACCTTGTAATTACAGCCAGGCCACATATCTCAGGTACAGGTATAAGGACTGCCAGGGCAAGGTTTTCAGGTGGGCCAGAATCTCAAGCATTGCTCATTTTAATCAGTAAGTTAAAGGCAACATGAAAACACAGGCTTCTCCCACACCTAAAATTGTCTCTGTAACCCAATGCCACTTGGCCAGGATCATTTCCTTCTGTGGTTTTGATGGCATACATTATTCTGTCAAACTTCCTGCTCTGAAACCTGCACAAAGAACCACCCTCCACTTTCCGGGATTAATCTGACGCCCTGAAGGAAGCTGACTTAGCTGCTAGCTGTTGAGAATTATATCCTTGGAGGTGAAACAAGAGATAGTTTTAAAATGCCCATCCGGAACACAAGTTTAAAAAGAAACAGCAGGACATAGCCTGGGTAGTCTTGAGGATGCCTAGCTGCAGAATAAACTGTACTCAACTTTATGCATGACAGAAAGATGTTAAAGCTACTGTCCTAGGAATGCTTAACTGGATGGGAAGACCTTTCAAAATCCGCAAGACTTATTTCCAAGTGCACGGTCGTAGGACGGAGTGTATACTTGGCAAAGACAGATCTCTTGCACATCAGTCTTTTACTATTTCATTTTCTGTAACTTCATTTCCTGAAACTTGTCTAGCAAATAGCACCCCCACCGCCCCCAAAACCAAATACAACATCTCAGTTCAAATACTACTTTCTGGAAATTATTAGCAACTTGAAAACAAATAGTTTAAATCTTTAAGTAGTGCATACATATCCCACACACTATGTTGTGATGCCAGTCCATTCACAACTACTGAGGAAACATTTGCCATTATAATAGAGAGTATGTACTGCAAGTAAACTTTGCTGTATATTTTGTAAGGTACACTGTGAGGGTCTGCTCCCACAGATAGATAGATAGATAGATAGATAGATAGATAGATAGATAGATAGATAGATAGATAGATAGATAGATGATAGATAGGGAGGCCTACTGGATCTAAGATAAAGCCTACCGATCAGCGTAGCATTTTGTTCTTGTAGTGATCAGCTAAATTCCCCAGGGAAACCCACAGGCAAAACATTTGGATAACACACATTATGAACACACACTGTCAAGAGTAGGGGCCAAATCATGCATTGTTAATAATGGTAGACATGGGCATGTCTTGCCCACAAATCAATACTATTTCCAGTTGACTCTGTTATAATTTAATTTTGCCCATAGGAATGGGCTATAAAAACCTTTCTAGTCCTGGCACCATTTCGCTGTGCTTCACTGGGTTGTCTTCTTGTTTCTTTCTGCTTAGCTATTTTCAGAACTCAGAGGAACTCAGCTTAGCCACACTCTACAAACCAAATGGCTGTTCCTGTCTTATACCGCATGGTCAAATAAGAAGAGAACAGTTGTGTGTGTAGTTTAGCTAAATCAGCTGAAATTCTCTTCTCTGTCAAATGTGCAGGAGTCTTGTTCTCTTTTGCAGCTGGCAACTTTATTTACTAGTTCCCACCCCCACCCCACCCCCTGATTTTATTTCTTAGTCATGTAAGCATGATATGCAAGAACTGGACAGAATTCAAAAATTAAACTAGAGTCAAATGACACAACTAATGTCACCAGTCATCTGCTCTTATGCCTTTAACAACAGCTTCATCAATAACTGTTAGCGAATGGTAAAAGATTATTATTTGCATGGCGTTAAAAGATTCAGTGGCTGATTTCACAGCATGGCAGCAACATGGACAGGTAATAAAAAGTTTTAAAAAGTAATAAAAAGTTTTCCATTCTAACTCCATATCATTATTTAATTATTATATTTTAAACCCTGCCCTTTAGAGAGTAAGCAAAGATTTAAAACAGCACAGAATTTTATAGTCCTCTGCACATTCTCTAGGCTCAGTTTCTGCCACAAACTAGTGTAACGTACTTGCGTATAAAAATGAAAACGCCCAATTAATTCTCCAAAAACTGGCAGACAGACAGAACAGACATCCTGTAGTCAATTTCTCCCCCTCTTCCTACTTCTTAGTACTATATTGCCAAATGAAAAGATGTGGGGATCTCAGCTGCTTTCCTGTAATATTGTGCATGTTTGGATGGGTCTTAATAAAAGTATTGCGTGATTGTGGATTCTGGAATTTCTTAGATGGGGTCCCCATCTTTTCTACTAGCTATTAGTATCGGCTTAATGTGCAAACATTAGCAAATAAAATTCTTTAGCATGTTGAGCCAGTGTGGCACAATGGTTGTGTGTTAAATGAGGACCTTGGAAGAGGAGGGTTTGAATCCCCGTTCACCCATGGAAATCCATGGGCAGACCATACTTTCTCAGCCTAAGAGGATGGTGATGGCAAACTTCCTCTGAACACATCCTGCAGAGAAAACCTTTGAGAAGTAGTATGGTTCAGTGCTTTGAGTGTTGGCTTAGGATTCTGGGGAACTCTGGGTAGCTAGTATTTCCCATGGTGAGAAGGGTGTTGGGGATGGAGAGACTGCATTTACATTTTGGGACTTTGAAGTGACATTACATTTCTGCAAAGAAAAGATTTTTATACAAAACACATTGTTTTGTGAAGAAAACAGTCTCTTTGGCATAAACAATACTGTTTTCTGAGCAATTATTTTCTTTTCTTGCCAAAAAAAAGTGTAAAAATGTGAATGCTGAAAGTTGAAAAAAGATACACATGTCTGGAAAATTACGCAAGTTGGAAAATGCATATACATTTGTATGCCCAGTTGCAGGAGGGGGAGCTTTTGTTGAGATCTTTGTTCTGACATGTGAAATTGAGATAGCAAAGATCTACACATTTAAGCAACACTTTAAAACCTAATCTTAACAGAAGCCATGTTCTGAGCAACACCTTTGAAGCAAAGGATGAACTCTCCTCTCTTCCAATTGCCTTTTCCTGAACTAGAAACACCAGATTTTTGTCCTTCTATTTCCTATAATTTTGTAGGCTCATCCTAGACAAATTATACATTAGTTTTTGTGCATTATGGGATATTTAATGCCAAGATCATGTATGCGTTTAATGTAGTGTAAATACACACCAGTTTAATTACACTATACATTGCAACTATCCAAAAAGTCCTATGGCATCATTTGTTGTACAACAGTCAATTAGCTCTCTTCCTGCTAAGTCAAAAGTGAATCAGAGGGCTGAGTATATGTTTATAAAACAACTGACAGTGCTAGGAACTTCACTTATGGAACCTCTGAGGAAGTATAAGTGCTTGTGGAACTCTTATTTACACTAGCATAGCTCCCAGCACAATTCTGGCTATTATTTCAAACGAAAAACAGTTCCACACCGCAAAGCAAACAAGAGCTACGCAATTGCCACAACAAACAGTTAAAGGCATCCTGTTCTGCTGCAGAACGTAGCTTTCTAGACTTTAGTATCCCTTGACAGCTAAAATTGCTTGCTGAATGGACATTGATAATGATAAGCTGATGCTCCTGGATACATATCTAGTGAACATTCTTACTGGCATTTTTAACTATTCAGCTACTGGGTTCTTTGGGTATGAGCTGCTGTTTGTTCTGTTGCTTTGAGTTATTCTTACCCTTCTTGGCGATTCTGGGGCTCAGATGAGCACCATGAGGCCTGTGGAGCACATGTGAACTTGGTGGACTTCACAGAAGCCACCAATACCACAGAAAAGGCCTCTGTTGTGAACCATACCAGCAAAATACACTTTCCCTTATATCTCACAGGGCTCTATGGTACAGAAAGATTCTCTTTTACCTTCCCATGCTAAGTTTGGTGACAACAGTAGTGAGGAAGAGTTTGATTCTCAAAATGGTGGCACAAAGGGAAGCATCCCTCACACTGAATGAAAAAGATGCTTACCACTGTTCTAAAGGGATGTGCTATAGAAGTGTTTTAAAGAAAAAAACCCTAGATGTAGGGTTCCTCCTCCTGTCAGGACAGAAGCTAAAACCAGAATAGAGAGCTCAAAAATACATTTGAAACTTCTTTATGGACCTTTGTCCCATTTTGCCCTTTTCCTCCTACTCCAACTGCAATACTGGTTTTTTTTTAAAGTCATTTTTAAGGCTGCTCTGCCATCTGCTGTTTTAGATTGCATTGTTGACATTCCATTGTATACATTTTAGTATTTTATTATTGTATTTGTGCACCTGTCTGTCTGGGACAAAAAGATTGCTGTTTCATGCAGAAAGTCAGGCATTAAAACAGCTGCATCAGGAATCACCACACAGATCAAACATTCCAGACCTGATTCTCTTCACCTTTGTGCTTCTGCTTTTATTGTAAGCTGCATTGTGGGTAGAGTATAAATAACTTAAAGGAATATGCTAATCTGTAGTGATGTGTTCACATGTCATGGAAAGTCATCAGTTCTGGCATAGTAAGAATCATATGCACAAACTGTGCTGCTACATGCAGTAGTCCCCTCTACTTCTTTTTTTCCAAACAAGTAAACAAAGCATGTCCAAAACAGAAATTATTTTATTTATTCAAGGCATTTATTTTTTACCTTTCAACTCACTAGTTCCCCTGAAGCAATGAACAATCAATAAAAATACTTTAAAAATATGAAATAAGTAGTTAAAAACGAGTTAGTTATAAACAGCCCAAACTCCTCTTTAAAATACGTGTAAAACCAGCAAATAGGTTTTGAAAAACATCCCTGGTTGCATGGCCAGAGCAAAACCACAGTCTTCAATGCCCACTAGAAATTATGTATGATTATTTGCTTTTGAACAAGCCAGGATTAGAAACCAACTTGAAACCCTTTTAGCTTTCATAGTTGTGTACATCATAGTTTATTAGGCCAGGGTTGATGGCCTACCATGACGTGCAAACACTGATTGTAATTTTCCAAAGTTTTCCAAACCTACTGCTGAAACTTAATTTTAAAATAGAAGGTAGAATAGGATGGTAAAGTGGCCAGCGTTACAAAGGATAGTCCCTGTTACAAAAGGTGTACAATCCAGGCTTAGTTTAAAGATCAAGATCAAGATAAGAAAGGAGACCAGGAGCCCTTAAGTTGTCCATCAACAATTAACACCTTTACAGTGGACTGGGCAAGAATGTAGGTTGAATAGTCAATCTTCTCTATTAAGATGTACATGCCCTCCAACTGTGTCCACCATCCCACTTTTTCATCTGCTTTTAAAATGTCTCAGTTTCTTTCTCCTTCACTCACTTTCCTCCTTTGTCCCAAGCTTACTTCAGTGATTGCAAACTGAACTCTAAGTACAAAAGTAAGTTGCACTCATTTAAGTCAGCAGGTAGAAACTAAAAGGAAAGGGTCCAATCTTGCCCTTCCCTGTAGATTCAAGCAAAAGCAAACTGCTGCAACCTCTCCTGGCTTCTTTGTTCCTCCTCACTAATACCTTTTGTGGTCTTGACCACACTCTAATAGTTCTCAGACATGTGTCCCAGGTTTCACCTGTGAAATGCTGGAGGGCATGGGATGTGTATTGTGTTTTTCTTTAACTTATAGTATATACAGTGACCCCTCAACTTTTGTGAGAGTATGTATGGGGTGCAGAACCCTCGTGAAATTTTAAAAAATGCTGATAACTCCCCCCGCCCGACTGAGTGAGTGCTCTCCCCTCCCATTTGCTTACTTTTTGCCTGGGCAGATGTGCCTTCCTTCTCTGTGCCTGGGCAAAAGCCAGGTGAATGGGAGGGGCAGCCTCACAGCTAGAGAAGGCACTTGCCTTTTGCCTAGCCATGGAGAACAAAGTCAGGGTGCCCAGGCAAAAGGCAAGAAAATGGAAGGGGGAGGCACACTTGCCAAGCTTTCCCCTGCCATTCATTTGCCCTTTGCCCAGGCACAGAGAAAGAAGGCAGGGCACCCACGCAAAAGGCAAGAGAATGGAGGGGGAGAATGGAAGGGAAGGCAAGCAGTCACCTTGCAAATAATCAAATTTGCAAAAGTCAAACCCACAAATGTGGGGGGAAGAATTTAATTTCTAAAATTTATATATCTGCATCTATTAATTAGCATGTTCATATTTTTTGCAAATCTGTGCAATTATTTGCCTTCTTTTTTGGGTAACACAGTTCTTTTTTCTTGATAATTCTTAAAGTGCCACCCTATGCTGGGACTTTTTTTTTTTCATGGAAACTACCTCTGAGTTAAAGCCTCTTCTTAGGGCTTTATACTTTTAAAATCTGGCCAAAGAAACAAAAAGCATGTGATTTTTTTTTTGAGCTTGCTAGGAAGGGAAGCCTGCTGCTTGCGAGAGCTGCACAATGCACAGGTGTATTTAGGAGGCAAGCAGAGAGAGATCTGTAGTGTTTTGAAACTTGAATGGATAGTCCATGTGCCTACTTTTCTCTCTCACCCTATTCCACTCCACCTGAGTATCTATCAATAAACAAATATTGTAAATTCGAGAGTGGATAGAGAGAGAGAAAAGAAACCATAATACTTGGATATCCTAAGACAAGCAACAGAATTACTTTTTCAAAGAACCTGGAAGTAACGTATCACAAGAAACCATACAATGCATTCCTTTTAGGTGGTAACAAAGGCACAACTGCATCACTTTTAAAAAGTAATGTAATGACTTCTAGCATCACTACTCCTTTTTTTTAAGTGTAACAAGTAGTGTTTACTCATTATTCCTAAAATGTTGTCAGAGGGACCATGGAGAATTTTTGCAAATAAAAGCAATATACTTTGAGAAAGCTGGTGCAAGGGAAAAGAAGTTAAGCCTTCTACCATGCAGTGTTTTTCCACTGAAATCCTGTCCCTGCAACCATTTTCCCCATTTGGAAAAGCATTTCAGGCACAGCCTGGTGAGCACATGTTTTTCCATTTGGGACAAACATCAACATTGGGTGGCACAAGAGGAATAATTCTCTTCTCACTCTGGGCTTTGATCCGAAAACTAAATGGATGATCATGGACAGATGAATCAAAATAGAAAAAACTGGGGAACAGAGCAGAGGCCAAGCAGCATTTTTTGTTTCGTAATTTCTATAGGGCTCCATGACTTTTCAAGCTGCTTGGCAGGCGTAAGTTCAAGAACTATTGCTCTGTGTCTCTCTAGTTCCTACAATTGCCACATCAACTGGAAAGACTGTACCTGCTGGTTTCTGCTTGTCTAACACCTAAAGTAACAATCAGATGTAAGAAGTAAGTCTTCAACTATTACTTGAAAGAAGAAGCAGCAGAGTGCAGATAACACCCTAGACACCCTAGACTGAGGGATATAATGAATGCTTTTCTCTGAAAGGAGTTCTGTCTTGTTCCAGAACTGGGTGCAATTCCAGCCCCCCTTCTCCACCACCCGATGCTCAACTGGTGCTCAACTCTGAAACATGTTGCTGCTGTAGCATAAACATTATTGGTGGTAAACGATACAGTAGATGGTACACAGTAGAGAAGCATTCCAAACCTTTCACTGATGGGGTCCAGCCTCCTCTCGTAGCCAGTGGTAGAACTGGGCCCCCCAAACAAATTCTACTTAGCCTATTCCTCAGTTGGTAATCAAATTCAGTCCCCATCACTGGTCACATGGTGAGCCTGCCCCTACTCAAAAGGCCAGTTCAAGACAGGTTTGCAAAGTCTATATAGTACAGAAGCAAACAGAGTAGATTAAAAGTGCACAAGTGTGACGCACCTCCCCAATCAATCAGTTCCCAGCCTTCACATCTCTTCCGAACTTGAAACTCCAAAGTATAGGCAAAAAGTATCAAAAAAGATCAGAAATACAAATGAACACTTTCTTGCTGCTCAACAGCTGTTAACATTTGACCATGATGCTCACAAGGACTCCAAAGCCCATCTGCCTAGTGGCAGAGATCCATCTCACTACAAACTCCTTTGTCCATTGGTCACAGAATAATAGAAGTGCAGAGTTGCAAAGGACCGCAAGCCCTGTCTAGTTCAAACCTAACATATTAGAGGGAAAACAAGCTCTCTGAAAAGTTTTTTTCCTCCCACTGCAGTTTCCAGGGTCAGCCCAGACGTTTTGCTGCCTTAGGCAAAGGATGAAGTGGTGTCACACTGTGTTCCATGTGCAGAAATCAGCTGGAGTGGCAATTGAATTTTAATTCCACACTGGGGATGGGAGAGTGTTGTCCACTACATCTGAAGCATAAAGCTGGTTTAGGACAGACTGTGTGGCATACACAGGCCTAGCCTCCAAGCAGTGGAATGACTGGGGGGATAGGGGTCAGGAGGGATGGTTATAGGGCTGCCACTGATGCCCCCCAGCATCTTCTGAGGTATTTTCTCATTCTGCCTAGGGTTAGGAAGTAAAATGAGAGACAGAGGCCCTGTGTCTTTAATAGGTAGAAGAGAGAATTTCAGCCAGTATTTTAGCAAGTGAATTTGTCTAACCTGTGGTGAGTTATGACAGCAGGATATTTTCCAAACGCTGTAAGTGAATAATAGGAATGTTTTGTTTTGTTTTCAAAGCATGGGGAAGGGTTGGAGAGAGAAGGTCTGAATAGTTTAACAGAGAAATTGCTAGTGTCCAGGGCTGCACTTAATCACCAGCAAATACCATGTTTTCCAAATGGCTGTCCCCTAGGAAAACGTGTGAAGCCCTCTGGAAATCATTGCTTGAGTAGAAACTGTAGTTCTGCAAAAGATATAGTTATAACTAATAGGGGATACTTGGTACTTCACCAAACTACAGCTCCCAATATTCTTTGAGTGAGGCCACATCAATTAAAGTTGTTGTTGTTGTTGTTGGGTGCCTTTGCTATGTTTCCCACTTATGGTGACCCCAAGGTGAACCTATGACAGGGTTTTCCGGGGCTGAGAAGGGAATCAAACCCTGGTCTGAAAGATTATAGTCCAGTGATCAAACTACTACACATTCTACAAAGCCTATAAAAACTTGTACAGAAAGTAGGACCACATACACTTCTAATAGCTACTTCCCTTGGAGATAAAATGCAAAGGCACCAGAAAAGGTCTAATTTGAATCCAACTTTAAAACCCATTTCCAGTTCCAATGCTCAGTCTCACAGTGTAGCAAATAACCATTAAGTGCCTCCGACCACATGCAGAGCATCATTTCTTCCCACTGACAAGCATGATGAGTCCCTAAAGATCTGGAATTAAATTGACAAGAATTAAAAATATTTTAGGAGAGATTATGAATGCTCACAGATCAGCATCAACTTGGTGAAAATACAAATAATAATAAGGAGAAGAATAAGAAGTAGTAATTGTAGTGATATTAGTATTTGCAAGGTACTACATTTATTTATATGTCTACAAAAAAGAGATAGTTTTCAGCCTCAGCTCTCCAAGACCCGCTTGCTCTACAAAACACATCAAGCTAGAAGTAGTTAAGTCTGCATTATATAGAAAACTAACATAGCAGAAATGAGTCCAGAATAACTCAAGCAAGTGAAGCTGTTGTAATCACTGAATGGAGGCTGGTATAACATCCAACATACACTACTTCAGATGCTCTAGCATGCTACCGCCAGACTGTTAACAAAGAACAGACACAGGAAGCATTGGCTTTCTTGTTCACTAGGTACAATTAAATGTGCAGGAGATCTGCCCAGATTCTAAGATGTTTAGGAGCAGAATTGCCAGGTTAGGAGCACCGTAGTCTCTTGAGACCATTTCCACACAACCCTGTTATAGTGCTATTATTCCACTTTCAACATCCTGTGGAATTCTGGAGTTTGTAGTCTACTGAGGCTAAAGAACTCTCTGGCTGAGGATTCTAAATGCCCCTTCCTAAACCGCAAACCCCAGGATTCCATAGGATGTTAAAAGTGGAATATTGGCACTATAACAATGTAGTGCAGGAATGGCCTGAGATTTCACAGCCAAAACTTGAGACCTAAGGACAGGGCTCAATGATGTTCTTATGTGTGATACATTCAGCATCAACTAAAATTGCTCAGAGCAATGCCACTCAGATAAAAAGCACAATTCTATCAAATTAAACCAATGAGAGTCAGAAAGAGACGAGGTCTCTGAGGAGTCTACAGCGGCCACACCAAAGCAGTCTGGAGCCAGCAGCAATTAGTAAAAAAAAATAATTCAGGACAATATTCTCACCCTGAGATTTCTTCTATCACCCTGAGGAGTGCAGCCAGGCCCTGAAACTCAGAACTAGATCCTGAAATCTGGGATCCCTGTCTGAGAAAGGCCCTCCTTTTGGTTCTACTACCATCAGAGGCAAAGTTTATGAGGATCAAGTGCATAGATAAGCTGAACTGGGAAGGACTGAGCTCCTGTCCTGCCAGCAAATCAGGGCTTCTGGATATTCATGTTCTCCCTCATCCATCACTGCTATGGGAAGAGGAAGAGGAGAGGCCAAGGAACAAAGGAGAGACAGCAGTTCTAGTGGCTCTTGCATGCTGAGAGAAGATAGCCGTTTCCACACTAGACTCTTATAGCGCTATTATTCCACTTTCAACATCCTATGGAAACCTGGGGTTTGCAGTTTAGGGAGGAGCCAACTGGCCCCACAGATGCAGACATCAGGAGCAAATACTACTAGAACATGGCCTCATAGCCCGAAAAAACTCACAACAAACCATTTTTCCTTTTACTTAGACAATCGTGCCACTTATTGCAAACATCAGCCTCTACGCAAATCTGGTAAATTTAATAAATAATAAAGACGAAATCCCATCCTTGCAATCATGTTAATAGTTGTGTGGGTTGCAGTTACTTAAAAATGTAGATTGTAAACTTTTTCATCGCATGCTGGACACCAGATGTGGCAGGTAGGTAGTGCTTCGCTTTTAGGAGTTGCTGTAACATGTTTTCTCCGTCTCCCAGCCCCCTCCTCACTTTGTCCTGTCCAAGGGTTGGTTGTATCAGTTAGTGCCTTTCCGCTTCAAATGCAGGATGTCCTTGCCTGCTACATCATGGACGCTAAGCCCTTGAGCAACACACAGAAACTATATCCCTTCGAAATCAGCGAGCTAAAGAGCAGGGGCCAGGCATGTAATATCTCCAATGCTGGATGGCAGAAAATAGGTCCACCAATTCTACTTTAAGCACCTAAAGGCACTCATAACCCACTTGTGGGCAAACAGACAAACTACATTATGCCAAGAACCTGGGACACATTTATGTTTTTTAGATGGGGTATTTCCTCACAAGACAGAAAATACATTTTCATATTGGTAAACTATTGACATACACAGGGCTTCAAACTAATCTAGATTTCAATCCTAGAATCTGTTTTCAGTGCCAAGCTGAATGCTGAGACGTATTAAATAAACATACGCCAGAAAAGGGTGTCTGTGAGGATGGGCAGGGTGCCTTTTCCTCGTGACTTCTTAAGTCATCATTGCTAATTGGCCCACACATTAGCTAGGCTTCCAGTTCAGGGCCAAGGAGTACGAAAGAAAGCTTGCATTTTGGCAGTATATTTCACCAGCTGGAAATTCAGTTTTCAGGGTTAAGAACAGTTCCTCCTCTCTAAATGTTGCCCTAGCAAACAGCAACTCAGAGTCCTTACATGTAACCCCCAGCATGGCCTGGGTTTATATTTAGAGTGATAGATGAAGATGACAGGAGCTGGGTGCATTTCTGGTTTTAAAGCCAAGATTCTAGTCATCCTCCGAAGCACGGAGAAGATGGACTCTGAACCCATCTCGCCTTACAGCCATGCCACTCTCATAAGCCCCGAACAGCTTCTTTGCAGCTCCCTTCCTAGCTGTGTCACTTAAATCTTGACCACATAGTTCCTTTCTCCTGTTGGCTTTGTTTATGGCCCCATGTACACCCCCCCTTTACTTCCACAAACCGTCTTCAGCATTGTCCCCTTTACCCACCCCTTTTCTCTTTTTACATGTTTTTAATACATGC
The DNA here is from genome assembly GCA_948474755.1 of Ctenosaura bakeri. Classification (NCBI taxonomy): domain Eukaryota; kingdom Metazoa; phylum Chordata; class Lepidosauria; order Squamata; family Iguanidae; genus Ctenosaura; species Ctenosaura bakeri. The sequence continues at coordinate 161,638 of CAOLHI010001027.1, read as the reverse complement.
CAGACAGGGACCTGAAGGAAGCCAGCAGTTATCTGGGATTTCGGGGAGCTTAGAAGTAGGGAACACAGCCAAACACTCTTTTAGCCAAAGGTGTCACAACAGCAGCAGCGGTAACCCGTAATTCTCCACAGGTCAGTGAAAGCCAGAAAAAAAATATATATATATATATATATATCCAGCGACGCAAGAGAATGTGGCTATTAAGTCATCCCACTATAATGAGGGAAAAGAGTAAAAGAGATATTTCAGAGGCAAAAAAAAAAACCAACAACCAAAAAAACCCCTGTCAGGCAGCAGCTGAGGATTTCATTGCCTACTTACTGTTTGATGGAGTGAGCAATATCCCAAAGAAAGGCCCTTTTAGGGTCCAATTTTTCGCTCCCCTCAGACTTGTCGAGAGTGGGAGTCTCAGGCCGAGCTGCTGCCTCTTGGCAGAACAGCTGCTGTTGCCTTCAAATGGTCATGCTGAAACCTGAGGACCGGAGGGTTCTTCAGGTAGCATCGTCCTCTCTTGGCTTTGGCACTCACCCCTCTGGGCAGCTGGTCAAGTATCAGATAGTTCCTGCAACTCTGCAGCTCCATCTTGTAGTGTGAGTGGATGGTACAACCATCCAAGAAAACTCACAAAGGAGCATTTATATTTCCGGTGCCTGGTCCAAAGCAGCAGGGGGATCTTCTAATACAGAGCAAATAGTTTTGGGAGTGGTCAGCTTCTCCTGTATCCTAGAGAACATACATCCTACAAGATGATCAACTTCTTCGTGTTCCTGGAGCACTGTGTACTTCAGAGGTACTTCCACATGAAATCCATTAGTACTGCTGAGACATTCCTTTTTCAGTCGGCTCAAAGTGAAATTCTAGGGGTGATTTGTTCCATATGACACTTCATATGGTTCTTATTCCTTATAACAATCCTGGGGGAAAAAAACAACATCCCTCTCAACAAGATGTTTACACACAAGTGAATCATGTGCAGAAAATTCCCTCTTTGCCTCCCTTTAATTAGTCATGTGTTGTATTTGTGGGGTTCCAGAACTGGCCCTTTAATGCCAATTTCCTACCTGCAGACCACTTGCTGAGCAACCCTATTCATATTTATTGAGAAATAAATCCCCCTTAAGATAAGGAGCTAAATTCCAAGTAAAACACTGCAGTTAGGAACTTCTTTCCTCCCTATAGTCCAAGAAAGCACTCAAAAATAATAATAGATAACAACTGGGCCAGTAGCCCAGAAGCAGAAATAACTTTAAAATAAAGGAAACAACTACTTCGTATGCCAGTAGCTGGGAGCAAAGCTTCGAAAAGTTACTTATTTTACTGCAGCGCCCAGAATCTCCTGGTGATCCTGCTAGCTGGAGATTCAATTTTTTGAAAAAGTACAATTTTCAACTCTCAGCCAACACTGGGGTACAAAGTGAACAAACACCTGCTATACTAATCCATAGGAGGGTAGGCCTTGCATTATCCTGGAACCTTCAGCTGAAACAGTTCAGATTTTGGGGAATATTTTGAGTCATATGACAACTCAAATCTTATTTTTGTTTTTGAAGCAGTTTGTCCAATTTTCCCGTTCTTAGTAAGCATAGCTCCTCCACCTTGCTTTTATCATTTCAACTAGCACTAAGATGTCTCAGACAGAAAGATAAACTCATTGTCCTCCAACTTTCCCAGTTGGTCAGGCTAATCCTTTGCCTTCCTGCTTTCTCAGTTGTTTTTAAAATATTCCAGTTTCTCTCTCCTTCTCCCACTTTTACCTTTTGCTTACTTCAATTATTTTAAACTGAGTTCAAAGTGCAAAAGGAGTTTGCACTCAACTCAGAAGGAGGGAAAGGAGAGGAACACATTTAGCCCTTCCAAGCAGGTTCATTTGGTGCTTTTTTTCCAGACTTCCTTAAACTCAGTGCCTAAATTCCAGGGTTTTTCTGCTTGAAGTAGTTAGTTTTGTGTGTTCTTTCTTATTAATAATTTCTGATCTCTTGTTGCCTGATCACACCCTTTTGACCACACCCTAATGTTGCTCAGCCACATGTATCCTGGTTTTAATTGGTGAAAAATTTCAAGGTATGTAAGGCTTCGCCTAATTTAACCCAGCCCTACAGAGCTGGGGAGAAGATCCTGGCTTACTCCAAATTATTGGATGTGTAGGGAGCCCTAGGTGAATCTACCAATGAATACATCTACTTGTAAGATTTATGATATGGGTAAACAATCGGCTTGGCTTTCCAAGTAATAGCCCAATTTTTTATTTAAAACAGCCCATGGAGGATCTTGGAAACATAGCAACTTGACTTCATTTTTAGGGCATTTCCAGATAGGTTAACTTCACAGTAACCACAAGAAACACAATGTAACCTGACTATTTGGACACATGACCCATCACCTAGCTAATTCTCAACACTCTTCTCATCCAATGGGGAGATACTTATATCTTACAGAGGCAGCAAATTGTATGTTGTTGGCTTCAGTTCTGACGCCCCTTGGCCCAGCCCAAAGGCCCATTCACACTACAAAATTATACCACTATTATTCCATTGTAATTCCAGTTTTCCATTCTATGGAATCCTGAGATCGACAATTTAGGGAGGAGCATTTAGAATTGTCAGTGAAACAAATATAGTGCCTCATCAAACTCCAAATCCCAGGACTCCATAGGATAGAACTATGGGCTTTATGACACAAGGCAGGTAAATCTCACAACTGGAAAATAGCATATTTGGCTGGGACTTATCACATGATGTCATTCCTCTTCTGTTCTTTCCCTGTGGGAGACCTCTTGGAAAGTGCTTCTTTTTATTTACCTTGTTAATGACTTTCCTACTTCCGTTGTGCTGTGTTTTTCTGTGCAAAAGTTGAGTTGCACTTTTATGCCAATTTTGGCTGGTCAGAGGGTATTCAGCCAGTGTGCTATGGATGGGGAAATGTCCTCTACCTCCAGTGACCAGGGGAGAAGGAGAAAGAGTAGAAGTTTCAATTTAATTTTGGCCATTTCCGCACTAGACTGTTATAGTGCTATTATTCCATTTTCAACATTCTATGGAATCCTGGGGTTTGCAGTTTAGGGACGAGCCCATCTCTAAACTGCAAACCCAAGGATTCCATAAGATGTTGAAAGTGGAATAATAGCACAATAACAGTCTAGTGTGGAAATGGCCTTCCTTTCAATTAGCAAAGTAACTGAGAAACTTTTGAACTTTTTTCTCTACAGAAAAAAACCCACAATTGCCAAATAACCACTCCCTCCTGCAACTGGGGCTTGTCAGGGAAGCCAAAGCTTTGCTCTTTGCCCCCCCACCTCTTTTTCCAGCCCTGTTCAGGAGTCTCTCTCTCTCTCTCTCTCTCACCCCCACCCACCCGGGCATTCACACATGCTGGAAATATAAGTGGAGAACAGTCTTACATTGTTTGTTTTTTCAAACCATTTATTTCAATAAGGTATTATTAAGCCAGTTTAGGGCAGCCCCTCCCTGAACTGCAAAGCCCGGCATTCCATAGGATGTTGAAAGTGGAATAATAGTGCTATAACAGTCTAGTGTGAAAATAGCCAAAGTCCCATGGCAATTAACATGGAATAACAGTGCTACAATTCTGTAGTGTGAATAGGTTCCTGGTGACTCTGCCTTCCTCATCACGAGCCCCAGTGGGCATCAGTGGCCAGTGGAAGGCGCTGTGCAGCTATACAGTCGTGTTTTGCTTTTGACATTTTCTGTGGCGAGGAAACAGCCAGAAGAGGAGGCAGAAAGAATCAAGTATGAGTTATTATTTGTGGAATTGTCTGAAACATCTATAAAAGTCAGTTAACAAGGCAGGGTGAGCTCAGGACAAAAAAAACTCATCTGAAACCCTTGTAATATCATTTGTTTCCTATTTATTCCTATATTGTTGTTAGTAAGTTTCTCCCAACATTGATTTGTTAAAATAAATACAGTTTAGCATATCTGGGGTTACAGTAAAGAAAATGCTTGGGAAGTGATTAATGTCTCCATAATCCCAGCTATTTCCTACTCTAGCCTGACAAATTATAGTATCCAAAATACCTGAGGATGTATTAATAACAGTGTGGTTTAGCAGAAGTGAGAGGTTTGTTTGTTGTATTATTAGTAGCAAGTAATGGAAACTATAGTGAAAAGGTATTATTTAGAATATATCTTCCTCCAAAAGAGGAATATAAACTGAGGGTTAGTTTTGATGGGGAAAATGCCCAGTAGGGGAATGATCAATCTCCCTCTGTTGTTCCAGTCAAATTAATAGTTCCCCTAATTTCATTTAAACCTCAATTTTTAAAAAGGGAAACATTCAACATAAAGTAATTGTCCCCCATTCAGTGTTGTGCTCCTGATACTCCAGTATTCCCACATGAATTTATAGTATGGATTCTTTCCGTCTGTCAGCTATCAGTGCTTCTCCTGTGAATTCTTGACTTTAATTCTTTTTTTTTAAAGTAAATTATTCTGCAAAGTGCAGAGGTATGTCTTCCTACCATCTTCCAAATCCCTGTCTAGCCTAGGCAATTGCCCATAAAGATTATGGTTCAATAAAACAGGTTTTGAAGATGTCAGAGGATTTTTTTTAAATATTTAAGCAGTGGCAATTAAGGAATGCACTAAACAGAACTAAGTGGCACAGTCAATGTTTCATTTATTGTGTAAAGCTACCCTTTCACAAGAAGAATGGCAATTTTGGAAAGTGGACTAAATAAAAAGTTGGCTCTGGGGGGGTGGGTAATCACTTTTTTTTGTGTGTTAATTATGTGGTGTATTGTTTAAATTGGATATGTGTTGTTTAATTTTGTAAAACAAAACAAAAAAAGTAAGTTAAAATATAATCAGCTTTGGGGAGTGGGTTTACCTTTAGAGATAGTTTGATATGTTAAGTAATAAGATTATATTTAGTAATAGCAATAGTTTAAATCTAAGGGAAAAATATAGAATTAAGAATGAAACTATTATAATAAAAATGAGTATAATGAGAATAAGAATTAAAGATAGGTAACAAAAATATACAAGTAGTATGATATAGAATAAGCTGAATAAGTTTATGATAATAATGGTAATAGAGAGAAATAATAATGTAAGTTTGCGTCGGTTGAAATTTTTTTTTGTTTCATTATTATGTATATTACATGGTGTTTTATTTTTTTGTTTTTTTCTCTCTCTTTGCTGTATAATCAATAAAAATTATTAATTAAAAAAAGTTTCATTTATTGTCATTACATTTAGTAATATGTGTATTTATTAGAATCATCCCTCCAGATTTGCTACGGTTGGGACAAGGTTCCCCACAAAAGTGGAAAATTCACAAATACTGAAGTGTGTGTGTGTGTGTGTGTTGTGTGGTATTGGGGCTGAAGCATGGTGGAGAGAATGGAACTCAGGGTCCAAACCAGGTCAGGAAAAGGAGAGGGAAAGGGGGTGAGTCAGTATGGTGGCCCTATATTTCCTCTCTCTTGCCCATCTCTATCCTTGGGTGGGTAGGGGGCATCGGGCGAGGGTTTCTGGTGCTGAGAAATTGGGTTGAGGGCCGTCCTTAGCTGGCCAGGCAGTGGCTGGTAGGAAATAAGGAGGATCAGAGCCAAGCTTGTAGAGGGTTGTGTGACCTGATTGGAGCTACCGAGAGGGAAGGTTATTCCAGAAAAGAAGCACCTGAGGTTGGGGGAGCAGAGGTTGGAGAAACTAACAAATAATCAAATCTGTGAAAGCCAAACCCAAAAATATGGAGGGCCAACTGTAGACCATACTTAAAAAGTGCAAATATAGCCGCCACCCTTTGTACTTGTTCAGAGGCACTCTTTGTTGCTTTGTACATTCTGTCCTGCTCTGACTCAACTCTAAGCCATATTCTTGAACCTCTGGTTAACTTACCTTGACCCTTCAGGGGCCTTCAAATTCCTGCTGGTTAGGTTCGCCAACGTAATTAAAGATATCAACCAGAAAGAAAACTCTTGGAGAGTCCTAGCCATTTCTTCAGACAGGCTGAAGACTGTGTCCAGTTTCCCCTGGTTGTTCCTTAGATGCAAGGCTGTTGTTCATTCTTCTGCTGCTAATGACAGAGACTAATAGAGAGATATGGTATCAGAGTGCCATCCTCAGGCACCGTGAGGTTAACCCAATATTTCACTGTTTTTTAATTCCTTCTCTCAAGTTTACTTTTTCTCCCCTATAATGCTTTCCTTCTCTATATATATTTATAGTGCAGTTAAAATGTAGTTAGCATCATTTCTGAAAGGAAGGTTAAGACTCTCAACATCCTCACCTAACTACAAATCCCAGAATTCTTGGGGTATGGCAGGGTTGATTCAAGACATTTTGCTGGCTGAAAGAGAGTGGCAATATGATGCCCTTGCCCTTACCCCAGGTCAAGAGACAAAATACCCAAGGCCAGAGGCAGAAAATCTGACAGATGTATTTCTCATACTCTGGCAGTAGAAATGCCATAAAAATAAATTAAACAATGGATACTTTGCTAACTTTTCATGACTTCCCGCTCAGCTACCTGAGCAGACAAACAACATACTCATAGTGTGAATGGCACTGAGATCTGAGGGTGTGTTGGTGCTAGCAAGACAATTAAATTCAATTGTAGAATAGATCTTTTTAAACTTTACTTTTTAAACTTCTATGCCAATCATTCGGGCACCTCTATGTTTTTAAAAATACATTTTAATTAGGCATTTTAAAAACTATGTTTATTTCATTGTATAATATTAAGACAAATAAATATAATGCATGGATGCTGTAAAAAAGTCATATCCTTTTAAAGTTGATTCTAATTCAACTGTTTTTTTAAATATTATGATTTGTTTAATTATGTTTTAATATTAGAATTTATTTTCTTTATTTGTACTTATTTTCTAATCTTGTTTCCTTGAGTTCCAGTTTTGGAAGAAATACAAATTATGTCAAAGATTGAAAGATGTGTATTTCCATATACCTGTGTGTGTGTGTGTGTGTAGTGGATGTGTGGTTTAGAAGCTGTCACATTGACCTTCTGTGCTTTTACCCCACTGGACCTCTCTAATAAAAGGCCCCTTGAAGGCTAGCTAGTCAGACTGATCCCCATATAGCTTGTGTATGGGTTCCATAACATTTCATATTACTTATGCATAGCTATTTCCTAATATAGATATTTCTGTAAATACTTAGGCCTAATCAAGACATTGGAACTAATTTTCTCTAAAGTATTTTTGTATGTTGTTGTCACTAAGTTACCGATGTTTTTGCACATTTTATCCTAATGCTAACCTTTTTTTTTAAAATTGAGGGTCTGCATAAAAATATTCAGAGAAGTGTGACTATCAAAGAGCTGAATAAGTAGCTTCCTCTGGTCCTGCTAGGAAACATTTGTGTGGCTAAGCCAGGCATAATTACAACCTTGTGTAACTTAATCAACAATGTAAGTCTCCTGTTATTAACCTTCTCTGGGATTAAATTAAGAGACAGCCAAACTGTAAAGTGTATGAAGCAAACAAACAGTATCTCCTGCTTGATTCACAGAATTGACAGTTCCTATGATGTGGCTTCATTCTCTTGTTTTCAGAAACTTCTGAGAAACTTTTGCTCACTTATTTATGCTGACTAATGAAAGGCTATGTGTATACCTTTTTTAGGCTAGTTAGGAACTTTTTCACTAGAATGTCTTTCTGTGTGCTTTTGATAGCAGCATGAAATCCAACAAGAACAATATTTCCTAGCTGATATGTAGTGATAGAAAAGCAACACTGGTTCATTTTCTGCCTGTGGTTACCTGCGGGATATGATGCTGCTGATAAAGGGCACACTCTTCTTTCAAGGAACTAGGGATCAATAAAATCAGATGATTAAATAAAGATTCACCCTGTTTCAGAAGGAATTATGCTCCTTCTGAAAACACTGATTTTTGGTACCTGACTCTGTGCTGAGAAAGGGACTTTTAACAGATGGAAGATATACTTTAAAAAATGTTAACACACTTTTGAAATTGTTTCTAAATCAATTATATTTTAATATTATAAATTGTTTAATTATGTTTGAACATTAGAACTTATTGTTTATTTGCAGTTGTTTTCCAACCTTATTGTGAGACACCTTGAGTCCCAGTTTGGGAGAAAGCCAAGATATAAATTTTAAAATACACATATAAGTAATGCTACTTTACCTGGGATATCAGTGTGCTTGGGACAGGCAGAATTCTCCACCCCCGTCCTTTTAAATCTGTATCATTTTCTTACTGTCAGAAGTGCAACAATGCCTAGCACTGAAAAGTCAAGAATGCTCCAGAGCAGGCAGTAGAAATAGGGTTAGATCGCCTGAGTGACCCAAACTGCCCTCCCTTCTTGTTTGCCTATAATGGCCCCTCTGCAATGTAAACTGATACTCTTAGGGGTGTTTTTCACCCCTTCTCTTCTCAACCAGTCCTCTCTCAGCTCTTCCCTAGAATGAAGCTAGATTGGATTAGCACCCTGAGTAACTTTCCTATCTTAGAATGGAGTTCCTATACTAAAGCCTTTAGTTTGTTTCTCTAAGCAACTGATGTCTTTGCTCCTTAACCAAGATCTCTAACTGCTCCTTTCACTCTCTGTCATTTAAACAACAAATAATTCCCTCTTAGTGATTTTGCTGAAGCGATGTGTAGATGTGTTGATAAAAATTATGTGATTGAAAATTTAATCTGAGAGACTAATTGGTCCAGTTAAATCAGTAAAGCTTGAAAACTGTGACAAAATTTGCGGCAGCATCCATCAAAAGCTTCTTTCATATGTGTACATGCACATACCTGTGGCTGGGTGGGTTTGTAGGAGGGTGTATCTGTACACATACCCCAAACATTAAACATTTACGTTGTTGTTTCTTCTGGCACAAACCTCAAAACACAGAAAAAAACAGATGTTGGCCAATGAGGTATCAGGCACTATGACTTGTGACATCCTCACTCATGGTCTGAAAAAGTCCCAGTCAGATATGCTTTCCCTTGCATGCTTTCTCTGCTGCAGCACAGATGGTGAGGTGGGCATCTTTTTGTGTCATCTGAGAGGCTGAGAGATCAAACTCCTGCACATGCTATCCTCATCTCTGAACATGCAGGGATACAAAGAGTTAAACATACCCTTCTTGGACATACTGAAATTTAAGGCTAGGATCATGTAAAGCCTTTTCCCACCTACAAGGATCCTTGCCGAGATTACTGTTTCTTGTTAATCCCAGCACAGAAGGTGATTTCAACAGCACCAAGATGGGAGGGGGAGTAGGGGAAGCACAGTTATTCCCCCTCCCCAATCCTTGTTTCTCCACCACAGTTAACACAAGGAGAAACAGCAATCACAACAGCGTTACCATTGCTGAGATGAATGTTACAAGCTCTCCAGGACAGTGCTGCTAGAAGAGTGGTCATTTTCTCCCTGGGGGAAAGGGCCTTCTCAGTGGTTGCTCCCAGGCTCTGGGACTCCCTCCTTTCCGAAGCTGCGATGGCTCTCTCCTTTCTCTCCTTCTGCCAACAAGTGAGAAATTTCATGTTCCATCAGACTTTCTGGAATTGGCTGTGATGTCCTTTTAATGGTGTGCAGTTTTGCTAATGTTTAGATAGATTGCCATTTAATATTGTTTTAGAATCACATATAGATTTATTGAGTTCTACTGATGTTTTTGCGTATTTTTAATCTGTACTGGTTTTAATAATTTGTAAACTGCCTTGAGTCCCAGTATTGTGGAAAGTGTGTGAAATAAATGAATATAATAAGGGCAACAAACACCAACTGATCATTTGGAGCATGGGGCAATGTGGGTGAGTCTCCCCAGCTTCGCAAGCTGCAACAGCACCACTTGAGAGCCACATGCAGCCCATGGACTGCAGGTTGCACATGTCTATCAGTGTTTGGAGGGGGGAGTACTTTTTAAGCTACAAGTCCCAGAATCACTAAACCAGCATATTCACTGGTAGGGAGTATGTGAACTTCAGTTTCTTTAAAAAAAAAAACGTTTCCAAGTTCTGCATGCTATATTTGTTCACTCAGGATACTGGCTGAGTCTAAAAGAACATATGGCCATCTAAATGTGCTTATGATAGAAGTGCCCATGTTAAATCTCTTGCATCTCAGCTCAAAACATGTTAATTCAGAAGATTAACTGATTTCAGTAGAACTGATTCCCATGTTCTTAAAACAGCAGCCTTAATAATTTGGCTTGGCATTTCTTCCTGTGATTTGAGAGTACGCCATCCCCCATTGTCTGAACTGATAGAAATGAGGAAGATGTGTGTAAACTAAGCCAGAAAGAAGTACATTAATGTGATGTAGTAAACTGGCTGATGTATGTGTATGTGTGCATGTGCCTTAACAATGTGCCAATGAATTTCATAGGGTTTTCTTAGACAAAGAATATTCAGAGGTGGCTTTGCCATTTCCCTCCTCTGAAATATGGCCTACAACACCTGGTATTTGTGGGTGGTTTCCCATCCAAGTACTAACCTGGGCTGACCCTGCTTAGCTGATACTTGCACAACTTTATTTCCAGTTTTTTTTTTTTTAAGCTAATTCAGTCTGGATTTAGTTTAGTAGTAACTAATTCAAGATTTCCCCTTTCACCCCTCCTTTTGAAAAGTGTAAGGGTAGATGCCAGCAGCTTACCCAACCCTGGAAAAAAACAAGCAGCACAAGACAGTGTCAGAAAAGCTATCTTCAAATTCTCAAAGTCTAATCTTTCAAAACAGGTTTGAAAATATGGCCTACCTGGACTGTTATTGCCATGCTGAAGCCCTAAATTATGTAAGGTTTCAGAGATATAATAGTATTAACAAGTGTTTGCATTCAGAGGCTGTATACATATGAGGCCCTGAACAGTAGTTTACATAACTTGTATGTAAATCTGGCACTGGTCTTGAACATAGATTCATTTCCGGTGTGCGCAGGAGGAGTCCAAAAATAAGTAGAGAGCCCACTCTATAAAAAGCTTTTTTATTCCATCAAACAGAGTAGGAAGTCTGAAGGTGACATTATGGTCTCTTTTGCTAATCTTTTGCTAATCTTTACTGTAGGCAGCTTAGTTCCCAGAGAGGATAGTTACCAAAGAAAATCATGCATCTGTTTATTTCCAAAGTAGCTCCTCGTCTTCACAGATACGTGGTTTGAAGGGCTGCCAAGTCAGAAAACATGTCACAAAGACACATAAATGCATTTGAAGGCATTAAGGTGCCCAGTTAGATTAGAAGGGCAAAACTATGCAACAGATTCAAAAGCATGAAATTATTCCAGAGCCCTCTATGTCCTTTTGGTACAAATGTAAGAAGTACAATCATCTCTCCAGAGGAGAACAAGTGTCTTGAAGATACATAACGTAACTAATGAGTAATGTTTGGTCTTAAATATGGCCTTTTGCTTGTTTCTTCCAGATGGAAAAATTGCCCAAGAACCAGAACACAGTGCCATGGTATTAGTCAGGCACCATAGAGATGAGGAGACATTGGTCGAGCTTACTCCATCTCGCTGCAAACAAGTTGATTTGATTATGAATCCTCTACAAATGCAACAGAATTACAGATGCACTCAGGGTGAAGATAAATGTTGACTGTTGTGATACTCCTAACAACTGTGTTATTGTTGGTTCTGTTAAACCACTGGCAGAGGGAACTATGAGAGACGTTCAGAGTTAAAGTCAAAGGCCAAGTGACAGAGCCAAGAAAGACAGCACTTGGTGGCTGCTTTTAACAGAGAGTTAATAAACAGTTATTCATCTTTCCAAGCTGTATGGTTAACAACAACACCTGGTGGCACTGCTACAGATGTACAAATCAATGGACCTCCCATGGAAATAAAAAGAGAAAACTAAAGGGGGGAAAAAAATCAAGAGGCACTTTTACCTGCCAAGAACAGTATAGGAGTGCAGAGGCCTATATCTCTGGAAGAGTGAAAATGACAGCAGCTTCTTTTAATGTCCCATCCCCAGACCCATTTCCATTTACAATCCCTTTTGGGTTTATAAACTCCAGACTTTGGGGATTATAAAGAAAACCTGCAGAGGAGCAGATTAATACACAAGCAGATGATAGCCTATTTTCAATGAAATTCAGTATGTAAGATTCTAAGACATGATAGGAAGACTCAAAATATACTTCTTTGTGAAATACAAACTGATTTATGAATGGACAAGTTTAATTCATATGCACAAAATGGAAATGACCCAATGGATGAGCCTACGGAGTCATGTGCTCCAGTAGTCATTGCAGATAAGCCAAATGGAAAAGTATATATCTGTGTTGGTTTGACCAATTTGAATGGATCTGTTGAAAGAGAAATCTGTTCCATACCAATGGCATTAACAGCACACACTGAGATATAGGATTCTCAGAGTGAAAACTGAAGCAAGCTCCTACACCTTTAGTGTTTGTGTAGGAGAGGGGATTTCAGCAGGCCTTTCTTGTTACCTGGTTGTGTGACAAGCAACGACTGCTGAAATTCCCTCTCCTACACAACCGTTAAACATACAGGCGCCCTCTTCTGTTTTCAGTCTGGCAACCCTATGGAATAACTAAGCAAGGCAAAATACTTGTCCAAATGAGTGGATTTTGACAAACACATTTGACTGGAAGCTATTGTTTCAGCAGATTCTACTAACAAGGTGCAATCTAGCAGCAAGAATAAGATGATGAACAACATCATCCAATTGCTTTTCTTTCCAGGGCACTGTCAACTCCAGAAAAGTGACACATACAGAGCAATAATGAACCTCTGGCTCCCATGTGGGCATGGAAACAATTCCAAAATTTGAAATAGTTCAACTAGATTTCAAAACTAAAATATTGGTACCTATTCTCCCCCCAAAATTTCAGCTGATCTCACACAGTGTTTTTGAATGTCGATGATATGATAGTTGTTTTGTATTGTTTAAGTACCTGGGAAAGGCAATATAAAATGAACACCACATTCATTTAAGAAGATCTAGCCCCCAAGGCAGCCCTGGTGCTTTCTGCAGAATGATCCTTGACTTATCCACTGGTCATATCAAAATCTATATTTTTGGCAGCAAAACCTGCCCTTGACTTATACATGAGGTTGACTTATATATGAGTATATACAGTAAATACATTGCGCAGTGGAGGGCGGGAGAGATAACAGTTGACCAAGTGTAGAGATTGAATGGGGAGAGGAAGCCATTGGCATGGTAAGACCTCATAAAAGGGAAAGAGAAAAGAAACCACACCAAGGCCTCATGGGTTATTTTCCACTTTCCTTTCCATTTGTCTTTATCTGTAATGGTTACAGTGCTGAGAGAAACAGGGTAATTCATACTAGAGAACTGTGGAGTTTCAAGGGATGTATCATAGGATGCACACTCATTTCTAATCAATCCAGCTCTCTTTCCTGCCACAACCATAACTATTTTCATTCCAAAATAACTCTGGAAATTTAAATTACCTCAGATTGCTGTAATTCCTTGCCTCAAGCTTGTTTTTATTATCACACATGAATTCATTCATATCATTACCGTGCCAGTTCTGGTGATAACAGAAGTGAGATGTGTCCCCTAAATCCCTCATCTGCCCTTTTCAAGCATTCCTACCTTTTATCAGTTTAATTTCCAGTCTTCTAACAGAAACAATCACAGCCACATTTACACACTTTGCTTTTTCTTTGTTTGCTTCCATCTTCCATTGGCCTTGCCTTGGAGGTGTTCATCTCAAAATGACAACAGGAAGTGGTGTAATGTCACTTCTCTTTCCCCTTTTGGGAAGAACTTTCATAGGTATAAGTATTTGGGAGCCCTGTAGTGGGTATGTGGCCTCAGGGCATTGTTGGAGGGGGGAAATGGCCCCCTGGTCCCCATGCATTTGCTCATGTGTGCCTATCCATGATGAATGCCAGCTGTGGTTAATTGCCCAGCAAAGTAATTTATGACACCAATATATAGTTATGCACGAGACAAGAATGAGCAACTGCCTATGAAGTGGTTATATTCCAGAGCACTGCTTATGCAATCATAAATCGAACACAGTCAGTCCTCCACTTTTGCAGGTGTTAAGGACACAAGAACCCACCCACTCCCACAAAAGTGGGAAAAAACAAATAAAAATAAAAATTGCTAACACTTTTTTTTTAAACCCAAGAACACTTCTCTAGGAATCTCTAAGTCCTCCAGTGTGACTCTCCGGGGCACGTTCAGTGAAAGTGGACCAAAGAGTCATGCTGGAAGACCTAGCAATGCCTAAAGCAATGTTCTCTAGGAATCTCTAGGTCTTCCAGTGCAACTCTATGGTCCATTTCCAGTGAAAGCGGACCATAGAATTGCACTGGAGGATCTAGAGATTCCCCACAGAGAACATAATTTTTCCACGGCAGTGGCAAGTTATGTTAAGAATTTTTTAAATAAATAAAGAAAATAAGTGAAATTAAACAACCTGTGAATAATCTTCCTGACAGTAAGAGTGGTTTGACTGTGGAACGCACTGCCTCAGAATGTGGTGGGGTCTCCTTCTCTGGAGGCTTTTAAATAGAAGTTGGATGGCCATCTTTCAGAAATATTTTGATGGTGTATTCCTGCGTGGCAAGGGTTGGACTCGATGGCCCTTGTGATCTCTTCTATCTACGATTCTACGATCAAATCTGCAAATACTGAACCCACGAAAGTGGAGGGCCAACTGTGCATCCATTGCACAACAGCCAAAAACCCCCCCACAACCTCATGTGTAAGAGAACTTATCTACGTGGATGACACCAACAGAACCCCAGCCAATTTATCAATGGCTAACCACCCTACATCAGATCCTAAATTCTAGACTTGACTTTCCTGACAACTCTATGGTGGAGACAATGCATTACATGCAAATAAAGGTAAGCAAACCTAACAGTTCTTTTTTATGTTAGAGAAAGCAGTCTTGTGATAGAGTTCTGTTCTTTTATATATCTGTGTGTAATGCAAATACTGATCTTTAGAATAATAAGATAGGGATCTGGCATAGAGTGGAACCCAGATTTCTGCAACATCTTCTGACTCCTTCTGGAATTAAGGTTGTACTTGTCATATATTGGAAGTGGTGGTCATTCATTTTTACTTTATTTATTGTTTACAACTACAACACTAAGAAAAAGCAAGCAAGTAAGATGATTACAATCAATTTGTGTTCTCTTCTCTTTACTCTCCCCTCCCCCACCACTATTAGCTAGCAGGAATGCAGTCAGCCTGAGATTTAAAGAAAAGAAATCATTATTCAATTGGGCAACAATATTTTTAAGGGCTGTCTCACACATTTACTAGTGCTTCTTTTACCATTTAGTAGCCAAAATCCTGTATACTCTTCTGTTGTTATATATCATCAACTCAGCTCCAACTTATGGCAACTCTATGAATAAGAGACGATTAAAAGACATTCCTGTTATTAACAGCTTTGCTCACCTCTTGCAAATTTAGGACCATTGGTTCTTTGATTAAGTCACTCCACCTGTGATGTGGTCTCCCTCTTTTCCCATTGAGCTTTATTGTCTTTTCCACACCAGTGTAATCATACTAGATCCCATATTTGTGGAGTCAGCTATGCAACAGGCACCATGGTTGTGAGTTCAACCATTGAACCACAGTCAGGTAGTTCCCTACCCAGCAAGTCCAAAGCGAGAGAGAGAGGGCTGAATATATGTTTGTAGAACAGTTGCCAGCCCTAGGGACTACGCTTATGAAGCCTCTGAGAAAGTACAACCACTTACATAACTATTTTTACGCAAGCATAGGGCCCCAAAAGGTATACTGTATGTGTCCCATATTTATACACTGTCGTTATAAATTCCTGCATTTCAAAATAAAAGGAGTGGGATGGGATAAACCCCATGCTCCTCTGTCCCTAATATGCAGTCAACTCATTTTTGTAATGTGTGATCTCTACTTTTTAAATTTACACAATTTCACATAAGCAAAAAGTACAGGCAAGTGTTGTTTCTAAAAGAAACAGATGCTGTGAGGCCTCATTCACACTATGCAATTGATCCCACTTGAATCATCACAGTGGCATCCAATGGAAACCTGGGATTTGTAGTTTGGTAAAGCCTTAGAGCTTTCTGCCTGAGAATTCTAAGTATTTTTTGCTAAACAAGAAGACCGTAGGATAGAGATGCCATAAGTCGGAGTCAACTTAAAAGCACAGAGCAGTTCAAGTGAGATTAAAGTGCTTTCATTGCATAGTGTGAAAGAGACCCCAAGCATTAAAATGATGATGAAGGAAATGATGGTATGCCAAGGGAGGGGGGAGGTAATGGCTCTAGGAAACAATTAGTTGAAGCTACTGTGTTAAATGTTACAATAAGAGTGCATACCCTCCAACATATCACAGGTGAAGACTAGGACATATGTAAGCCAAGCAAAACCAGAGTATGGTCAAGTTAGCAAAAGTTATTACATACAAGTTGCGGGAGCTGCAACACTTTGCTTTGGACTGAGCCTACTGGAAAGAGCAAGATTCTTACCCGTTCTCTCCTCTCCCCTTGCTGAGTTGAATGCAAACTACTTTTGCGATTTGCAAATGAAGCAAGCTAAGAAAAGTGTAGAAGTGGGAGGAGGAGAAAGAAACTGAGGTATTTTGAAAGCCTCTAAAAAACTGGGATGACCGAAAATAAATCTGGATGATCCCTGCTAGATTGCAATAGTTGGAGCATATGAGAAGGGAGGGAGAATAAATTACTGTAACTAAAGCCATCACAGCTACTTAAAAAAGGGAGGCAACTCTATATACCCCTTGTCAGGCTTGGCCAGTTCCTCCTCTTATTCCAAGGATGGCCTTTACCTCAAGGGTGGTCATCTGCAGTGGGCAGGGGGCGAACATTCTGCCCTGGAATCCTCTAGGGGCTGCATAGAAATTCCAAAAACAAAACTGGAAGTGCTCAGAATACCATATTTTGCTTTGAAAAATTTGTTGTTACTTTTAAAATGTTAAATGGAGGTGGGGGTTTCAGAAACTGAATTAAAAGCTTAATTGCCATTCTTGCAGGGATTATTCACTGGGGGAGGGCACCAAAAGCATAATCTGGGGCACATGGAGGGTTCAAATTATCACAAGGAAACTGGGGGAACCACATAGGATGCACTTTGCCCACCCCATCTTATTTCTTTGAAGAAACATCTTCAGGAAACAATGAAATCATTAGTTAAAATGGCAGGTGAAGAAGTCAAGCAACTGTCAGGAGAAGTGACAGAAAGGAAAGGGATAATTTCACTGTCCATGCAGCAACATGAAACCCCAATTATGGATGTGAAACTGTCAGTTGTGCTCACCCCAAAAGTCCTATACTTCTTATGGCAGAGAAAGTCAACTGTAATTTTGGCTTTAGCTTACTGAACCAGAACAATAGTGAGGTAGTGCTAGGAGATGTCAGTCTGGAAGCACCGCTGGCTCTTAATCTAAGATTAAAGTTTGCAGTCCTGGATAAAGGCACTAACCTTCTAATTTCATAGGTTATGGGGCTTCTCTCTCTCTCTCTCTGCTTTCAGACTTTTTGTACCAAAAAGTTCAAAGATCTAGAGCAAATTAAAATATAGCTCCTAAATAAAAGAAAAGTTAGATAATTTTTAATTCATTGTTTTTAAATTTGGTTTTAAAATAATTTATTCTCACATGGTGTTTTATTCTTTGATTAACTTTGTTTTACTATATCCACATGCTTTGGTGTTTTTTGACCTTATTTTATGAACTGCCCAGATAACTTCCACTAATAGGAAATATGAAAATGCACTCAATGAATACATATGAAAACATTTATGGGCAGGTTCCCCCCTCTCTTTTGTTACCTGTCAGAAGCTTATATGGAGTTGACCTTTGTTGCTATCCATTCAACATCAATCTAATCAGATCAGCTCTTGGAAAGCTTACCTTCAAATTAACAACACTGTTTAGAAAACTTTTAGTGATCAGTACACAGCCAATTCAGGAAGAATATCTGCAAAGCAAAGTTGGGTGCTGGAATTAGTTCTCTCCCACCCAAAACAGGAGAGTCAAAAGTTCTTGCTGTTTAAATAATGTTCTCCTTCTTTAACCCCTACCAGATTTTGATATTTGTCTCCATGTATCTTTCAGAGTTTGTGAACAATTTGAAATGAGACTTTTAAAAAATGTGCATACACAGATAGCTACAACTATCTATGTCATTCTTATTTCAGGATGACCCTCACAGAAGCAATGCCTAGGAAGCAATGCCAGCCAAATGGCTGGTGTGCTATTGAGCACTGTAATATGGCAGCTTTCTCCAGTCTTCTCTAGGGTGGGGACAACCACCACCTTCCCCAATCAAAGAGACTAGAGAAGCACTACAGCACTTGCCATAGAAAGAAAATCCACCACAGATCCTTGAAATGGAAAACCTATTTTAGAACATAACTGGAAGGAGAGTCCTGCAAAGTAAGTGTAGGGTAAATGTGGCAAATAAAGGAAAGTGCCTTGCTTTATATGGGCTGATGCAGAGTAGAGGGATTTCATTTAGCCCTGAGCCTTTTTGTTTGTCTGCATCTGTGAGAGCTCAGCCTGTATCATGTGGCACACTCATAAAAAGACCATTCCACTCAACATAAGCAGTGTGTGTGCCAACCCACAACAGAATCATACTGTATTTGCTGGCATATAAGACTCACTTTCCCCCCGAAAAATACTGTTTGAAAATGGGGTGCGTCTTATATGTCAGTGTGTCTTATACGCTGGCAAATAATATTTGCCAGTGTGTAAGTGGGGTGCGTCTTACAGGCGTGTCTTATATGCCGACAAATTTAACTTAGCGCAGAATACCTTCAATCATTCTCCCAACAGATGTGAATAAAGGGGAAACCTTATCAGACACAGAATTATGACTAAGGCCCGGTACCTCACATTTCAGAAACAATTAGAGGAGAGCACCAATCCTATGGAAGTACAATTACTTGGGTGTACATCCAATTTAATACAGTGAGAGCTGCTCCTGTGTAAACATGCATAGGACTGGAGTGCACAACAAGCAAAATAAGCTTTGCCACATAAATTGCAAGATCAATCACAAAATCCTTGAAAGGGCTCCTATGTTCCCTAAAAGCTGGAATACAAATACAATGCCATTTCCAGGAGAACCCTTCAAAAGAACTCTTTTCCTCAACAAGTTGATCAAGCTAAGCAAAAACTGACCTGATTTGCTAGCTTGATCCAGATATCCTTGGAAGAACTCAACTTTTTTACAGACTAAACTTTGCAAGATGTCGGGTGTGAGTCAACAACAAGAGCTGAACCAAGAAAAGAGGAGGAAAAAGATTTTACTTTTCAGTCTTAAGATATGGCAGTTGGACGCATCTTAGTGTTTTTCCGTGTAGTATACATTAGGATTAACAGAACTCTGTATGAATTCAAACCTTAAAATATTGGCCCTTATTTTATTGATGGCCAGGATTTCAGGAGTCAGGAGCAGAGCTGAAACAGCTCTCTTAAAAAAAAAATCTGAGCAAACATTAGCAGGTATGTGCGCAGCGTAGCAGAGAGCACAAAAACAAGAAGGCTTGGCATCCAGCCGGTGGCATTTGCCTGAGCGGAAGACCCAAAATGGTTCCTTCGATGGCTTAGAAACCTCCTCCCCTTTTGCCCAACCTTCAACATTCAGCGTGTACAATGAAGGTACAATGTGTATCTACAGAAGTGCCTAGAAGTGGCACTGGAATTAGTCAATATGCAGACAAGAGCTCCCTACTCAGAAGGAGGCCCATATGTACAACCCATGTGCAACAGAAATTAGAGTTCTAGGTCTCCACAGGCCAGAGAGAGTGCTGGAGATGGCAGGGGTCCAGGTGAGCACAGCCACAGCACCAAAGTCAATGCCCTCTCTGGCTGTTGTGCTCTTTCTTGTGATGCAGCCGTCCCACTCTTCCTCTTCCTCATGGCTCGACCTGGAAGCTTTTAGGAGCCTTGATCCTTGCTACTGTGCGAATGTTAAAAAAGGGTTCAAGTTGTCTGTTGCACCAGCAGCTACAGACTTTTATGCAAGCACACACACACACGCACACATACGCAGTCACAATGATCTCACACACACGCACATGTAACATTTCAGAAGGCAATCTCAGCCAAACCCACACCCACAATAACTTCACAACGAAACAGATATACCTGAGCAAAAGCCCCAGTTATCACCCAGCCAGCCTTCTGTGTAACCCGCATTCTTGTGCGACCAACAAACTTGTCTGCTCCTCCAAAAATAAGCACCCTTTTGGTCCCAGGAGAAAATTTCCTTACCTGGTTTGCCAACCATCAGGCCTCAGTGGGGAACAAAGGGAACTATGCATGCCACCAGTATCGTTTCTCTACAGCTGTAACCTCAAAGTGTGAGGGGCAAAGGCGTTGTAGCAAATGGGAAGGGGTGCAGCGGGGTAGGTTTGGCCCTTTAATGGCCTGGCACTTTCTGTTTTGTGAAGCTGTGAACTCAAAAAGGAAAGGATGGGGAAAGATGAGGGAGGGTGTTGGGATATAGGATAAGCTAGGAGGACATCTCATATTTTGCTTTGCAATTATGGAGCCCTTTCACAGCATCCAGTTATAGCACTGCGATTCCACTTGAACCCTGATAGCTGCATTCCTATGGAATCCTGGGATTTGTAGTTTGGGAAGAGGTCTTTAAAATTCTCTACCAGAGCAGTCTATTGCCTTCCAAAACTCAAAATCCCAGGATTCCATAGGATGCAGTCATGCTAGTTAATTACAGTACAATAATTAGGTAGTGTGAAAAGAGTCCCAAGTTTGACCCGAGGCCTTCACTGTGTTGCCAGTTTCTGCAGCCTGAGAGGAAACCTGGATGAATGCATACTTTTGGGAAGAGGAAAGAAGTTGTGTTCAGAGCTTGATAGTGCTACAGATAAATCCATTTGCCATGACCAAGCCACCGTGTTTGGAAGCAGTTGGCCAACATACTACGCTACAGTGAGTCTTTTTTCTTAGAGGGGTAAAATGGCTGACCAGCACAGTAGTTTGATTTGTAACAGCCCTGAAAGCCAAATGTTCCCTTGGTCAGTTGAGCTTGCCTCAGTTTCTCAACCTCAGCTGAACTGCTATTGTTGTTATTCTGTGTTTTTAGAAACCAGAGTGTAGAAAAATTACATTTTCATGACATCTCCCAGGATTGTCCATGGCCATTCTGGCTGAGGAACCATGAGGGTAACTTTCCCAGCCTTTAATTTAAATAATACAACTAGAACTCTAAAATTATACCTCATTTTAGTTGTTTAACCTTGAGTACATCCAAGAACAGGCATTAGGTCTGATCTCTCTTGTTAAAATACTGACCCCAGTACTGAAACAGCACTTCTAGGGAAGCTGGTAAGTAGCTGATCCTTCACTTGGAGAGGTGGTTAGAATTGCTTCTTATTGAAAAAAATTGACTTTTTTCTTATTGAAAAAAATTGACAAAATTAAATGAAATAAAGGACTGAACTACAACAGTGCACTAAATATATAGCATGTGATTTAACATCCCCTTATATTTTCCTTTTTTAAAAAAAAACTTTTTAACCCCTCTTCTTAAATTTTGCCCACTATTTTTAGCTCGTCCTTAGCAGGGTATATGTGTGAATTCTGAAACATAAAACCACTTTTAGGGATGGGGCAGTTGTTTCTCCCCACATCAGCAGACCATGATCTCATTCAGATCAGTCTTGAGTGTGCTTATTAGAAGGTTAGACTCTAGACTACACATTTAATGCAGTGTTGTGTATTATTTATGGACCCATATTTGGAGCTTCTCTACTTCTCTCATTGTCCTTTGAATCAGATCAGGAAAGTGTAATTGGAAGGTTATTTGCATTCCTTCCCACCTGCACTTTTTTCTGAGCCTGTATTTCCAAGTTCCCAAATAGCTAGTTAGTTAGTCCTTGTGAGCAACCATAGAGATATATATCTGGCTTCCATATGTTTCTCCTACATGGCAACTGGAACTGTAAGGACCATTTAGATAAGAGAAATAGATGTTAGGCAATATTGCCAGTTTAAAAACTAAAGAAGGTTCCTGTATTTTTAAAGGTCATATAGAAGAGAGGATTTCATCAGCTGTTGCTTGCCACATAATCAGGTAACACAACACCTGCTGAGATTTCCTCTTTTATGCAACCTTTAAGCACACAGGGCCCCTTTCCAGTTTTCACTTTGGCAACCCTAAAGCACACTCTTTCACTAACTTTGCCAATCAAATTATGCCCTGTCCTAGTTTTAAACTTTAAAAAGCAGGAAATCTGTGGCTGGACCTTATGCAGGGCCTGGCCATACCACATTAAATCTGGAAACTAGAGAGAGAGCTCCTGTATCACTTGTGGTTGTGTAGAAAAGGGAATGTCAGCAAGTGTTGCTTCTTACCTGGTTCCATGACAAGCAATACCTGATGAAATTGCCCCTTCTGTACAGCCATTGAAGATACAGGGGCCCTCTCCAGTTTTCTATCTGGCAACCCTA
The DNA here is from genome assembly GCA_948474755.1 of Ctenosaura bakeri. Taxonomy (NCBI): domain Eukaryota; kingdom Metazoa; phylum Chordata; class Lepidosauria; order Squamata; family Iguanidae; genus Ctenosaura; species Ctenosaura bakeri. The sequence goes on along the minus strand of CAOLHI010001027.1, from coordinate 139,255 downwards.
GACCAAACATTCCCTGTAAAGTCATTATTGTCATCTATGGAGGAAAGTTCCCTTCTCTCTTTGACAGGCTGCTTTCGGGGTTCTACAGGATTGTATGTCTGCAGGTGAAGAGGAAGAGCATTAACCATGTGCAGCCATGTCAAACTTCACATTATGCTTACTCAGAGCTCGGAAAAGTTACTTGTTGGATCATGCCCCCAAATCCCCTATCTAGCATGGCCCGCATGACAGTTGTCTAAACATATAACTATCCTAAGCTCTCCACTTAATGCAGAATGTTCATTGATGTCTCTTTTTTTTCTTTTTCTTTTTGGTACTTAGGAATGAGAAGGGTGGGAGCATAATTGTTATCTTGATGGCAGTGTAAGTGTTGGGAGGTTTATCCCTCCCCCTGTGTCACAAGCAGGATGGAAACACCACCACCACATCCAACCCTATGAGCCTTTTTTTTAAAATTTCCATTGGCACCTTGCCTGCAAGTGTTGTAAAGAGGGATGTTTACAAAGAATTTCCTGCAAGTGGTTATTAGCCACTCTGATGTGCTAATTTCTTCTTAAGAGGGCTGTAATTTTCCACCAGAATAGTCAGGCCAAATACTCTCTTACTTATTAGAGAGGCCTTAGAGAAGTGCTATATGGCACACCTGTAGTGGGTCTCTAAGTGTAGGCCAGCCTTGTGCTACAGCAGAAGTCTTGGACTATACATCCCATCATCTCTACCTGCGCAGCCAGTGGGCATGCTAGCTGGGAATTAAAGGAGCTGCAGTACAATACATCCAAACCGGCGGGGGGGGGGGTCACCAGGCTGGGGAAAGCTGTTTTTACACTGTTGATTGATTCTCACCCTTTGGTTGGTTGAGGCCCACTTTCTTCTCACTTCAGGAAAAGGTAACCATATGCATATTTCTTTTCTGTGCCTACAAAGATTTGTTTTAGAAAGTAGGAGTAACTTCCCTCCCAAAAAAATATCCTACACATACATGCCCTTCCCCCATGATGACATTTATGTGTGGATCACAGAAGTGGATATGCTTCCTCATTGAAAAAAGGCAAGGCCAGGGGTGCAATTGGCAGTGACTGCTGTGAGTTTTTGCAGTCCCAGAAATAACATTTCCACACTCTGAAAAGCTCCCATTCAGTATGTATGGGATGGGAATCATGACCACAATAGTGGAGGAAGGAAAATCAACCCTATGCCATCTCTCCAATTTAGTTCATCACCTCTAGCTATAATTAGCTGCAGAAAAGAAAGAAGGGCAGGTACAATACAATTGCTGTTCCTACATCAAATCTAGTTTTGCCTGAGTGGAGAAATACTATTTTGGAAGCATAAACAGAAAAAGGAAATTTGACAGCACTTTTAAGACTGATATATAGTTTGGCCTGAGCTTTCATGGATATCTATCCACTCCTTCAGATGTGATGATGATGAACTGATGCTGAAGCTTTACTATCACTCTCTCATTGCATCTGAGGAAGTGGATCTATATCCACAAAGGCTCATGTCAAAATATAAATTAGTTAGTCTTACAGGTTTTGCTAGATATTTTTTTCCCCTCTTACCTTTTCTTTTTTTATGCTGCAACAGACTAACATGTCTACTTAAAACTTAATCTCAAATGCACTGGAGAGGAAAGGATCACTTAGTGACAAACAGAGCTTTCCACATGCTCAGAGACTGAATTTGCTTCAAGCATGTGCAAAGGACATTGTTTCAAGGACAGAATAGCATAATTCCCTCATTGTTATTTGCAGTGATGTCTGGCCATTCCTGCATTTGTGTGAGAAAGTATGTATGGAGGGGGGACCCCACAAGGTAACTTCTGCCTCCACTGTAAATATTAGCAGTGGAGGTACCCCAAAGACCTGCTTTGCTGTAAACAGATCTCTTTAAAGGGAACTGCAAGGTCAAATGTGTCTGTTGATTCTGTTGTGAAGGAGAACCCAAAGTTTATCAAAGGATTTAGGAGCCCACCAAGGATTTTTTAAAGCGTCTGATCTGAATTCATTGGCATGGTTCCCATCCTTCCACAGGCCAGGCCTACGCTTTATTGCAAGGAAGCCAGGCTTCAGAGAATCCATTCTAGCCACTAAAACCAGTTGCTTTCAAGGACCAAAATCCCTGGAGCCACTTTCTGATATGACCAATTGTTTTAGCTGGGGCTTTTCCAAAGTTACCTCTGAATAATAAGCATCTGTAATGAAGGGAAAATAGATAATACCTGGGGGGGGATATTACACTAATAGGAGGAATAGGGATTTATTATAGTGACCCACTCACTAATTTGCAGTTCTGCTTAGCTTTAAAATGGGCCAGTTTAGAATACTGCTTTGACATCTCTCTAACTGCTGTCAGTGACTACGTTTTGCCCTTTAAATCTAGGATGGTTGATTCCTGTAGCTGAGCTTGTGGGCAGCACCATGGAAATATATTCAAGGTTTTAGAAACCAAAGTATGAAAAAAAAGAGGGGATGGGTCCAGTTGGCAAATACATCACAGCACTCTTGCAAGTACTGGTCATAAAGGTACAATTCCCTATGTCACTGTGGCTGGGTTTGCAAACATTAAAAAGAGGAGGCTATGTGCCACATGCCCACAAGCAGGCTTGTGCTGTTGCAGGATGCACCTCTCCAGGAACAAAATGGTAGTGCCTATGAGAGCTAATAGGTGGCACTGATGCACGTGGTGGAGGGAACCGTGGAAGAAAACTCCAGTTGACTCCATACACATTCCAAATAGCCTCCGAGACTCAAGTCTGCTCAAAAGGAAGGAACAGACAGCGTGTCTTCCAGGCACAGAAGCTGAGGACAGGAGCAATGCTATGCCCCTGGGTTGTTACGTGGCTTTTTTGTGGATCCAACATGGAACATTCCTTGGTGGGCTTAGCAAATTGAGGCACAGACGTAGAACCGTCAGAAGCAGCATCCTGTTTCCAGCCCTCCGTCCCCCAGGAACGGTTGTGAGAAGACGACATACGGAGCACTTGGCAGGATATAAAGACAGAGGCTGGAGGTTGTCCTGGGGGATTTGTTCCCACAGTGCAATGCGGGGTGGGGCAGGGCAGGGCAGGTTACCCCCTCCAAAAGGGAGGGCATCTCTCCTGCCCACATCCATCCAAGAGGCAATGGAAGACTTGGTGTGGCTTGGGATGTTGGTTATTTGCTGACCAGGAAGAGGAAAGGAAGGCACGTTGACCTTCCTTCCCACTCTATGGTGTGAGAATACAGACCCAGCAGCGCAAAGATCAGGGCTATGAGTTGGGGCTAAGCCCCTCCCGACCTGTAATACAGAAGCAAGGGGGGGTAGTTTAGTGACAGTACATAAGCAAGAGAAGAATGCAAGATGGAGGTGATTGTAATTATTCCCCAGTGAGATTAAAAGAGCCAGATTTATCCTCTCTCCCTCAACAGAGTTTGGAAACATTCCCTTTTTTGAACTACAGCTCCCACAACCACATGGCCATTGGCTGTGCTGGCTGCAGGATAGTGTGAGTTGTAGTCCAAAAAAATAATGTTTCCAGGCTGTTTCCCTCACCTCTTATACATTATTGAGGCACCTGGCATATCTGCTACCAGTCCACAGTGCCTCTTCTCTTTTCCAGTTGCACACTGCAGTCTGTGTTGTGCAATCATTTCAATGTGTGTATCAATGCATGGGGCAGACTGATGTGTGATGACTGTGAAGGTGCACTTGGTCTTGGTCTTCTGAAATGTTTGTGCTGTTAGGCAAAGTGAGGCAGCTGTTGCTAACAGGGCAGCTGTTTCAGGTGGCATAGGGGTGAGGAGAGGCAGTTGGAGGACAACCTGTTTATGTGAATGTCAACAAGTGTGGCCTGTGGCCACAAGATAATTCACTGCCTCTAGATGCAGTGGAAGAGGCTAACTTGTTCCAAGCATCACCCAGATTCATCTTGAACAGTTCTGTGTGCATGTAAGGATGTAAGGGGAAAGAATGCCATCTTGTCCTTCACCTTAGGCCACTCAGTGGCTTGAGCTAACCCTCTTAAGTCTACCATTGGCCTTTTCCACACGGGGGAAATAATTCGTTTCCTGACGGTTTATTTTGGGTCCGCAACAAGCGGACATTTTTAACTCCGCTTCACACGCGTGCAGCCTGTACCGTTTTCGTGCGCACCCCATAGTACACACGTTACCCGTCCACTTCCCCCGTTCTCATCACCCCGCCCTCCCACGGCTGTGATTGGCGTGTTTTCAGTTTTTTTATTGGCCCGCACGTCATGACGAGCCCGCCCACCAATTACGTCATGCCCGTATTTTTGCTTCCACACATCTGGGAACGATCGATATAGAGCGATACAAAAAAAAAAGACCACCTTCTCTCCCGATTTTTAAAAAGACCGCACGCTGACCGATGGTACCGTCTCCGTGCGATTGAACGTGTGGAACCTCAAAATTATGTCCAATCCAGTGCACTCCAAGGTGTGGACTACGTCCGTCGGAGGTCGCCCCGCTCCGATTTATTTTCCCCGTGTGGAAAAGGCCATTGTCTACTTAAGTCTACTTAACACCTTACATTTCTGGACATCACGAACAACACCAAAAGTGCTGTTGATTTCCCATATGTAAATTGGGGGTTGCAAAAATATACGTGAAACCAAAGTGAACCATTTTTCACACTGAAAAATCCAGTTGTTGGAGGATGTACATTTGTTATCACAAAAGGAGAAATGTTAAAGGATGAAAATCTAGGCATATTGTTTACCAAGGCATTGAAATCAACTATAAGTTAACTGCATGGCTTTTGTTTACTGATTATTTATGGTAGCTTGCCCTGAAATAACAGATGGATAAATGCCAGTATAGAATATTTGAAATCATTTTCAGTGTTTTAGAATACTTGGAAATGTTTTAGAGACTTTAGAGGATTGCACTGTTAGTCATCATCTTTCAAAGCTTTTAACTTTAAAACTGCCATTATCTGATACTTTCTACCCATCTATGGAGTTACTACTGCTGCTGCGTTTATTACACAGAATAAAAAGTTCTTAGTGACATTCTTCATGGTTCATATATGCTTGGGGGAAAAAACAGCATTCTTTGTTGTTCTGCCTAAGGCAGCAAAGTACTTTGGCCTAGCCCTGTTCCTGAATCTTTAGTGCAGGGGGGTAGGCTGCTTTCCTGATGACATTGCACTGAACATCCCAGCCACCATAGCCAATGGTGAGAATTCTGGGAGTTGTAGTCCACCACATCTGGAAAGCCACATGATTTCCATGCCTGTTTTAGCATCTCCAGCAATCTGGTGGCAGAAATCCAGCAAGTGCAGCTTTTCCCTTCTATTTCTCCATGCTTTAGAAAGGACCAAGAAGCCATGACAAGAAAAAAATGTAATTCAATTCCTGCTGGGTGATGGCATCTCTCCATCAGCTTTCTAGTTTAAAAATGGCTTAGTAACAGTGGTTTTAACTATATGACAAGTTTCTACCATATACATTCTTTAAAGAGAGATATTGACTGTTTCCCTGAAAAACATGCTTTCTGAATGGAAACATCTCCCATCCAATATAGGCAGCAAGCCCTTTCATTATCTCACAAAATGAACTTATGTGTGCCAGAGGCACTTTCTTATTTTTACCATTTGACATGCTGAGATCTAACAATGGGAATAGGAGCCATGTGACTACAATCTGGAAAAAGATGTGCATCTTTAGCTTTTTTTTTAAAAAGAACCTCTTTTTTACAGTAAACCAAAACCAAACTCACTTGTTCCATCTAAAAAATATTTGCCACTCTAATTGGACCCCCACCTAGCTGACAGCAGTATGTATATACCTCACCAACTCCTGGCTCTTTTAAACTGCCAAGGAACAGGGAAGCCATGAAATGAGAGGAATGCCAAGAGAATGGAAAGGCCACATTTACAAAATAATAATGTGCAATGTATGGCTAAGCAGGAGATAAGCATGGGCGTAACTACACATCATCCTTTCACAGGGTCAAATATTCCTCCGGTCCATACCAAAATAAATTGCTTCTCTGCACACGTAAAGAATTCACACATCAAAGGGAATGGTGCTAGCTAAATCTTTCCCTACATCTAGCTCTCTATGTGCAGGTATTTTTAATTTTAGCATGGAAGACAGTGAATCCTATTATTCCCTACTTGCAGTCCAACATGGTGCAAAATCAGGTTTTGCATACAAGAACTAGGACTTAGTGATGACATATCCAGGTATATATTGTATCAATTGCCAAGTGTGGTTGGAGTATGGATCCCACAATCCCTAACCATCAGCCATGTCAGCTAATAGCAGTTGCAGTACAAAACTTCTGAAAAGCATCAACTGGGGAAGCGGCATTAAGTGGTACTGCATGAAAAGTTTTTAAACTAAGGCGGATATGTAAGAACTCCATCTTGCATCCTAGGCTATTTCCATATTACACTGTTATAGTGCTATTCACATCCTGTGATGTGTTATTCCTGTGGAATTCTAGAGTTTGTAGTTGACTGAGACTAGATAGCTCACTGGCTGAGAATTCTAAATGCCCCTTCCTAAATGGCATTTAGGATTCCACAGGATGTTGAAAGTGGAATAATAGCACTGTAACAGTGTAGTGTAAAAGTGGCCATATGCAGCTAGTATGGCCAGTGGGAATTGTAGGTAATAGGCCAACACATCTGGAAGACTCCAGGCTGGAGACTGGACTTATGTGATGAAAGATGTCTGGTCCTAAAGATATCTTTCTTCATGTGGGAGTTTCCCTAACCAGGGGGTCATCATGACCAATGCTCCCTACTTTGTTGTTGTTGTTTTGTGCCTTCAAGTCATTTCCAACTTATGGCAACCCTAAGGCAAACCCATCATGGTGTCTTCTTGGAAAGATTTTTTCAGAAGGGGTTTGCCTTTGCCTTCCTCCACTACTCCTCAAATTATATCAGAAGGCTTATTTATATAAGATCCTGTCATGGTACGTTCTGCACATGGTGACTCACATCTCACCCTCTCCACTACAGATCTTGGGGAAAGGTTTTGGATCACAACTTCGCCAAATGGAGCATTCTGTGAGTCAGAAAGTAACTTTTCCACGTTCTGTTCTATTGTGCATTGAAAGTTTAATGTGAACTGCAGCCAACGCATGTACATTTGCATACAATTCATACTAGTCTCATGAATCATTCCAATTTGGGATAGCAACTGCTTGACTAGACCTCTTTTACCCTGCAGTCTTCAGGCCTAAAAGGTGTAAGACATTCAGTTGCATGAATATCTTTCCCTTCTTTTCTGAAAGCAGGTACTGAATTCTGGAAGTCTTTCCAGCAGACTAAATAAGGCTGGTTGACCTTTTCCTTATTTTCTGCTTTCCCATTCAGATTATCTTTCAAAAAGCTGTTTTATGTCACAGTGGGGAAGGGGTATGGGGTGTCCATACTTTTCCACCTAAGCCTGGGAATGCAGTAGAGGAAGGAGGACAAAACTGAGCAGAAAAACAGCCCTGCTGGGATGGCAGAGCAGCTGCAGTCCTCAACACCAGCAACTGCAGTCTCTGAGGCCACATTTTGGGGAAAAGGCAGGGAAATCTTGATCTGCATCCAATTGTTAGCCCCAACTATTGTAGCCCAACTGAATCAGTGGAAGAGATGGCTTACCGAGCTACCACTGATTCATTGGGTTTATTCACACTGGTGCTAACAAGAGGATTGAGGCCACTTGCAACTGAAGAACATATGTAGTTTGAGCTTGAGTTCAAAAAAAAAAATGCTCCATGAACAAAGGGAGAGGAACACTCAAGGCCTGAACTGCCACATAACACCTCAGACCAAGGATTCTCCGCCTTTAATCCTCCAGCTGTTTTGGACTTCACTTTCCAGAAGCCTCCACCAGCACACCCAATGACAACGGATTCTGGAAGTGAAGTCCAAAGTATCGGGGGAACAACCACTGCCATAGGCTGCAAATTATACTACATAATGGCTTCTAGCAGCAGCTTTGAGACTAACCAAAAGTGATCTGTAGCATAAGCTTTTGTAGATTGGGTCTACTTCATCAGACATAAATTACACTATTTGCTCTAATCAGGAGTGGACAGCCTTGGCCGTCCAGATGCTTTGGCCTACAACTCCCATTCAGCACAGTCAATGGTAATGGATAGTAGGAATTGTAAGTCACAACATGGGGGGGGGGCAAGATTCCTCACCCCTACCATAAATAAGTGGTTTCCCCATGAAAACAAACCTGAAATTAATTTTTTTTCAAAGTGGTCAGAATGTGTGGTAAAATCCAGAGTTTGGTTTTCTTGGACTACGACTTCCAGAATTTCCTAGCCAGCATGGCCAGAATGGTTGGAGAATTCTGGACATTGTAGTCCAAAAGTGTAACATTCCCAACATCAGGTAAAATTCCATGTTGGCTTTACCGTATCGGAAAAATAGTGTGCCAATATCTGGGTCTCAGGCAATCAGACCTCAGAACGTCAGATGCAGGAAAGCAGGCCAGATGCCAGGTTGGATGGTGGAAGACCCTTAGAAGCCCAGGAGACAAACTTCTCCTGCCATCTGCTCATGTCCGAAACATTGCTCCTCACAACACAAAGCAACAGAAGAAATGGAAAATGAAATGTCGCTGCTGTAGCTGCTGGCAAAATGAATGAGCAGGTGGATGGGTGAAGACGGCGGAGAAGGAACAGCATAAGCGAGATCCTCTTTGTCAAGAATGGCTTCTGCAGGGGATCTGACCCTGCCAGCTGTGTGCGTACCACAAGCAAGGGAGAGCATGGGCAAAGATACAATAAGGAGGTAGCGGAATGGAGATGGTGGGTGATGGAATGGTGCTGGTGGTGAGAAGCGGTGCTACACGCCCTGCTGAGCCGGGTCGTACCTTCCTCTGCGAATGTTCCTTTGCAAGCCGAGGAAAAAGAAGGAAAGAGAGAGGGGGAAGGGGGTTAGCAGGTCACTTCAGCTGGGAACATTGTGGCCTAACCATCTCCAAGTCTTTGTGCCACATGCCATGGTCGGTAATGCAAAAACCCAGCCATGCATGCAACATCTTCTTACCATCCAGGACAGTTTTGGTGTAGAGAGGTCCTATCACCCCTGTTTCTTGGGGTGTGCCATCACAGCTCCTGCCAGAACTTAAAAGGTGTGCAGGCTGGGAACAGGAGGGGAGGGGGAGGTTTACTGGAAACGCCAAGAAAGAAGGAGCAGCTTCACTTGGACCTTCCCTGCCGAACACTCTCAGTGGTGTCTACAGATAAACTAGAGGTAAGCCGTTTGAATTTGCCAACATATTAGGGAGCAACGATTTCTTTCCCCCTCAAGCAAAGGGTCCTTGTTTTCTCATGCCTCCCTTCATGTTCTTGGGCCACCGTTCCTTTGCATAGATTGTTTCCTTTGAATTCCTTCATCTCATGGTTCTAGCAGTCCCTGGCTGATCTTCCCCAACAGAGAGCAAAAATAGACATGGAAAGAATCCCAATTTGCAACCAACCCTTCCTTCAAAGTGCACTTTGCTAAACTTGCGGCATATCTTTCCATTAACAAATAAATCCTAAAACAAGAACATTCGAACTGCTTGGGATTCAAGTAACTGAGGAAAGGGATGTCCAAAGAAACTTATTAATTCCAGAGACGAAGTTGCAGACCTGGAACAAAGCTGGTCATCTATTTGGGGTATAAATTAAGGGGCCTAAAGCACCTTCCTCACTATCTCCCAAACCTCTCCCTCCTTCCAGTGTCCAGAATAGCAGCAGAACTTGAGTCAGAAGTGCCTTGCTTCCCAATGCAGTACTGTAGAGAGACAGGCACTTACAACATACCATACCATACCATACCAGCAATGAATTTTATGGGAGGGGGAGATCTTGGGCGTGGGGCTTGAGGTGGGCTACTGTTAACTTTGGAGAGCCAGCTCTGAGGTTCCAGCAGCTCGTGCCTTCACTATTTGCTGGGTACTCTAGAGGATGGCATCTGCTGGGCACTTCACTTCCCACTCCACATCCATGCCAATGTTCTCCCCACCACCATCATTTCAGTCATGCGGCACTCCTCCTTTATCCATGCAAGTGCCAGTCCATGCAGAACAACAAAACAGGAAGCCTATTATCTCCAATGAAGAGATAACCAGTCTTCTAACCAATCTAACACTACCCTCCCACAGAGTTCCTGAATCTGACCTTTGCCCCATCGTCCAGCTGAATTAACTGCTTCCTTTCAAACAGCCCTACCAAATACAATGCTATCTATAGCCCAGACCCAAATTACACTCCTATCTATGAAAAAAACATAATGTGCTGGAACTCCCAATTTTCCCCAGAGGATGTGAAGACAGGTCACTTGGAGAGACTGAGGCCCAGTTCCTCAAAGGAGAAGAGGGCACAGATTAAAAAAGCTAATTTTGGACTACAACTCCCTTAACCCCTCAGCCAGAATGGCCACCAGCCATCCACCATGTGGTCCAAAAGCATAATTTTATCAAGCGTGGGTAAAATCCCATACTGGGTTTGGCACATAAGAAAAGTAGCATGACAGTAACTGGGCCTCAGAGGTTTGGAGAAAACCAAGCCTCCCTCATAACATCCAAGGGAGAAAAGGAGGACAGAGACCATGTTAGTTGGTTGAATCATTCAGATCTCTGGAGAAAAAATCCCTCCTGTCATTTGTTCATGTCCCAAACATTGCACCCCATTGTACTGTTTTGGACTGTAACACTTAGAATCCCTTAGCTTGGATGGTTATCAGTCATGCTGGCTTGGGAACCTCAATAGTAATGGTCCAAAACAAGTAACTTCTCCAAGCTTTGGAAAAAAGAAGAAATGTGACATATCCCAAAACCAGAGTTATGCAGACTACAGTTAGAACTGTGGCCATGTTTGGTTCTGTTTGTATCAGTTGAGCTTTCAGACAACTGCAGAACTTATTGGTAGGAAAAGGGGACCATGCCACTACCTTTCAGTTACTTCCAAACATGACATGTTCAAGCCAGGAGCACTTCAACTGTTGCCACAACAACCAAAACAGCAGAATTGGCTAAGTAGGATGAACTATTGTCAGAGCTTGAGGAAATTACTTTTTGGACCCCAATGCCTGGAATCCTCCAATCAGCATGGAATGCCCATGCTGACTCAACAATTGTAGTCCAAAAAGTAACTGATGATGCTGATAACATGAAAACTCCAATGGTTATCAGTGAATACCTGCAGCTGGAAGTACCTGTCAAGGAAGAACTTCCTGTTGAATTTCTAGTTTCCTTCTGCTGTTATTCATCCTATCTAGAAGCCTCTTAAGACCCAGGTCATATACTCCATTTACCAGTGGTGAAGTCATTCAAAGGCAATTTAAGCACGTCATACACGGCAAACTTTTTGCCTCAATGTGTCTACATACAGCAAGAGCTGAAATTTACCACATCAAAGCAAATCCTATGTATTAAACATACTCCTTGACCCCCAGATGTGGTAAATACATGACCCTTACCAAGGAGGTGCTGTCAGTCTCCATAACATGCACCATGCAAAATGGATAGAGGGTAAAAAGTAAACTTGAAAAGTGGGCTTAAAAGCAGACCCATATGAGCACCAAAGTTTTCCTGTGGTAGCCATACCTGGGCAGGAGCAAGAATCAGAAATGCCTCCATAAAATTGACACTCTCAAATGTTTGGTGCTTCTTTCGATCTTCCCTAAAACTGCAGCCCAGGCTTGTCACATTTCCTTGCTACAGTCAACCCTTAACCTTCTGAGGGTGGATACAGACAAGTCTACCAACTGGTGGCCCAGTGGCACAGCAATAAGCACAGCATATACACAACTTCCTTTGCCACTCCTCCTCCACTGATGGCTCTCTCCTATGATTGTTGAGAAGGACTATGGTCCTTCAGAAATCTAATCCTAGCCAGGATCTCAACTAATCTCTGTGTGCTCTTTTTTCTTCTTCTGACCAGAGGTTTTGTAGTGAAGGAAGTGGGAACTGGCAGTAAGACTTCTATCCTACAGGCCAAGCAGCTCCCTGTATCCAAAAGGTGGCCATCCCAAACAGCAAAGGCATTGGGGCTCCCCTGTACCTTCACTACACTCCCATGGAAGAAACCTACAAATCCTGGAAGCCACGTAGCAGGTGGCTGGTTTGTTTCATAAACATTTCAAATAGCCACTTGAGAAATTGTGCTTGTATGAATCCACCCTGAGAGAAAACTGCGAAAGCCAAAGTTGGGGAATGGGTGGGCCTTGCCTTGGCTCAGCCCGCTCTTCCCCAGAGCTAAATGCAGGTGCCAAGAGGGCCCACTGTAAAGGGCGCCTGGAGCAGAACATGCGAGAGAGAGGCCCAAGGCAACACAGCACAAGGGGCACAGCAGTTTGGGAAGTGCGGCATGCGTGTATCAACGCTGCTTACTTAAATCCCCATCCAGTGCCGCCAAGGACGATCGCAGCCACCAAGATGGCTCCAGCGATGGAGCCAATAATAATGTTGGTGCCACTGGGACCTGTGGAGGAAAAGCAGACACCAAACGTCAGGGTTGGCCCAATGACCCAGGTCCAGCAATGGAAGCTGCTTGCATCAAAATGGAAGAGCAGGTTGATCTAGTGAGAAAAAGAGAGAACAAGAGAGAGAAGGAGGAAGAGAAGGAGAGAGACAGAAAGCGACAAACACACAAAGAGAATTCATTCCAGGCTTAAGAATTACTGAGGGTACAAGGCCCTGGCAATTAGAAGGAGCTATTTTCAGTAAGTGGAAGAGTAAACTATTAGGATGCTCTCCAAGAAATTATGGTGGGAGAAAGAAATCTTGCTAAGTTTGAAACAAACCAGAAAAAAATGAATGAAAATCTCTCTGTGATGTACACTCCTATCAGATTTTCCTCAAGTTTGTAAGATTTTAACATTTGTCTTTCCTTTCTTCAAGAGCATCCCAAATTGCAATGACTGGGACTTTGGGAGGTGATAAGAACCTGGGGGAGGGACTGAATTATCTTCAGTGGGAATCCAGAGCAAGACGTCCGCTAAAGCCTAATGTTGTTATAAGAGCTACGGTATTTGTAAGGAGGGACTGCCCCACTCACCCCAATTCTAATGTGGAATTAAGAACAACAGGCTTCCAGCAGATTCCATCAAGACAACCTGATCTTGCAAACTTACCCTTGTACTTTTCTGTTTCCCCTGTAGGTTTAGGCTCTGGAATAGGGTCATAAACACTGCAGTCTTTGCCTGTCCAGTCAGGATAGCAGATGCACTGGCCTTCATTGCTGCATACCTACAACCAAGAAAGAGGCTGCATGGATGGAGTGGTACTAGAAGGTGTTCTTATGATGTCCTTTCTGAATCTTAAAAATGCTTACTCATGCTTCCCTGCTCCAGCCCTTACTTTTCACTACTGTGGCACAGATACCATTACAAAGTATGATGGCAAAAATAAATTGCAAAAGAACAGAAGCCAAACAGTTGTTCTTCATCACTTTATGGCTAATTTTGAATGAGATTGCGGACCAAAAAAATCCCTAGCCTGTTTAGTGATGCTGCGTCTGACATCATATCATATGCAGATTATGTTGGTACATGATAATTAACATAAGAAAGATATGGACTGGGTTATGAAATACTTTTCCAATGGTCCATAGGAAAAGTCAACTCTGGAAAAGTCTAACGATGACTCTTTCTCAGGCCCCAGTTTCAAACTTTCTAATGTTTTTGTCTAGCAGAGATTTAAAGGCAACGAGACCAGAGTAAATGACTCAATGTCTGCATCTGGGCAGATCAGGGCGGGTAGATGTTGTGGGTCTGGGGCAGGAGCCATCCCATTTCCTGCCACCTTAATCTCTGCAGCCCACAAACTCATTTGCCGAAAGTACAAGGACATCTTTAAAAAGTTGACGTTTCGGTCCTTATTCAGGGGTAAGTAGGAGGCATAGAAATTAAAACTGGGAGCAGTGTCTTCTCAGGGCCTCTTGTTGTTGTTGTTTTTTGCCACTTATGGTGATCCTATGCAAAAGAGCTGTCCAAGTATCCCAGTCAGGTCTCCCTCGTCAGGTCTTGCAAATGCAGGGTCATGGCTTCCCTGATTGAATTAGACCATTTCCACACTGGACTGTTACAGCACTATTATTCTACTTTCAACATCCTATGGAATCCTGGGGTTTGCAGTTTAGGGAGGGGCTGGCCAGCCCCTCCCTAAACTGCAAATCCCAGGATTCCATAGGATGTTGAAAGTGGAATAATAGTGCTATAACATTCTATTGCAAAAATGGCCTTGGGCCACCTGCCATGTGGTCTTCCATAGCAAATGTGATCCCCTCAACTTTTAACATCTCTCTCTTTCTTTCTCGTCACACTGCCCTTGAGAGACACCCCCAGGAGGGTACAAGCTTCCCCGTGGACCATACCTGTCCCACCCTTGGTGTAGATCACACTTCTAAACACTTGCTAAGATCAAGACATTGACAAAGTGCCATCTTGCCATGCTATACAGTTCAGTGGCAACCCAAAGTTCAACACTGCTTCATCTGTTAAGTTTTACCCCATGGTCAAAGCAGATCTGGCCACCCCAGCTGCCTGGGCAGGTGCTGAAATTAAAGGCGGACAGAGGAAGGCATTTGTGATCCAGACACAGCATGCTGGGTCCGCAGGGCGTCCCATCTTCCACATAACTTATATCCGTGCCATCCACAAGTTGCACATGACCACCCCTAGGAAAAGAAAAAAAGAGCTCTGTGAGGCAGCTGGAATACTGAATTGTCCCAAGAAAGGAAAGAGAAAAGCCTCCTTAATCATGTTGACAATGAGGTGGTCAGAGCACGTCAGCCAATGCATTTGATAACTCCATTAACCTCCGTTTCAGACACACTTGCAATCCACACACGAGTGGTGGTTCTGTGCTTGCAGGACTGTGGAAGATGCATGCTCTCAAATTTACATACAGGAGAGCACCAGAGGAAGGGCATTTAACCAACTTACCATAAGATTTTCCCAGTCCCTTCACACATACACTCCTACGAGCTGCCGCCTGTTCCAGAAGGAAAGGAAACTTGAAGTCCAGGCCTTAGCAGGAAGGAGAGGCCAAGGATCATATTAAGAGGGTGGCCTTCCCACCACTTTTGTGGTTTTTTATTAATAGGGAAGGACCAGTGCTAAAGAGCCTCTGTCATGAAATTGTTTTAATATTGTTCATCTATTAATTCTATTTTAATATGTACCTTTTGTATATTTTTAACTACACAGTAATCCCTACACATTCGCTAGGGTTAGGGGCACAGGACACCCCATGAAAGTGAAGACACGGTGAATAACTCTAGGCCCTCCCAAACCATATTTAACACACAAAAAAGTATGATCACCCTATTCAACTCACCATGGATTCCTTTAAGGCATCAGAGTTCCTTCACAAGGCAGAAGTGGTCGGCTGGCGGGGCTTACTGCCACCTCCACTGCTACCCAAAACCGTTTTTAAGAGGGACTTACAAGCCTCATTTGCAGTTAGTTTCTCAGTCTTACAAGGCTTGCAGTCCCTATTAAAAATGGCACAGGGAGGCAGCAGAGGTGACAGCAAATAATCCATGAATAATCAAATCCGCAAAAGTGAAACTTGCCAGTGTGGAGGGCTGACTGAAATGTAATTATTTTAATTTGTAAGCCACCTTAAGTCCCAATCTTGAGGAATAGGTAGGGTATCAAAATTAAGAACAAGGAGGAAGAGGAAGCTTTTCATATCCTGCCCTTCAGTTGTCTTTGCACAGTTCAGAATGTAAGACAGCTCTGCTGCTAGGTATAACTCAGCAAGTGGAGGTCTGGGCTTCAAAAGCTGTGGTGTGGACTGGACAGCCCCCATACAACGCTGGAATGACAGCAGGAAACCAACACACTGTGGAAGCAGAAGACTACACCTGCTGTGGCAACCAAGATTGCATTTGAGACATATAGGATACCCACAAATTTTCCAAGCCTCAACAAGAAAGGATGTCTGGACCCAATGAAACACCTCTTTCAGAAAATGGTCCAATAGCTGCCACCTTGTTTTACATTTTGGACCTTTTTTTGCAAAAGTCCACTCCTGTTTCCTGAGGGAAAAAAGTGACTTTTTTTTTTTTGAGGGGAAAAAAAAAGCTTTAGTGCAAATAAGTTTCTTGCTAAAAATTACCCAAAAATGTCCCAGAGTGTAAATGCAGAGATCTCATAATCTCATTCAGCTTGTAAAAAAATGAACAAAGGGTGGGAGGCCAAAGAAACATCTGATCAGGTGCAAGGCAGCCAGAAAAAGAGAAATCAGCCCACCACTGGCTGCAAGGAAGTCTTGAGGGCACAGAGCACTGAGTTTAGTGAATCAGACTTAACAGTCTAGGACTCTCTGTGTTGGATGCATGCTTCATCCCCTGTGATCCCCTTTTGTACCGTCTAGATATCTTTGGATTTACAAATGATCACCAATTGGTTGTACTGGTTGGGACTGATAGGCATTGTAGTCCAAGAACTAGCCACAGCTAGACCACAGCCACTGGAAGTCCACAATCCAAGATCTATCAAGGATGTTGGATTAGCAGAGGGAGGGGCTGAACTGTGAGGACGCAATTACAGAAGACAATAATGGAAACACATTCAGCTCCTATCGCTCTCTCCCTATTAGGGATGAGGATGATACGCAAAAATATTAAACAATTGGCAGACAAACATATTTCTTGAGAATTGGTTTTTCCTTATGTGAAGAATCCTGGACAGATGAGAATGCAGTTCCACACAAAATTTGCACATAGTATTTTTGCACAAAACCCAGAGGTATATACTCGGGGGGGCGATGAGGGCAATCCACCCTGGGTGGCAATTTTTGGGGAGCGCCTCACATGACGTGGACACACCTCCATGCGACATGGCCATGCCCTTGCCTCTCTGCTCCCCTCGCCCTCCCATCCAAAGCTACATGGCTGACAAAACCAAGATTTTCTGCACTCCTTGCATACCACATGCAAGTTTTACAGCATTTCTGCAGAGGAAACAGCATTTTATGTTCAGAAAATAATATATCTATGGAGAAATTTTATCTTCTGCATAGAAAATGTTCTTTTCTATGTAAAAATACCACAAGCAAATTTTGCACAGAATAAGTGCTGAACTATTAATGTCTTTGAGAGACTTTCTCACAGTGTGTAGAACATGGCTAAAACTACCTCATGTTTCCTTCAAGAATGAAATTTGCAAGGAAGTACATCTTTTTTTTTTTTTTGGACAAAAACTGATTCTGCAGCAGCTGTCCAGTTTTCTGCCTATAAATATTTTGTGCAAGATTTATATATTCAGCTGTTCCTACTTTTAGATTTTGAGGGATTCTTCTTCTACAGGAAAAATGCTCAGATTTAACATTATGTGAGTATGATTCTCTACCCCACCATTTGTGTGATGGGGGGATTATTTAAAAGTGAAAGGAAATAGTACTCTCCAAAACAGAGTGAAGAATATTATGTAAAGAGGCCATGATCCAACCTGACTGGGTAGAGAATCTGCAAACCACTTTGGTGTTCCACCAACACTCTCCTATTGTCATGGATTAAACTGCTCAGCAAATTGGCATGACAGCAAAGGGAAGGGGTCATCTAGAGCAGTGTGTCTGAATCTACAAACAGTTTTTTTCCCCAATGTGCCAAGGATTAATACCATATCTGTGCCCATTGGCTATCACTCTTTCTTTCTTCCCTGCAAATGCACCAAGGACTGACAGCCTGTGGACAGACACCAGTCTATGGACCACCACTTTGAGTAGCATTGATCTTAAGAGAACAAAGCCTCACTAACCTGCAGTCAATGTAACGCTTCTGGTGGTAGAAAGTCATTGTGGTGATTTCACCTAGAAGTTCACCGATACGTGGAGAACCCGTCACATTGGCGCAGAGGAGGTATCCGCACAACACATCCCTGAATATAGAAGGGAAACAGACAGACAGACAGACACACAGCACACACAGACAGGATATGAAAAGTGTGGATTCTATAGCCAGTTTCCTACTTATGTTATTGTGGCCATTTGCCTCAAATGGTCTGGTGGAGTGCATCAGAGGAAGGGAATAGAGTACATTGAGGAAAAAGAAAAAATCTCAACTCATTTATTATATTATTGTCATACTGCTTGATATGAAATATTTCAAAGAAATTACATTGAAATATACTTCTAATACCATGTGAAATAATTAAGAAACATTGCGTGCTCAGAGGTGTGTGGCACATAGACAGATCACACAAACCTGGAATTGGAAGAACAAAAGCCACAACTTTATTGGCTACTGTTGCCAAAAGGTTGGTGTATGCACGGCACCTAAAATTCCACCCCAGGTTCCCACCCGTCCTGCCCTATGAAAACTCCCTTGAAGCTGCCCAGGAAACTGCCCCAAACTTTCAAGTCCTCCTTGATCCCTTTTGTAATCCTAATGTGATGATGCTGGGCTCTGACCCCAGCCATAACAGCAACCAGCCTGGCACAGAATGCCCTGCCCACCAGAGATGTTTGGAGGCTACTTAATAAATAAAGACCTAAATCCAACTGCTAATCCCAACTAAAGCGGATCCATTGAATCACTAAATGATAAATCAAATTTTATGTAAATCCCATTATTCCTCTATTTGGGACCAGAAACAGGATTTAGGCCAAAGTTTTAATTACAGAGATTACACTTTTTCAAAAAGCATAATAAATTATTTTGTTACTCACTGCTTGATACACGGCACCCAGCGGTTTGCCTCTCGCCCACAGTTCCCTCTCTCAGTGCCTTCCACATTCAGCTTCTCGTAACAAAACCTTTCGGCTGAAGCTTGGGTCCCATAAAGGCAAGTGAGACAAGAGAGAATTGAGAACAGGCCAAAAAGCTCAGCAAGTATTACATTTCCCAACGCAGCAGCTCGTTCAGGTTTCTCCCAATCTGGTGCCCCCGGGTATATTATGCTAATACAACGCTCATCACTCTTGGACAACATGAAGAGCTGTCTTCCACCACATTAAAGGACATCAGATTGTGGGAATGCTGGACTATTCATTTAGGTTCTTTCTGGAGCAAACATTCTGTTCATAAAGACTTTGTAGCCGGGATGGAAAGATTATCTGACAATATTCAAAAAATGGTCAAAGAAATGTTTCCTATGTGCTTGAAAATCATGACGAGAAGATTTCCAGACTGACAAGAATCTTTACAGTTTGGGAGTTCTACACATAACATGCACTCAGGTCTTTTGCATGGAAAATAGCATTTTCTGTTACAAGAAACAGCAAATTCTGAGCAGAAAACAATATTTTCTGCACAGAAAATGAAGTTTTCTGTGTAAAAAGACACAATGAAACCCAAATTGCAAACAGTCTTCAAAAAACTTTGCACTTTTTGAAGACTTTCTTGCAGTGGGAAGAAAATTGCTAAAATTATTTATTGCTTCATTCAAGAATGAAACTGGTAAAGAATGGCATCCCTCCTTTGCAGGGATAAGGTGCAATTTTGCTGTTGGTCAGCAGGTGGTATTAGTGTTTTCAGAGGCTTGAGAAGAATATCTCATCAATTTATTTATTTATTATGACATTGGGAAGTCCTCTGCTGACCCAGCTTTTTGGAATATGACTTAGATGGCTGATTAAGGAGCTGCTACCAGATGATCACTAGATTTGCTGCTGCTGATGAGCTCTCATCAACTCTTGAGCCCTTGGCGTCCTCCCAGGCTCATCTTATGTTGCCCCACCGACTCAAACAATTAAGCACTTCTGGCTAAGGCTGCCAGGCTGAGTGCCTCCAAGCCACAGCTCAACCAAACTCTATCTTTTCCTTCTACCTGCTGCAGCCCCCCCTGCTCAGATCTTTTAAAGGTGAATCACTCAGACCACTACTTACCCCGTCCCCACAATGCGTTGCATTGGCGGTCCCTGGTTTTGCAGCGGCCTCCATAACATCGGCCCTGCAGGGAACAAAGTGGGACTTGTTAGGGACTCATATGAAACCACACCCTCTAAGATTTCCCAGATGAAAACTGGGACACATGTAGTCAAACACCATCAGAATTATTAAAAAAGAAGAAAAGACAAGCTAGGGAGGGTTGTAGCAGTTTGCTTCTGCCTGAATCTACAGGGAACAGTAAGACTTCTCCCCCTCCTCTCCTTTCCTCCCTGCTGACTTATTTGAGTGCAAACTATTTTTGTACTTTAAACTCAGTTTGCAGCAACTACAGTAAGCCAGGGACAAAGGGGGAAAAGCAGGAGGAGAAACTGGGACATTTTAATAGCAGTTGAAAAAGTGGGGTGACAGGACTAATCAGAACTCTTCTTGTCAAATCAGGACAGTTGTGGGTCATGCAAAACTCTAACTGATCACACACACACACACACGTGGACAACTAGTTGGCTCAAATGTGTGGAGTCTGGGAGTACAGATTCAGTTCCTCTAATCCAGAGCTTTCCAAACTGTGTGTCACGACACGTTAGTGTGTGCTGCAGTGGGTAGGTGTGTTGTACGAACATAATGGGTGGAGGGGCTGCCTCTCCCACCTCCACCACAGCTTCCCTGGGCCAAGGAAGATCCTGGTAAGGGCAATAGTGGTGGGGGTCCAGGCTCAGACAGAAGGGCTACCTCCACTTACTGAATTACTCACTGAATTATTGTGTCGTGAAATGATGCAAGTCTAAAAAGTGTGTCACCGACATGAAAGGTTTGGAAAGCTCTGCTCTACTTCCTCTATTACTAAGTGGAACTTTGCATTGCTAAGCGGAAATAATACATTATGAGCTCTTCTAAATGACCTAAAGAAGCATGATTCTCATGATATAGCTCCTTTTAAAATAATTTTTCTCCTTCATTGCAATATAACAGCAGTATTTTATATAGCAGGATTGACACAACATTAATAATTTTAAAATCTCTGCTATTCATTTAATATGCCCTCTGCTTAAAGACCTCAGGCTGAGCAGTCTCCTCTTCTTGTCATTAAAGGTTTACATGACATGCTAGCTCCTCTCATTTGTAACTGAAAAGAGGGAGAGAGAAGTCATTCTAAACTAGGGCCAAAAAAAGTACATCAGAAATCAACCTTAAAAAGCTTGATAAAAATTGCTAGAAGTGTGGAGGTAGGTTTAAATTATGGTTAGCTGTGATTTGCTTTGGATTGTATCTTGATTCATTACACAAGACTGCAAATTTCAAGATGAAATCAAAGCAGTTAACATGGAACCATAGCACTGTAACTGTGTACTGTAAAAGAGCCTTGGAAGTCTACTTCTGGTTTCTGCTTGGATTTGGGACTGATCTGGGGAACCTGAGATCAGGTGTGTGTGTTTTTATGTTACTGATGCTCCAGCCAGGAGACTCTGTGGTTGATCTTTGAAAATCATGGAGGCAAAGGATCCAGTTATTCAATAAAGCCAAAATATATTCTGCTCATACTCAGATGAACTCTGAAGAGTTCTGATTAAGAATACTCAACCCTTCATTTACCAACTGATTTCTGTAGCCATTAGAGAAACTGTTCAGCTTCTCAGTAAAAACCTACATTTGCATTCTTTTCAGTACACACAGAAAGCTATGTAGCTTTCCAAGAAACAAACACTCACCTGCTGTGTTTCACATGGGAAAAGTGCACAAAATGCTAACCTAAATTGCATGTTATACTCCTATACAAACAATATGGTGACGTTGGGGCTACAGGCTTTGCTGGTTTGAATGTTGTGCAACCCAAATGTTATGCAGCAGGAAGAAAAACTCGGGCTAACTGAACCTTCAGCCACACATGGTTTTGTGGCACAAGATCACTGCTTTCTGTGTGATATTTCTGTTGTTGTGTAATATTTTTCTTGTACAACATTCCTGTGATTCAAAGCTATGGGACAAAAAAACTGTTCCATTGTTCTCAACATCTGTCAGGATTCAAAAAACCCCACAATTTACCATCCCCACATTAGCATTACACTTCATTAGTGCTCTCTAACTGGAACAAGCATATCACTCCACATTACTCCTTGGCAACCTAAACAAACAATCTAGGGCATTTGAAGGATGAGTGAACAATATATATTTGCTGCTGTTGGTAAAAAGTGAAAAAGAAAGACATAGATCATTGACCAAACTTAATTGATTGTTAGACTGCGGGCTTTAGGACAGCCTTTCTAACCTGTCAGTTTCCAGATGTGTTGGACAACACATTCCATTATCTCTAGCTATCAATCAAATTGTGGGATCTACAGTCCACGTGATATAGAAAGTGCCAGGTTTAGGAAAGCAAGGAGGTCAGGAACTGCAACTTAAAAACCATGAACCACTTTTGAAGAAGCCAATAAAAATGCGATTCCAAAAGACAATGCTGAAAACCTAATTCTCTGCAAATCCCATGGTTTCTGTAACAGCTAATAAACTAATCAATCAGCATTAACTCATTAATGTTTAATGTTAGGGTTTTAAAAATAATGTTCCAAGCAAAAGGTACACTAACCAGAATACCAACTACTCTATAGAACAAAGTACTATGTAGGGCAAACCCCCCAGAGTAATGGAGGGTTTGCGCTACATGATCAACTTTACTTTTCACCGTATTTGGAATAAATGAACACCTCTTCAGCATAAATTATGGAGGGGATGGGCAAGGAGAGAGAATGATGATGTCCCTTAAAAAAAGAGGTTTTAATACACTGACCAAAGGAAAGATTTCATTACTCCCCATCATTATTGCTATTATGATTAAAGAAACTGTGCCTGGGAACCCCAAGGTCCTCACTAGATATGGTCCCAGCAGCTTTCATTGTATCTTTGGCCTGCCTAATACTGCTTGCTTTTGGTTTCTGCTGCTGGGCTGTACCTGGATCTATACAGTCTGAGAATGACACAGACATATGAGTGTGTAACAATATGAGTTCAGTCAAGTCCACCACCAGCTGCAACACCAGAGACTCTTGCTGTGGTCTGTGACTATTAAAGCTATAATTCCAATCTTACCTGCTCATTATCACAAAAATAGCCATCTTGCTTGTGCAAATTGGGAGGGCACTAAAAAGAGAGGGGGGAAAAGCAGAAAGAGACAAAGATTATGCAAGACAGGGCAAATCAGCCACATCTCCCTTGAAGAAACAACAAAATTAATCACAGCCAGCTCTCCACATATCTAGGATGCAGAGACAGGATATACATAATGCTAGGGTGTGGGTGTTGCAGGCTAAGAATGTGCAAAAATTTGATTTGGTTCATTTTTTCATATGGAATTTTCAAAATTACATCATTTAAATGTGATAATAAAGAACTTGCGATTTTAAAAAACTGAATATGGTAGGACCAAAATAGGTAGGCTTGCCTGTTCAGCCAGAAGACGATGAGACCTTAGCTCTTTGAAGTACGGCTTTCAACCCTGATGTAATCTGTCATGTTTGTGAGGCTAAATTAGTGCTACTTCTTTGCCCCCAAAAGGCTTATCTTTAACAGCTACACAGCAGGCAGTTACTGCCATACCTAGTATATCTGGACAATGTGGATGGCTGGGAATTTCATCGGGTTTTTTTTCTTTTGTTTTTCTTTACAAGATAGTTCATAACAGTAAAAAAAAAAACCAGACATAAATAAAAAACAAAAGTTATAAACTCAACAGAGTTAAAATCAATTTTAAAGTACATAAATGAAAATATAGTATCCCCACTCCTGTTAAAAGCCTCTACTTCAACATCTGATCAACTGACAGAATCTTTCCCGAATAAAAAGATCTTTGCAAGCAGCAGGACACAGGGTGGGGCCCAGCCTGGCTTCACTTGAAAGTTCCATAGCCATCAAGAAGGCCCTTAAAAAGGAAAAGATCTTACCAACAGTGGAAAATTTCTTCACAAATGAGATGGAAAAATATTGAGATTTTAAAAACGTGACCACAGAAGAAAGTAAAAGGGACAAATTTATCCACTCCCTCATCCCAGGAGATTTGGGTCCAAGCACCTTTCTTGCTGGAAATTAAAGCCCTCATCCCATCTGCCATGCTACAGGGAAGCAGCCACCAAAACATCAACAGGGACTTAACTGAGGTGCCTGGGTGTTTCTCTTCATAACCAGATCATTGCTTCATCCAGCAATCCATCCTCACCTGACTAGAATCACCAGTGCAGGTTTCTGGGATGTCGCACTCATTCACAGCTTCTCGGCAGATGACGCCCCGTGGCTCATACTGCAGAGATGAGAGAAAAGCAGGTGAGACCTCAAATACGGGCCCAGTGAGGGAAGGAGCCAGTCAGAATGCTGCTCCCACTTCTCATGCTGGGAAGTGAAGAGAAACCAAGTTTCATCAGCTACCCCATCTTTCTTGTCCCACCATTGTCAGTGTAAAAAGAGCAACATCAGCCTACACATGGGCTATACAAGGAGGAGCAGGGTTTGCTGCCATGTTCCTGGCTTACTCATCTCCTTGCTTTACGCAGATGAGAAAGACAAAGAGACCATCCACTGGCAACTCTTTGGAATTTCACAGAAGGGCTGGGCTATTTCAGTCAGCAGCCCATTGCTTGCTTTTGCCTACAGCCCACCAAAAATATCAGGAACCGAACCTGTTCCATGCCATGCCACTTGCTTGACTCATTCCCCAAATAGTTAAGGAAGTAATCCTTTCATTAGGGAGCCTTTGTAACATAGTATTTTGGTGTGAATATTTTAAAAAGTACACAGATCCCTGTGAAGGGACTGGGAAAACCTGATGATGAAAAGTTGCTGGAGCTGAGCAAAGATGGACACGATTAATGGCCTAGAAGGAAGAACGCTCTTAGAAGATCCTCTCACACACACATAGATAAAACATGATGCTTTACTTATCCATTGCAATTTCATAGAAAATTTTGCACAGTCTAAACAAAAACTTGTGTCACTGCCCACTGTGTTTTGGCCTAGTTTTAAAATTTGGTTTCTATAACCGGAAGAGTGCGCTCGTGCACAAACACACACACACCTGCCTGTCCTCTACTGCATGGCTTTCAGGAAGGTGTATTGGTTAACAGTGATACAAAATTAACTTAGAATGGAGCTGATGCTGGGGTTCCTGGTGAAAAGTGGAGAGGGTTCCTGTATCTTCAACAGTTGTGTGGAAGAGGGAATTGCTTGTCACACAACCAGGTAACAAGCAATACCTGCTGAAATTCCTTCTTGTACATAATCATTAAAGGAACAGGAATCCTTTCCAGTTTTCAAACTGGTGATCCTAGCTGAGGTCCACAGGACGTGACCTTTCTGCCGTATCCCATTCTGCTCTCACCCATTTACCTTGCACCCTCGGCAACACAAGCCATCACTGCACATGGCATCATGGGTAAGCGTACATTTCTTGCAGCAGTTTCCTCCGCCCTTGGAGCATTCCTTTGAGAATAAGACAGAAAAGTAGACATAACATTGGTGTGAGTCTAGGATCAGAGCTGGAATAAATCCTATGATTTGACCCTTTGGATTCAGAAATTGGACTTGTATGCTGAGCCTGAGCTGCTGGAGAGCATCACATTCCTTGAATTGCAAGACATGCAATTGGTTGTTGCTGCCTCTGACACCATTTCATTTCTTTCTTTTGGGGAGCCATTTGTAGCTAGGCTTGCCAGGTAAGAAAAGCAACAGGGTTCATGTCCCTTTAACAGCTGTACAGAAGCAGGAATTTCAGCAGATATTGCTTATCATGCAAGCAACACCTGTTGAAATTCCCTTTCACACAATCAGAGACAGGAGCCCTGTTCTTTATTTTACCCGAGAACCCCATTTGTAGCTATTTTTGGATATACACTACAACTCTTCCAAAGTTGTTTTTTTCTTTAAGTCAAGCACAGTTTGCTGAGGTGGTCCTGTGGTTTGATGGGCAATATTTCTCCTCTTGATTTTTACTAAACAAACAACAAACAAGCTATAGTGCTAGTGTACAAATGTGCCATTTCATTGATGCACTATAACCCTATTTTTAAAAAATGAAAAATGAAGGATACTTTTTGTCCTGATATGTCTTAGAATTAAAAAGAAACCAGTCATTGGTGGGAGTAAAATGTTACAAGTGGTGCTCAAAATTGCCTAGAAATAGTCTAGGATGTCAGAAACATTCTTTGAATACAAGGGGAAAAAAAACTACAGCGCAACCTCCCAATCCATTTGCCCCATCTGGAAGAGTCAAAAAGCCCCTTGAGGGTTTTGGACTGGCAAGGTTAACAGTACTTGTGCATTTCTCCCTTTGCCCCATCTGCTTTCTTGTTTCTACCTCCAGATTCCACCAGATCGCATTACATTATGCTACCACTTACTATCTGCTGTTCTTCCCCCATGACTTACCTTTTGTTTATTTACCTGATTGCTGCTGGTGAGAGTGCTGAAATCTATAAGTTTGCACTTGGGATCTTCATCCTGAGCCACCTTAGAATATGAATTTCCCCTCCCAAGAATGCTCAAGGTGGTATCTATTATGGGCTCAGGATCTGTCCATCTTAGGGTCAGGACCTGTCCACAGCCAGGTCATAGTGGACCCTATGTCTATAGCTGCATAGCTGGTTCAGTACCACTTGCTGCTTACCGCTAAGGATCCGCAATCACATTCTTCACCTGCTTCCACAAATCCATTGCCACATTCAGGGGGATCTAGGAGCTGTGTGAAGTGCAAAAGAGAGGAAAGTTGGAATCTGAGAGACACAGCTGACTTTGTATTTTACTCTCACTTCCAACCTATTGGACCATTTTGGATGTGGGGATTTTAGAAAGGTGATAGTAGCTTTTTAGGGAGGTTATGTGATATTTTTTTACCAGTTCACTTAATAAAAAATTTACCAACACTTGTATAACCCTTCATATCATAAATGGATAGATTATGAGATTTAAACTCCCAAAATGTGCACAAACCAAAACTGACAGCTTCATCCAATCTCGCCCAGGACTTTTAGTGTTTAAATCTTAAAAGTTGGGGGTTGAATCCTTTTGTATTCAAACATCCTAGTGCAAAATTAGGGCTGCCACCAGTATATTTTTCCCCCAAGAGCTCTTCAACTTCAACATTTGTAGGGCAAGTAGGAACAACATTGTCCTCTTCATGCTGGGAACAGCTGAACCAATTAAATTTGGCAGATGCAAATTGGGCAGAAATTTGTTCTGGCTTGATTTTCTAAGAATTAACTAAAATTCACACATTTGTTTTCAGGAAGAAAAGAACCTGAGATTTTAAAAAACAAAAGTAAAAGAAAGCAAAATTCATATGCCTCATCTCTACCACCATGTTTCCAGATACTGTCATCCTTGGTGTTGCTTGTGATAAAGAGCAATTTAGAATCATCATTCAACCCAATAAAGCAATCAACCAAACAAGCCATTCAAAAGTGACCCTGACAAATAGCTAGGACTCTCTCTTATGTTAAACGAGAACTTGGGATGTGATGCCTACATGGATGCTCTATGATTTCCTCAACTGCATCACAATCCCAGGAGACTGCTAAAGATGTTACTCCAGAGATCTACAGCACAATGAGATGCTTCTTTTGGGAGTCAAACTAGATGTTATACTGTTTGCACAATGAAGAACTGTGGATTGAACAGAGAGACAGTAGTTTCCTGACACACTACATACAATATAAAACTAGTTAACACCCCAGGCTCATGAGGGCTCCCTTGGCCAGTTTATCACAGCTCCTTTCTGGTTTGTAGCTAGCACCACACTATATTCCAATACACGCACCACCATTCATGTGGTTTTCTATTCACCTTGGCTTTAGGCAACATCTTTTACCACTGTTAAAGGTGAACTCGTCACCTCATCACACATTTTGCATTTCTACTGCTGTTTACATATACTATCTGCTCATTCATAGCTATAAAGGGTGGTTCCTAGGGATTTAACTCCATGCATCAGATAAAGTAGACTTAAGTTTACAAAAAATTATGCTACCAACTTCTTTCTCTCAGGGCACTATCATGCTACACTGTTATAGAGCTATTATTCCACTTTAACTCGTGGTATGGAATCCTGGGATTTGCAGTTTAGGGAGGGGCATTTAGAATCCTCTTTAGCCTCAGTAAACTACAAACCCCAGGATTCCACAGAATGTTGCCATAGCATTATAGTGGAATAACAGTGCTATAACAGAGTCCTTTGTCTCAAAGGTGCTATAAGATCTCTTTGCATACTGATCCAGACTAACATGACTCTGTCTTTGAATTCTACCATCAAGAACTGTGTGAGTGGTTCTCTGTAAGATACTACTCCAGAGATTTACACAACAATGAGATGCACCCCTTCCATCTCAACTGACACTGCCCTGGCCTTGGACGGAGAGAAGAAGAGCCAGTATCTGCTGGAGTTAATCCCCTCCCACACTTCTCTAACTCTTGTTGTCATTTCTTTATTAGATTGTAAGCCTAAGAACAAGGAACTATGTTTTTTTGGTTGATTTTTTACTTGTGAAGTGCCATGTATGATAATAGTAGCAGCAGCAGTAGTAATATTGATGACAACAACAATGTAGTAAGTACACTGCAAACAATCTCCTCAAAGATTGGATCAGAAGCTGGCACGGGGCAAGGGGGAGATGCTTAACCACTCCTGGCACATCTCCAAAGACATTTGGCATGATAAATCAAACATATATACTAGGAAAATGTCTCCTATAGAACACTCTAGCACTGCAACCAACCTAGCACTCATGTTTGCACATGATACTCACATGTACTGCAGCCTCCACAAAGAGAAATGCCTATGCAATTCTGACTTACATACATGGTGAATATATCTGGGGCTTATTATATTATTATCATCATCATCACCACCCCACCTTTTCCTTCAAAACCGAGAGTCAGGCTGGCTTACAAATTAAAATGAGTACAGTATAGTTGAAAACATACAGAAGATCAATATTAAAATAGAATTAACAATTTTAAAATAGAAGTTAAAAATCAGTACAATACTGTAAACCTATTTATTTATCCATTTATCTATTGTATTTGTATGCCACCTTTTTCTCCCAGAATGGGACCCAAAGCCGGCTCCAAAAATAAGCTAGAAACATTAAAGATTATTAAAAATATATAAAATAATAAAAACCTATAACAAGATGCAATTTTAAAAACAGATTAATAAATAAATAGAAAGTTCCCCAGCTCACATGCTTAAAGAGAAATGTCTGCCTGGGAAAGGAGAGCAGGGAGGGGGCCAGCCTAGTCTCCCATTTAAGAGTGTAAAACAATGCAGTACTCTCTCTAAAGTCAATAACAACAACAACAACAACAACAGTAGTAGTAGTAGTATTTACCTTCAAGGGCTTGTTAAAGAGACAGCTCCCACCACCTTCGGCCAGGAACTTATTGTATTCGTCAATGCTGCACCGTGAAAACTTCCTTGGCAGGTAGTAGCTGTAGGCCAAGAAAGAGAATCATGAAAGAAGAGTTTAAAAGGCAATAAAATGCTCAAGAACAAATGTTTTTGTGGACAGGAAGCAGATTTTAAGGGCCCAATGGTTAGATGCAGAACCTACTGATAAACCGTAAGATACCTGTGGATTTTGAACTAAGGTATTTGTTTTCAACTCGCAGGTCAGAACACACAACCTGAATGTGCTCTGACTCAAAATGGGTTGCATAAGTGGACCACCATCAGTTATTTCTTTCCTTTAAGGCAAGGCTATTCAATGTGGCTCTCAAATATTTTTGGTCTTCCACCAGTCCTAGGGAGAGCCAGAATGGAGTATTGATTTGAGTGTTGGATTGTAACCCTGGAGATCAGGATTCAGTTCTCCTCTCATCCAGGGAAACCCATTGGGTCACCTTGGGCATCACACACTCTCAGCCCCAGAAAGCCCCATGATATGTTTGCCTTAGGATTGCCACAAGTCAAAAATGACTTGAAAGCACACAACAACTATCAGTCCTTGCCAAGATAGCTTATGACGAGGGGCTATGAGAGCTACAGTTACCTACCAGTTTAATAGAAAGATGGGACACAGAGGTTGAGGAAGAGAATTAACAGGAAAAAGGTGGTCAAATACAATTAAAGTTAGCTAGGCTTCCATAGTCTAAGGAACTGTGAAATGAGCAAACACCAGTTTTCTCACTCCTGCATGACAAGAGGCACCTGGCCAAATTCCCTATTTTAGGTTGTTATTAAGGTATTTATGCCCTATTCTAGATCTAGAAAGACAGATCTAGATCGGCATATCTATGCACTGTAATAAACAAAAACTTTGCAGATGCAATGTAGGTGCTTTCACGCAGATGGCAGTTTAAGTTTTTTAAAGGATAGCAATTCTTCAATAAGCAATCTGTTCTTGACTTCAGAATGATGCACTGCTCCAACCTTCCCCAGTCTCACACCCCTCAGGTGTGTTGGACTGCAGCTCTCAGAATTTCCCAGCCTAGGGGTTGCAGTCCAACATATCTAGAGTGTACCAGGCTGAGGGAGACCATGTACTGCTTCATCAGCTCTGCTCTTCTGTCAGCCTCCCCTCTTCCCAGCACTCACCCAGTGTCCTCCATAATACAGCCCAGCCACGAATCAGGACAACGACAGTCCCCTGCAGAGAAATGGGCAACAAGGGAAACAAAAGTGGAAATGCCTTGTTATGGCACTGGGGAGCATATTCTTTATCTCCCCTATTCTGAGTCATTTATTTGAACTGTCATCTGTTCTGTCCTCCATCCAAATATCCTATTTCTAGTTTGTAAACTTTGGAATCAAGAGAACAACTGTCTGCAAAAAGTGAGCTAGGCATGTCCTCTAACGTCTGCTTGCAACACTTTTGCTCTAGCCATTCAGCTTTAGTTTGTGTGCAAAGATGCTTTGCTCTCTCGTATAGTGCAAGCTGATTTGTTTGCATAATGCTTCTGCTGTATGATATAGATAGGCTGGGAACTGCATCCTCAACAATCCTGCAATCACTCTCCAAATGGTAAAACTGAAAAATCCAACCTACAGAGGCTGTCAAGAGGCATGATTCTCCCTTGAATTGCAATTCCACTCCACTTTCCACACTGCAGCTTAAAAACATCCAAAACATCCATTTTTAGAAACCAGAAGTGACCAGGACATCACTTCCAGGACATGGTGTAGTCTGTGAGGGACTGTGGAAGGAAAAATTGGATGGATGCAACCTGAGACCCTCCACAGTTAGTTATCCCTGCTGCAGATCCAAACACTATCCTCTGATTGATGAAGCTCAGTTCACTGGGGAGCCCATCAACACAGCTAAAACAGAACCAGGAAACCATTTCCCCTTCAGAACTGTGTGTCTCCAGTTCAGAAGTCAACAAACAGGTAGGTTGGTCTGCACCTTGCAATCTCCTTTGAGATCCTTCTGTTTACACAAACACCAACCCAATGTAGTAATCAGAACTATAATACAGAGGAAGAAGAGGAGCAAGCTAGATTAGGAACAGCCAGTTGTGCAAACCATGCTGAACTCAGATCCAGCACTGAGTTCATCCTTTTTGTATCTGGATCAGGGATATAGCTACAGGAGTGAGGGAGGCAAAATGAAGGTATTGCCTCTGTGAATAAAAACTCTATGCTCCTCCCATGAAATTTTCTTTCACTCCCCAAATGTCTAGCATTGCAATAACTGAAAGCTTTGGTTGAGCATTCAGAGATTCAATTTAGGTATCCAAAGAAAGGGTGCTAAGTGATCAACGGACACAGTGAACACAGCAAATGATTCTTGGTGTGAATCATTTTCAATATCTCAACCTCTGCAGTTCTAGAAACCTGAGGACTGAAGAAAAATGTCATTTGTGGGAGCAGAATTCTCATCTGGGAGGGTAACATGTTCATTTTCCCACCCCGTAAGTACACCCTGACCTGTTAGTCTCTCTGGACTATCACCAGTCAGACTGGAACCACTGGGAAAACATTTCCTGGGCCAAAATCGCCTGAGAAATGGGTCCCCTTCTTTACATCAGGGGCCCCATGTCCATTGCTATTGCCTGCTCACCAGTGCACAGGAGAAGCTGACTCAAAGGTAAAATAGCAGTTTGCTCTATTCCAGGCAAGTTAAGACTGTCCACCCTTCAAGAAGGGGACAGAGTCTGGGGTAGTCTCTTACCCAACATTTAGTAAAAACATTGTTGACAGCAGCAAAGACCTTGTTGGACACATGGTTGAATTAGGACCACCCAGCATCCTGCAACTCCTGTCTAGGCTACCCTCCAGTGTCCACTGTGCCACCCATGAGTCACTCTCTTGTTGCCAGGAGAACAGGGCACCTACTTCACTAGGCCAAGTCCCCAGTTGCTTACCTGCAGAGGCTCGGTGCTTGTTCCACATCATACCAATGTTTTGACCCAGGGTCTGTGCTAATGTTACTGCCATCGCTCCCACGTTGCCATACTTTGGGAAGGAGGAGGAGGACATCACGTTATTGGGGAGGGGGGAGGGAGTGAAGAGGCATAGTCTAGCATGCTAAGTTCTTGTGGGCAGGACTCATCTTGAAGTTCAGATGTCACCTGGTAACTTCCCTCTTGGTCTGCACAGACTCAAAACCCTGTAGAGACCAGTACCTTGCAAATGATCATTCTGGCTGCAATTATTATTTATACAGTCTCATCAGGACATATGGAGCTTTGCAGACTAAAGTAAACAAACAAGAGAAGTCTCTGCCCCAAGGACCTTACAATACAAACTCTGATGCAAAGGGAAGGAGTGGAAGAGGGGAAGAATCACAAGGAATTAATAAGTTCAATGACAAAAAAAACCCCCAAGTGTTACTTTATTATGGAAGTGAACACTGAGAGGTCTGAGACTTCCAGAAATGGGCACTTTTAAGTGGAGAGAGGGATGGTATCACTTAGGTGCTCGGGGATGGCTTCCAGGAAGCTTGGATAGCAAGGGAGAAAGGACAAGGAAGCCTTAGGGAACATGAGAACTTTGGACAGCCAAGGCTAGTACAAGAGGAAGAACATGCAATGCCAACCTTCAGTTCCCCACCTTTAAAGACCCAGGAACTCCAGGCCCAGCAATCATGCGCCACTCACCTCATTCACCCCACCTCCTCGGGCAACGGAACAGATCCCTCCAATGTAAGCTGTACCACTGCGGCTGCTTCGGAAAGTATGACCCCTAAAAGGAGCAAAGAGAAGAAAAACTGACTGAGCAGGGGAGGGAAAGGATAGATGACTTTGAGCAGAGCACAGAAAAGTCAATTTTTAGATGGCAGTTCCTAGAATCCTCCAGCTAGCACGGCCACCACATGGATTCTGGGAACTGTAATCCAAATAAGGGACTTTTCTATGCACTGTTCCTTGACCATGGAAATCTTGGCTTATCTCATTCTTGTAAGCAAGAAGAAACATTTCAAAATGTTTCCATTTTTTCAATGCTTTCTCACACTTTAGTCCATGTTTGCAGAAGTTTTTTTTTTTTGTTGCATAAAGCATAGTATTTTGCACAAAAAACGATGTTTTTATGGCACAAAATACCATTTTTTTCCCAACAAAGTGCGTCATTTTTGGTCCTAAACAAGGCTTGACAGTTTTTCAAGGGGCTGTCTCAACATGGTTTCTCATCTTGTAAATAAGAAAACTTGTGAATATTCTTTACCCCTCTGATCCTGTATTGAGTGCCCCTCTCCTTCATTTCCTGCTGCCTATGAGAACAAGATATGATGACCCAGGGGAAGTACAGGAAAACAGATTTAGGGATGGAGATAAGGAAGATGTTTTCAGTCTTTTTTTTTTGCATCATGCTGTTACTCTTCCTTCTACAAAAGTAAACAATGGCTTACTAACTTTGAGCAGAGGAACTGCACAAGAGAGAAAGCACTTACACTTTTCACTCTAGTTCTTGGGTAAGCATTCCTGTCTCAGCCTCCCAACAACAGCCATTCCCTTTGAGTTAAAAGTTCCTGACTCCATCACATTGATTATCCAGGATCCAAAGTCTGCACCATAACCGATGTTTTATATGCAGATATAATTTAAATTTTTGGATATCTGTGAAGCTGGAAAGTCCCCATGCGCTGCTGGGATGTATATTCCAGCCTGTTATGAATTTTAGCTGTTAATTCATCTTTGCTGCCACCACCCATTGAATTATGAATTATCTGGACAGTACAATGGGACTCTGTCCAACCATGTACATCCCTAAGCTTAAGGATCTTCCTTTTCCCCCAGTCTACCTAGCTTGGCGTGGGAAGGAGAGAAACAGGGTCTTTACAGAAAGTATTTATTAAAGGTATACAAATAAACAAGGCAAATTAACACACATGGGAAGCTCCCTCCTCCCAGGCACGCTTAGTTACAAGTAGTTACAAAAGAACAGATATAAAGGCACAGATACATTCTTTAGATCAGCCAGCCTCCAAAATAACAGAAAAGTCCCTAACGCGACTAGATAACTATTTCTAATTACTCACAGTTGTTCCTAGTCTTAGATGTTCTAGTAGGAAGGGGCCAGGAGGCGAGGCTAGGCCTCAGCCTGCACTGGCAGTTCTTTTGTTGTTTCTTTGTTGTCCCCTTGATATCTCCCTCCCACATGGCCTCGCAAGAAGTTTTTCAACTTCTCCTTGGAAGCATCCTGAAGATGCTCACCTCTTTCCTTTTTGATTGGTCAAGTCTCACCCTGTGACCTAGGATGCTGACCCACATGACCTATGATGCTGACCCACATGACCTATGATGTAATCTAATCCCAACACTTCATTAACCCTTGGTTTACCTGAAGAGGGAAGTTTCCCCCTTTAGCTAAGTCTAAATAATGGGAAGCCCCATTATCACAATATCTACACTGATTGCTTTTGAAACCAACACTTGTCATTGTTTTGTTTTGTCAGTAAGTTTTGATTTTAACTGGCCAGCAACCACTCTCTTACAAACCACAGTTTCTTGCTGGGGCAAGAGGAATCAGCTGTTAACACTGAAATTGGACCTAGCAGCTCACTTCTTGCAAAGTTTATCCTGATTAAATTACTGAGACTGAAATCTACTGCAACACACCTTGCTATAGCATCTCATTTCTTATTAGATCTGTATTTTGCTTCAAGTACAAAGAACCATTCTGCTTCACCCTAACTCCTCAATAACAATATTTGAGAAACTTCTGAAAGGAAATACAAATACTCTTGAGCTTCTCTTGTAGATAAAATTGACCACAACATTGGAGGCAGCAGTTTATTAGAGAGGCCCACATTCCACAATACCAGGATGTTTACTACATGACCAGTTCAGCCTGGTCCAGTGGCAGAGCTTGAAGTATGTGGAAGGGGGGCGGGCAGGGGTGGGGCTACAGTACAAGGGGTGTGGCCACTGTGTGAGGGCATGGCCGCGGAGTATGGGGACACGGTGAGGCTGCACAGGGGTGTGACTATGGGTCGGGATGCCCCAAAAACATTGCCACCTGGGGCAAATTGCCCCCCTGCCCCTATGTGACTGGTCTGGTCTAGCACCTTTACCACAGGGATGGGCAAAGTATGGCCCTGGGGTTACATGTAGCTCTCAAGGCTGTTTTGGTGCCCCTTGACTCTTCCAGACTCTCCTGAACATCTTTCTCAATAAAAATACAAAATAGGAAAAAAATAGAAAAATTGCTTCTCTAGGAAGACTCCAGGAGTTGCAATTTACCTTTTAAATAGATATAGAAGTTCTCTGCATGGTTCAACATTTTAAAAAATTCTAAAACTAGTAATGAACATTTGGCCACTTCTGGTTTCTTTTTATTGTTGTCTGGTTTCGTTTCTAGCAATTTTGGCAGCCTATGGCCATTTTTGCACTTACTCATCTCTGTCATCAACCTGCTGCAATCCCAGCAGTGCCACTGCCAGGATGGGAGTACAATGTGGCCACCTGCAGACGGGTAGCACCAGCAATACACACCTACCTTCCATAGTGCAGCCAGCCACTTCCCGTGCTGCACTGGGGAAGGAAGCACCTAAATTGTGCTTCCTCCCTTTCCACATGGCCACTGGTGACAGGAGTATTGTGCGATTGGGAATATCCTGTGATCATGACAGGTGGGGATGTGTTGGCAGTGGGACCGTGACAACATCATGCAAAAGCATGACTCACAGATCAGCAGCAACACGTCCCCATCACGGGATAGTGATGTTGCGTAGAAATGGTATATGTGGTCCCTAGAGGGTTCTAGGAATAGAAAATTGGCTGCCCACATCTGCTTTACAGCAATGTAACACAGAGAAAGAAAAGTTTTTAATGATGCTGAGATCAGCACTGTCACCTGTTAATGTCCCCCTCTGAGCTTACAAAAGACTAAGTGCTGATGGCTAGATGAAAACTTAGCAACCCTATTTCTAGGACAAAGGTATCCAGATTCCTATTTGAAACTCACGAGAAGAGATGTACAGCATCACTGTGCTCAGGAAGAGCATCCTGACGATACTTCATGAACTCGCTTAGAGTCTCCAGGGAATCTTCGTCTACCTGGATCTTGTCTCCTGATGCCCATGTCTCCATGGCGACTAGGACAATACGTGTGTTCAGTTGTTCCTTATAGATCTAGCATCAGAAAAAGGAAAACAAAGATTGATTTAAGTATAGTCAAAAATATAATTGCAGACTGTTTAGAAAATGGACAGAACAGAATTAGGAGGGATACAAAGAAAACTGACAAGGATCCCAAATAATCCAGTCTAGTTGGAAAGATCCCATGGGCCATCTGAAATACTTTCTAGAAGTCAGATAATCTTCTGCCCCCACAATTCTCACCTTCTGGATGGAGGAGGCAATGTTCCTCTCATGTCCATTTTAGAGACAGCTGCAATACAACCTATACTTACCACATCAGCAAGGTTCACCACGGACTTTGCAAAGTTGCTGGTAAGGACGACAGAGCGGCGCAGCTGCTCAAACTGGAAGAGAAGAGGCACAGAAAAGGATTCTCACTTCCTGCTTGGAGGACCCAAAGCAGCCCATGGCAAGACTTCTCCCCCACCTCCTACCATTTGGGGTAGTAGTCCCGGAAACAGTAGGAGTGAGTGAGACAGAATTGTCCCTAAGGCATAAAAGAAGCCATATAGTTGCTTTTATATGATGGCTCTTTTAAGTACTTCTGAAGAATTACTTTTCTGCAAATTGCTTGGAAGGAGAATTAAAATGGTGGGTCTGTATGCCACTGCTACATGATCTAGAAATGCTTCCCCCATCGTCAAGATCTTTCTTTAATGTTTACTAAGAAATACAACCCATTCGGCCAAAGTGCCTTAAGCTGAGGGAACTGCCTTACATCCAAGATGTCAACATTCTGTTACCCTAGGCCAAGGACAAGATGGTGTCCCTTTCTACTCCACATACAGAACCTGACAGGACTGGTAGCTGAACCTTAATTCAATTACATGCATACCTGAGTTAATAAAGCCTCTGACAAGCTCCTTTTTGCAAAGTCTTTTTATGTCTGCCCAGCCCCACTTTTCCTCCTAGTCCTCAATCTAGCTGGAAGTTTTTTTAGCAACATTGCCACAAGGAGTATGGTGGAGAAAGGCTCAAGAAGCATAGACTTTCAGTATCAGTTGCAGCAGCATACTGGCAATAAACAATGCAATAAAGCTTGAGCTGAGAAAGGATGGGATCCTACTCTAAGTGACCCCACTCTAGCTGTGTGTACCTGCCTACAACAGACAAGGTAAACAGCAGCTGCCCCCAGAACCCTGTACTGATCACGTATGACCAGCAAAATACAAAGAAAAGGGGAAAGCAGCTAAGTCTACTTCACCATCTACACCAAGCATGTTAAAAAAGCATGCAACTATATGTTTGACCACCAAAATTAAAATCATAAGAAAAGTGGAGGTTGGTGAAAGGAAAAAAAAAGTCATCCCTGGGTGCATTTTGGAAGAAACCTTCAGATGGTCTCTGGAAGGTTCAAAACATTTTTGTTTATTTATGCAAGTCTTACCTGATCTCATTGTTTGTCAAAACATGTTGAACTGCTCTTCTTTTTTTATGGTGTTGGAACCTATCCCTAATCTTTCCAGGTAGCATCACATTTCTAGTTTCACATTTTCCATTAAAGCAGTAATACCCAGGGACATATCTGCTTCGTTAACTGAGGTACAAGCAATGGGACAGGGCCCTCCAGCAAAGCTCAGGACAGCAGGCCCTTTCAGACATGTAGAGCTCCTGGGGGCTCAGGAGGACTGCCACTGCTTTCCTCTAGCACCTCCTGTTTGTAGTGATTGCCCCACTCTGCCCCATGAAAGGGCTGGTGCTGCTGGCACCAATGGTCTGACTGGTTCAATAATATCTACACTGTTCTAATCAAAAGCCTAGGGGCCTTTCCGCACTGCATGGTTATAGTGCTATTACTCCACTTTCAACATTCCAAAGAAATGTTGGGGTTTGTAGATTACTGAGGCCAAAGAGTTCTCTGGCTGAGAATTCTAAATGCCCCTCCCTCAACTGCAAACCCCAGGATTCCATAGGATGTTGAAAGTGGAATAATAGCACTTTAACAGTGTAGTGCGGATAGGCCCTAGAAAAGTCTTGTGGCAATTTGAAGTCTAATAAATTTAATTTGGCATAAGTTGTTGTGGACTGCAGCCCAAGTTATCAGATGCAAATGGCCTGCAGTCTATGAAAGCTTATGCCAAATAAAACTGGTTAGACTTTAAGACACCAGCAGACTCTCTGACCTGCCTTGCTGCAACAGACTAACAGAGGCCATTTCCACTCTACACTGTTATAGTGCTAGTACTCCACTTTCAACATCCTGTGGAATATTGGAATTTGCAGTTTGAGAGGGCATTTAGAATTCTCAGCCAGAGAGCTCTTTGGCTTCAGGAAACTACAAATCCCAAAATTCCTTTGGAATGTTGAAAGTGGAATAATAGCACTGAAAGAGTTCAGGGCAGGAATGGCCTAAGTCTGTTCTCCTAAAACTGTTCAGACTGAAGCCTTTTTTAGTTAGGAACTGGTATGTCTTACAGCCAAAGCATTACTGGTTGTGATTTTGAACACCAGAAATGCCTCACATTCCACACTTCTATTTAGTTATTACTCTTGATCAAACATATTCTAACTACCAGTTGTCTGACTATTTTTGGAACTTTATTGAAAATATCTGGGAATTATTTTTGTATGATAAGAGAAAGAATGAACACATGTATCTCTTCTGACTTTTTATTTAAAAAAAGAGTAAAGA
This sequence comes from Ctenosaura bakeri, assembly GCA_948474755.1. Classification (NCBI taxonomy): domain Eukaryota; kingdom Metazoa; phylum Chordata; class Lepidosauria; order Squamata; family Iguanidae; genus Ctenosaura; species Ctenosaura bakeri. The sequence continues at coordinate 100,276 of CAOLHI010001027.1, read as the reverse complement.
CCTTGCCTGATGCGAAAAGGAAGACTGAGGGTAGTCAAACCTGTCTGAAATGGGAAGCAAGTCACTAAGCCAACATTTGACTTGCTGGCAGGGGTGTTTCTAATGCAAGTGGCAAAGCCAGATTCATGATATAAGTGAAAAAACCAGCTGTGGCTTCTCTGGCTAGCTTCTTAATTGAAATCTTATATAGCGTTCTGATTTGATTGAGCTACATGGCTACTGTAAGACTCATTTTAATTAGTTTGTAAAGAAGCCAGTGCCATGAATGGAATTCCACTTTGACCTAATTCAGGATACACAATCTTCTCAGCTGAACGAGTAGCATCCTGTGTTAGCTGAACTTCAGAGCCTACACACTTGGGAACATATGTACACCTCAGCCTGCTTCAATATTTGGGACTGCAGAGGAAAGTAAGTAGGGGTCTGTTACCTTTTTGGCCACATAGGGTGCAGCCAAGGGCCGCAGGTTGCACACACTGATATAGCTATACGGTTTTATCAGCCTCATTTAATCACCGAGTTACATGATGCTCTGCATTGATCCAGAAAGCTCAGGTGACAAACAATTCACTTGAGCTGTCAGTAGCATTGGCTATGGGGCTTGGCAGAGAGTGAACTGGCCTTTAAAAAAAAAAGGAAAACCAGATTTTGGAGTGAGACGGGAAGAATGGGACAACCACCGCTGATATCTGTATCTATGGTAACTCATTTGACAGCTTCCCCCAGGAACACTGTAAGAGAATTGCAACAACACACTCATCTCTGCCTATTACCCATGGCCTAAATGTTCTATTGCTATTACTTACCAGCTGGTGGTCATTAACTACAATGAGCTCAATGAATTTGGTCTCGCTGTGGACAGTCCGATGACCTCGGTGAACCTGGGAAGGGGAGAAAAAGGGCATCCACATGGGTACTACTACCTGGCACTCTTAAAACTGCCTCTCCCCACTCCCTCAACAACCATCCACAGCCACAAGTTGTATACATGGGCTTGGAGATCAACAGAATGACAGACTGACAGATAGATGCAGATATACATTTTATATAATCTAATCCTTTCTACTCTTTGGGATGAACATTTCCTTCTTTTTTACTGATGGCAAGCAACCATTTTGTTGGCTCATTTATTTCACTCAGCACAGTCTACTCAAACTAGTAGAACCCCCCTCCTCCTAGTTCCAGACTAGAGTTTCCTTTCTGGAACTGTCAGAAATTGAATCCAGAATGATTTAACTACACAAATATGTGTTTCATCATTGAGCTACAGTCTTACGACTCCCAACTCTCCAGCCTATAAACCTATTTAGATCCCACAGAGTGGCTGACCAGCACCCCTACCTGCCTTCGACGCCGCAGTTTAGGGAGCCCAGAAGGAATGTAGTTGTTCAGTGCAGTAAATAAACACCCTAGAGAGAGAAGGTAGTACACACCAGATATCAGTGCAATGCACAAACTCATGAGAAATAAAACCCTAAGCCTCTAGCCTACCTGAAAGCCATACTTCTTTTTTCTAAATCTAGAAGTGGAATTGGTGACTGCACTAATATATATATATACTGCAAGTTTATAACCATTTGGTTCCACTTTAAGTGTCATGACTTTCCCCAACAAATCTGGGTGTTGGCTTTTGAAGGAAGAAATGGTCTCTGATCCATATCATACTCCCAACTGTCCTGATTTGGCATGGACAGTCCTGATAAACCCTCTGTCATCTCAGTTTTATTGCTGCTTTGAAAATGTTCCAGTTTCTTTCTCCTTCTCCCACTTTCCTCCTCTCTTAGCTTACTTCAGTTGCTACAAACTGAGTTCAAAGTACGTAAGTAGTTTGCACTAAATTGACTTGGTGGGGAGAAGAGAGGGAGGAATCTTGCCTTTCCCAACAGGCTCAGGCAAAAGCAAACTGTTGCAGCCTCTTTTGGTGTGTGCATTCTTCCTCAATAATAACTTCTGTCATCTTAACCACAAGCAGATGTTGCTTGGCCACAACTGTCCCAGTTTTCATCTATGAAATGGTGGAGGGTATTCCATAATTATCTACAAAGGGGAACAAGCAATGTTCCTGCACTTTTAATTCTATTTCTGGTGGGCAACATTTGAATGCTGGGAGGGAATACAAAAGAATTGGGCTAGGGAGCCAGAATTTCTTTTGTTAATCTCTTTAGTTTTGATCCCTCCACTTTTGTGGAGATTAGGGGTGCAAGACCCTTGTGAAACCAGAAAAAAACACAAATAAAAATAAAAACCATGAGCACTTTTTTTAAACCTGAGAACACTTATTTAGGAATCTCTAGGTCCTCCAGTGTGATTTTGTGGTCAGCTTCTAGTGGAAGTGAGCCATAGAGTCATGCTGGAGGACCTAGCAATGCCTAGAGAAGTATCCTCTCTAGGGATTTCTAGGTCCTCTAGCACAACTCTGTGGTCCACTTCTGGCATAAGGAGACCACAGAATCACACTGGAGGACCTAGAGATTCCTAGAGAGAACATATATTCCATGGTATGGACAAATAGAGTAAGAATATTTTTAAAATAAAATAAAACAAAATGAAATAAGTTGTGAGTAATAAAATGTGCAAATGCTGAACCCGTGAAAATGGAGACCTCACTGTAACTGTAATATTTGTTTAGAAAACTATACCTGGGAGGTTCTGGGTGTCACTGGGTCTTAGGTCTGGCCCCAGGCACACCACATATCCACACACCGGAGACCCTTTCACCCTACACAATTGCAGCACTTTATTCAACTTTAAGTGCCATGGCTGAATCCCCTAGAATCCTGGAATCTGTAGTCTGGTGATGTACCAGAGAAGCTCTGTGGTTGGGAATTCTAAATATCCCTCCCTAAACTGCAAATCCCAGGATTCCATGGGATGGAAACATGGCAGTTAGTGGAATCATAGTACGTTAATTGTATAGTGTGAAAGGGCCCCAAGGGCAAACACCTGACACTAGTTATGTTATTTTTGGCACTTGACATCTGACAATCTCACAACCACCTCTTCTGCTCAAAATAATATATGAAGCAACTAATTACTCATTGCCCTCACACAGTGCTACAAATCAACTGCTTGAGATGCGTACCTCATCAGGCTTAATGGCAGGACCAGCCCTGCTCGGCCTTCTAGATAATCATCTATCTGAATAACACCCAAGTTAGGGCCTTCAGTGTTAAGATTCCAAAAGGGATTGTTGCAGAGCATTATAAAAAGGATGAATTTAATTTCTTTTCTTTCTGTTCTTTTTTTTTTTTTTTCTAGTTGTAGTTTGCAGCTATCTACAGAAGAACTATAAGGCTGAGAAACAGATGATTCTTTAGGAAAGACTCAGACAGCATGTTGATAATTAGTACAAAAAGCAGAAGGCAAGCAAACTACATATATAAGTACAATTTAATTTCATCTGTTTCTAGCAACAGAATGAGCTGAAAATCTGACCCTGAAGCAGTTTTTAAAATCCAGATTGCAATCCCAGGCTGCACCCGTGCTCTCAAGCACATTCCAGATTGGCTAACCTACTGCTTGAGGGAAAGAGCATCTTGGCCATTGAACTGCCATCTGGATCTTTGCAGCTGCTCGCTGGCAAACTGTGTTTTTCTTAGAAATTGAAATGAAGGAGGGTTGATGAATGAGACCTTTTGCCCTTGGTGAATGTCGACTCAAAGGTCAAGGCACCATCATGAAGCATGTTTGACAACCATGACTACCTTATGAGATTTAACTTTTGCTTTAATTAAAGTAAAGCTCTTTTTTCTTGTTAGATTCTTCTTATAACTCCATGCATAAACTTTTCACATGCAGTGTGTCTCACTTTTAGTCATTTTAATACAGGCTTGGGCAATCTAAAATGTCCCAAAATGCCTTCTAGGAGGCTTAGAGGGCACTTCCACAATGTTTGAAGGTCCTCAAACATAGAAGGGTGTGGCCATCCAAGTTCTCCTGAACGATTATGACTCCTTACAGTCTACAGTTGCCCACCCCTGTTTTAATACATCCAATAATTCTAATCTTTTTGATAATACTTATGTGTTCAAAGTATGATTTGGCAGCAGGTGAGTTCCTTCAGAATGATTTTCTTTCAATTTTTTAAAAATGCTGAAATTTAGCCATTGTGCTCAGTATTGGTTGAAGGAGCTGAGCATGTTAAGCTTGGTGAACAGAAGACTGAGGAGTGACATTATGACATGCCTCAAATATCTAAAGAGCTGTCACAGAGAGGACGGTGGAAGTTTGTTTTCTGCTACTGCAGTGGGTAGGACCAGGTTTAATGGTTTTAAGTGACAGAAGGGTAGATTTCAATGGAATGTTAGAAGCAATTTCTTTACAGTAAGAGTGATTCTGCAATGGAACCCATTACCTAGAGTGGTGTGGAATCTCCTGCTCTGGACATTTTCAAAAAGAAGCAGAACAGCTACCTGCTGGGAATGCTCTAGCTTGAGTTCCTGCATGGGGCATGCGTGGACTTGATGGACTGTGGCAGCCCTTCCAACTCTATGATTCTATGACCCTTTCAGCACCCTATCACTGGTGGGAATCCTGGCATTGGCTTTGCCAGGAGGGGAGCGCGACAGGAGCACTCCCCTCCACACTGACTGGCTTCAGCATGAAGGAAGCATGATGGCCCCAGCTCTTCTTCCCACAGCACAGCAAGGTACCTTCCCAGGCTGCATTGGGGCAGGAAGTGCAGCCATTGCGCTTCCTGGGCTTTTGCAAGACAGATAAGTCTGCGATGGTAAAGTGATCGTGGGTCATTGACAGGGAAAATCCATCAACGATTTAATCCATGATTGTGCCGCCTGGGGACAGGAGAAGGACAGGACCGCGACGTCATGCAGAAGCCTCGTCGCAGTCCCATTCTTCTCCCATCCCCATGGTGGGTTGGGAGGATGGTGCAGAATGGGCCTATGATGTGGCCAGAGACTAATTTTACTTCCTTCACTCCAAGAACATGACAAGAAGAATCAAAGAAGATGGCTCCATTATGACTGGACAGGGAAAATATGTTTTCTTCCCCCAACTGAAAAGCGAACATTTTGCACTTGACAAATATTTCTCTGGAAGTATATTCAGAGAATTGTTGGAAGGGTGGTGATAATGATTAGAGATTTCTCCTGCTTAGCTCTCACACACCAGGACTGAAACAAAAAAGTAGGGGTTTTTTTTAGTTTTGAAGTATTTTCTGAACCTATATTAATTCTAATATATGGAAGATGTAGTTATGTAGTTATGGTCAGGGTTAGGTTTCATGTACACTTGTATATTTCTAATACACAAAAATTTCAGTGATCCTCTCAAATGGGAATCATCTGCTGTCAGTCAGAGCAAGTCACTGTTCCTTCACTACATCATTGGGGTTTGCTGAAAAGCAGCATAGGATACTTCTTTGTCCTGATGTGTTATATTGACTGTGAGAGAAAAAAGTACTTCAGTGGGTGAAATAAGAAGAAATTGTTTATAATTGTGCAGGTAACAATGCCACAGAATCTCTACCTCGTAAGTTTAGTTCTGTCTTAATTCTTCAACAAAGCATGACTCTAGGGTACTACAGTGCTCCATCCATAGCCCTGAGGGTGAATGTGTTGAATCAAAGACCATTAGAGTTATCTGAAGATAATACTTTCCAGAAAAAAGGGTGAGACTATCAGATTGCTGAACATGGTGAGTCAAGATGGTTTCGAATTAAGGAACTCAGTTTTTGGATCCCAAACTGAAGATTTTTATGTTCAGACGTGAAATCTGATAAATTTTAAGAACTTTACCTTCTTCTATTCATTTATGTTCTAATCTAAACAAAGAACTGTCTTTTTAAAAAACTGACAAATTTTAAAAACTAAACATTTACACATTCCATAGCATTACGTTTCTGGCATTTCCTTCTGAAAACACTTGGGAATTAGAAAACAGAACTGGAGGTAATCCACATACAGATTTAAAGTTTGAAATTCAGAGTTTGTTCCATTTGCTACAGAACATAAAATGCCAAGAGTCCCTTTGGGTAGAAACAGACAAATTTACCTGGTTCTGTGCAGTCCAGGGCAGTGCGAGGTACAGCTGTCTTGTAGATTTGGTGAGGGAGTGGCCCCTAAAGAAGGCAAGAAGAAGAGAAGGAATTTGAAGATACCCAGCTACATATCCTTTTAAAAGGGAGTACAAAGTACATACAGTAAACACCTTTCATTTCTCTTAAACAAATGTATACAAATAGTTTCTCAGTGAATGACACATTAAACATGCTTTTTAAAAAAATCTAGTTTGTTTGTTTCACTCTGTATCTCATCATCTCAGGAAGGCACAGTTCATATCACCCGGAGAGATGTTTATACAGAGGCTTCAGATACTCTATAAGGATAGAATGAAGTCCATAGAGGGAAAAAAAGCAGACCTCTGTGAGTTCAGGCAATATATTCATAGGAAGATCTCTTCATGCTGTTGTAATACTGAACAAATAGGAATTCTAGTAAGATCCTATGTGCATGGATCATATTCAGACCTTCAAGCAGATGTTAAACAATTGTAGGGGTGGAAGAGTGGATAACCAGCCCTATGTGTATGACTAACTCAGAAGGCTGTAAGGCTATGAAAACAATATCTATTGTCTGTTTTCTTTGGACTGTCTCAGGTAGTCTTTCCTCTTCTCTCCACTGTACAGCACACATACTCTCTATATAACTGCAAGCCTGCATCCTGATGCCTGTCTCTCTTATGTTTCTTCTCTTTCCACACCCACAAATAGGCTATCTACAGCCCCATATTTCAGTTACTCATTATTTCTTTCTCCCTGTATTTCATTGCTCTCCCATTTTTGCAACCTCATGTTTTAAATCAATCTCCATTTTTCCCCCTAACAACACCCTGCATCACCATATACTCCACAGCATTTTCAGTCTCTTGAAACCACTTTGCAGTCTTGTTTTCAGACTCTTGAAACTACTTTGCTGTCATTGTGTACTTTCAAGTAGTTTCCAAATTATGGCAATCCCAAGGCGAACGTATCACAGGGGTTTTCTGTGGCTGTTGGATGCGCTCAAGGCACACAGTGGTTTTCCATGGCCAAGCAGGAAATCGAACCCTGGTTTCTAGGGGGTAGCCCAACATTAAAACCACTACACCACACTGGCTCTCTCTTGGAACCACTACAGGGGTCCATTCACACTACACAACTACAGTGCTATAATTCTGCTTTAAACTGCCATGGCTGTGCTCCATGGAATCCTGGGATATGAATTTTCTGGCAGAGAGGCCTAGTGCCTCTTCAAAGTACATATTCCAAGATATCATAGAATAGAACAATGGCAAGGTGGAATCATAGTATTATATTTGTGTAGTGCCAATAGGACCCAGATCTTTTTGCTACACTCCGTCCCTAAAGGAAGGAAAGTTCCTATCCCAGGTCAGACTACGAAATACAGCAGTAGGTCTTAGTATTCTCATTTTTCCTGCAACTAGATCCTTTTAGCTCTTTTAGAGCCTTTTAGATAACAGGGACTGATGTGAGGACCTTCTGCATGCCAAACACGTGCTCTACCACTGAGCTATCTCAGTGATCCTCTATTTGCCTTTCCTTAACCCACAGATATCTATGCATCTCTCAGTTCTCACTTTTGTCTTCTTTGATTCTCTATTTCCTTTCTTGGTCTTTCTGTCACAGACTATTAACACCTCCTGCCTCTGGTTCTCTACACTGAGTCTGGACACAAGAGCCCACAAGGCTTACAAGTCTTTCATCAGACCATATCAGGTACCAGTAATAGATGCAAAGAAGCTAATGCATTTTGTGGCTGGTTGGCTACCAAAGACTGGAAAAAAACATAGCACCAATTATACCATGCACTTTGAATCCATGGAAAAAAGAGAGGATAATGCAGATTGGTGGTGGAGGTATTCTTCTACTTCACTATTTTTAACTTTTTATTTAATTTATGTGCTGCCTCTTTCCCAGCACAGGATTCAAATTGGCTACCACTGTTGATAGGCCCTACGCTCACACAAAGATGTATGAAAAGACCAAAACAATTTACACTGAAGATTTTCCCCAGTAGGCTGCACATATATAGGCCAAACATACGTGACCTAAATCCCAAATGGCTAGTTCATGTGAATGCTGTTAAGACCAAAATGCTCCAGTCCTGTTGAAACTGTGCTGAAAACCATGAGATTCTTTGTAAACTTTTTAAGAACTCTCCAATTGGGGGATCAGTCATAGGAGGCAAGTATTTCTAGAAGATAAGTTGCCCAAATCCAGATCTTCACTGTGGATCAGAATGAACTGTACCTCTTCAGACTGCAGGTGGGACAGAATTAGATTTAACAGTATTCTGTGGAAAAGATTGCTTGCACAAATAGATAACTGACAGAGTGGCAAAGAGGTGGGCTAAAAAAATATTTTCAGTCTGCAAAGAGTTCTTGATGCAGGAGCATTGAAAACTGGCATTTCCCTCAATGCATGTGTGTGCACGCACGCGCGCACACACACACCCCTGCAGCCTAAAGTAGTACATTTCACTGTGGTCCCTCAAATGTGTATAGGAAGCCTAAAGTCTCGACATAAGGGCAATAGATCTCTTCAACCGTTGCTTCCCAGCAAATAATATTCAGACACAACTGTTGCTGTTACATTCCTTCAAGTCAGCTCTGACTTATGGCAATCCTATCTTGGCAAGATCTGATCAGATTTGCCATTGCCTTTCTGTGAACCTAACTTACAGTGCCTGGTATTTCCTGGAGCTATCCCTTCCTAATACTACCAGACTTGACCCTGCTTAGCTTCTGAGATCAGACACGACTTAGTGCCTTCAGGGTACTTCCTCTTACAATGGAGACCCCTTGAGAAAGTGGAAAACCTGTGAATAACTCCCCCCACACTCCCCCTCCCATTCACTTCCGGGGATCCACTCTCATTCCCTTGCCTTTTGCCTCAGTGTGCAGTTTCCCTGATCAGGCAAAGGGCAAAGGAACGGGGGGCGAAGGCATTAGCGTATTGTCCTTCTCCATGCACAGTGCTCCCCTTCCCATTCCCTTGCCTTTTGCCTTGGTGTGTGTTCTCCACAACCGAGCAAAAGACAAGGGAATGGGAGGGAAGGCATGCATACACTTTCCTTTTCTGCATGCTGCTTCCCCCTCCCATTCCCTTGCCTTTTGCTCAGGCACAGAGAAGGGAGGGACGTGCACCTGGGCAAAACACAAGGGTATGGGGGGAGGAGAATGAGGGAGAGGCACAACCGCCTTGGGAATAACCAAGTTTGTGAAGGTGAAACAGGAGAATGTGGAAGGAAGATTATAATTTATAGTCACCATAGCTGTCAGCTACTGAAAGTCTTATCCTTCACAGCTTTGTCTAATTCCCTTTTGAAACCATCTAAGTTATCAGTTATCACTGAATAACCACACAAATCCCTTGCAGGTGACTAGAATTCTGGCACCTTCAACACAATTCTTGTTTTCTGCTCAGGGCTTCTGGAGTTATTCAGCAGCACTGCAGTGAAGAACAACTTGCCCCCATCAGAGGTACTCTCTCCTCTGTTACCGATTCATATGTTACAACACAGAAAATTCTTGTGCTGGGAATCAGTTCTGGACTGGGATTGGTACCCTCAGTTCAAATGTATATTATTCTGAAGGTTTTTTTTTCCCCAGCTCCCAAATCCTTCTTAAAATACAGCCTGTATATTATTATTCCAAACTCTGCTCCCCTGCAGTTTTTTCTCATCTACCCAGGCTTTAAATGACACACTGAGTTGGAGGAAAATGTGTGGAATTAATATACATATGTCGGAATGGATGAGAGGTGAGAGTGTGGAGGCTGAGGACTCTCCAAGGAGGAGATGGAAAAGACGTAATTGGAATTTCCTTCCATTTGCTGTCATGGCAACAGGAATGAAAGGAGGCACCCTGGGAAACTCCTTCATGCTGCTCATGCAAAGGGCTGCTTGGAAATATATCAGGCCAAGTAGGGAAAGAAAGCATCTGTAAACGATGCTTGGACACCAGTATTGAACACCCTGGTGTACACATTTCATGGCTCTAGGAAGGCCTTGTTTCTTTGGGGAAAGGTTTCAGATGCGTGAGCTGAACCTCCACCTTAATACTCAAACTCTTTATAATGTAGGCACAATAAGAATCTACAATATAATGTTGTCTCTAAGGGTGGACGAAAGCCACATTTTGAAACAAACAAACAAACAAACAAGTCATTCTGCATATACATAAATAGTAAATCGAACAATATGCATACACATTAAAAGAAATGGGAAGGATTAAAAAAAATTATTTCAGGAAAATTGTGAAGATTCTATGCCTGTTATTGTTAAATCCTTCTCTCAGCTTTACAATTCCAAGAAAGCATCATCCTTCATTATATAAATATATCAATTTCATCTGCCAATGAGCAAAAGACAGCAGCAGTCATGGTGTTCCACCAATTTTTCTTTACAACCTTGCGAGACAGAGTAGCATGTGATATAACCAATGACCCAAAGTGAATCAGTGAACTCCATGATTAAACGGGAATTTGAGCACAAGTCTTCATACTACAAATCCAACACTCTATCTCATACAACCCACACTGACCTTTACTTTAGTTGTCTGCTCTGCCCTAAAACAAGTTGCAAGAGCACAGAGACATTTAGAGATGTGTGGTGGGGATTTTTTTTAAAAAAGGCAAAGTAATCCACATGCTGTTTCCCTTGGCCTTCCTTTCACCTCTGCAGATGAAATCCAAGTGAGGCATCTCTGTGGCAGTGATGGAATTACAGCCTAAGCCAGGCCCTTCCTTACCTCTTGGTGCTCAGGTGAATCATGAGGCTCCAGCAAGTACGTGGCCTTTCCATCAGAGAAAACACCACTAAGGAAGGGGTGCAGAGAAACACCAAGAATAGAGTGTATCAGTCATAGATATTAAACATCCAAGCACCCACCACTAGGCTCTGTAACATGGAAAAAAAATTTCAGTCCATACTCTCCAGCCAGCATGGTTAATGATCATGCTGGCTGACAGATTCTGAGAGCTATACTCCAAAAAGTTAACTGCCTACACTCTGACATTAGGAATTGATTAGGCTTCTGGCACTAGTTTGACAAATAATGTTTTATATCAAAATACAGGACAGGATCCCTTTCACACTACAGAAGTAATAAGGCCATGATTCCACTATAATTGCCATGACTGCATCCTGTGAAATGCTGGAGTCTGTAGTTTGAGAAGGCAGTAGAGCTCCTTCTAAGTACCGCTCCCTAAACTGCAAATCCCAGGATTTCATAGGATAGATATTGCCATGGCAGTTAAAGTGGTATCACAGTGCTATAATGTATAATAGGAAAGGGACTTAGGATATCCCAACACTTCATAGACCCTTAGGATTTACCAGGTAAATTACATTCCCAGATGTTAAAGAGACCTCCAGTTTGACTATACAAGCCCAGCAGTGAACTAATTTGTCAACACACACACCCCAGCACAACTCACATAGAGTGGCAATACTGAATTTAGTCTCCCAGTTGCAGTTATTATTTATTTAAAAATGTTTACACTACTCCTTCAGTCACAGTGGATTCCCAGATAGTCCATATCAACATAGCAAGAGCAAATACACTGCAATATAAAATAAATCTCAGCAATTAAATTGTAAAAATGTCCACATGTTGGTGTGTGAGGGTTTGTTTGAAACCTAGCTCCTCCTTTGATGAGACCTTCAACATTTGCTACTCACTGCAGGCCATGACAGCTGGACAGAGCAGCGAAAGAGTTTGCTTCTCCACGGAGACGGCCTTGATAGTAGCAGTGTTCCCCAGCACCCTGAAACAGAACATAAAAGAAGCATGGGGGCAAGGTTGTTTTCCAAAGTCTTCCCAAGTTCCATATAATATAGGCACCCCATAACACAGAGATCAGCAACTGGTTGCCATCCTGCAAGGGTTTCCAACCCAGAAACAAGAGGAATATGAGGAACAGGTGATTGCTGTAGCAGCAAGATATATAACTGTCGACTTGGATTGGGGAGAGGAAAGTTCTTGCTCACCATGCTCCACCATTTTCTCAAAAAGGCCTCCGTTAGCATGAATGAATACAGGCAATGCTTAGTTTCTAGAATGACAGGGGGAAGTCTCAGGCTTGCTTGGAAGATGCATAGCTGGTAGGGTTTCCCAGTTCTCAAGGCAAGAAAAAAAAATCTCAGGGCAAGAGCACTGACCTGAAAATACAATTGCATACCTCTGTGGTTGGACTACAGTTCCCATATGCTCTTAAAAGCAGTGCTTGATAATGTATTAAAACAGCTAGAAATAGGTGTGGTTTTTTTTCCTGTTCACTATAGAGCTTTGAAAACTTAATTTCCAGCCAGATAAATACTTTTTCACATTTCCAAAACACTGCTAAGATTGGTATTTATTATTTGAATTACATGCTCGGAGCACATCTTGTTGATGCTTACGCATCAGACTTAAAAATGTGAACAGAGGGAATCCCTAGATTTCAGATTTTGACCCTGAAATCTCATAGCCTGGGATGGTCCTGACCTGGCAGCTCTAATCACTGTTGGAGATCCTATACACTTTAGCATAATGTAAGTATAAACATATACAACTGCATGATCAATTGGACAACAGGCATCATGGCCTCAAGTCCCTCCATTGCACAGTGGCTAATGAGTTCCCCATCAGAGAAAGAGAGAGGGAGAGGGAGATTTGTGTAAGTAGCTACACTGGGGACCATACTTGCATAACCTCTATGAAGGCTCAACCGTATGTGTGTGACTGTTTTTATGCTAGCACAGTGCCCAAGTAGAATTCCATAGGGCTGTCATTCTTCACTAAATACCTTCTTAAAGGCAACAACAACTAATTTGATCAATTTTTCTCCCCACTGTGAGGAAATCTTCAAAAACAGTGCAATTTTCAAAGGCTGTTTGCAGTTCAGAACTTATTCTGTGCAAAGTTTGCACATGGTTGCTTTGTGCAGTGCTGCACAGGAAATATGAGTTTTCTGCTCAGAAAATGCTGTTGACTACAGAGAAAATCCTGTTTCTGTCCAAATCAACCATGTGTGAATAAATCCCCAATTACAGCATTTTCTGCACAAGAATTAATATTTCTGTGCTGAAATGTTTTTTTCTATGCAATATATCCCTTTTCCTGTACAGAAAATGCTATTTTCTACACAAAACAACCACATGGAAATTTTGTGCGGAATAAGTCCTGAACTGCAAAGCTTCTTGTCAGTCAAGGCATCTTCTCATCAGGTTTCTCAACACTCAAAAAACATTTTTTTTGCCATTTTTTGAAAATTTTTGAATTTTCTTTCAATCCCTAGAATTCCAAGCTTTGTCTCCTAACCAAAGACATACAGGCCCACCCTACACTAAAATGTAGACTTTTAAAATGTCCTCCGCATGCCCTCAGAAGCCTTGCAGACTTTATTTCACAAATCCTAGGGTTTATCCACGGCACTGCAGACAGGTTCTCGGGCTCAGCTTTGACAGTTTAAGCCCTGCAAGTAAGATTCAAATAATTATATTACCATCTCTGAGACTAGGATTTTCCACCGTGATTCTAATGCAAGCTTTGACCTATAAAGTCCTCTTAGAATTGAAGAAAACCCTTTTCCTAACACAAACACAGACAGCAGACTTAACTAAGTCAGATCATTTGCCCATCTAGCCAGCTAATGTCTACTCCAGCCCCTCTCAAGCTGGTGCTATTCAAACTTTTGGACTGTCCTCAAATCAGCTTCAGCCACCAAGGCCAAGCACTTCTGGGCAGATTTAGCCATCAGTTTCTGTTGAATTTTCCTCTATACTCATCAAAGGATGGCTCTGAGGGTTTCCCAATCCTTCAGATATAGTTTTAAGGGAAGGTTGTAGTGGGGGCTGGTCCCTCTCAATATTCCTGAAACATGGCACCTGTGGATCACCATTACGGTACTCAGATCTCAGGACCTGTATCCTCTCCTCTCATCCTCAGGGGAGACATAGGAATCTCAGAACCTGAAAGCTCAGGGCCTTGGATAGTCCTGACCTGGAAATCTTAATAACCACTGCTGAATACTGCCCAATTTTGGGGAAGTTTGGTCTCATTCAAGTGGGAGTAGCCCTGCAAAGTCTCAGACAGAAATCTTCCACAGAACCTTTTTAGATGTTATAAACCAAACTTTGGATCTTTTGCATACAGAAGCTCTTGCACAAACCAGAAACATACATGAACCTGCAGATTTACAGAAAATACTTTCTTCCACAATACCAGGTGAGGACAAAAGTAGTACATCCAAGTGGTTATGCTGGTTGGGGGATGCTGGCAGTTTTAGTCCACAAAAGTAACTTTTGAAAGCTTTAGATCTTGGAGGCTCTGCCCAGATGATAACTCAAGCTTTTGGGAACTGAATTTAATCTCCATGTGCTTTGGCATGCAATTTCAACTCTTTTCAGCTGGGAAGAGGTTTGCTGCTGTTGCTAACTAATTTTACAATAGAGGCATCTATGTAGAGAATGGATGGCTACTTAGCAGATATGCTGTTGCTTCACCCTGCATTGGGCAAGATCTTAGACTAGATCACCTCTTACACCACTCCAAATTTAACATTCTGCAGAAAAACCTACCATGCTGTGTGCAAATGGTTAAGATAAGATATAGGCTCATGCAGCAATAATAACACATCTGACTAATGATGTACTTCCCTGAGAAAGTGGACAGATAATAGAAAGATTTGTGGGCTTGCATTTTTTTTCTTTTTGATTGCCAGTCTTTGGCAAGACTTTTTTGGAATAATAAATGTGACAGCACAGATTGAGGGGTAATGCCTGCTTTGGCTTTCAGTCAGCAACCAAGGCACACTATTACCCACTAAGGTTAGTGGGACTTATTTCTGAGCAAACATGCATAGGATTGCACAGTTAAGCTGTTGTATTGGGCTTAAAATAGGCTTTCCCTCCCCCAACTTTTAATTCCTTCCTGGATGCATTTGGAATGGGATTCTTGTTATCAAGAACAGGGGTTTTAAAAAATTTCCATAGCACTCTGAATTTACGTAGAAACTTCAGAGAGAAAAATCACATTCCCCTCCTCCTGGGAAAAAAATAGACAGATCCCTACTCCAAGAAACTTACTCACCCATAGTTGTTGGGACAGGGCAGCAGTTCATGTATCTTGTCCTGTTCGTGCAGAACTTGGAAATGTTACTTTTCTGGATGACAATTCCTAGAATCCCATGGCCAGCATGATTCATGAGTGGGAGATGTTGGGAGTTACTAGTTCAGAACAGTAACGTTTCCAAACTCTGCATTCACATAAAGAGTGCAGAAGGACCTGTACTCTGGAAAACAAAGAGTACAGAAGTCTTCACCCCATTTTGCCTTGCTGTGTTATACAACATTAAACAGGTTTTTTTGCCCTAACCTGGCCCAGTGTCAGAAGTGAACCAGGCAGCAGAATGGCCATCAGCAATGGAATATAACAAGCTATCATGTTCGGCCAGGGAGAGCTGGCGGGAAGGAAAGCTTCATTTCTCAGCCTGACATGCTCCTATTTATGTAAAGAGTTGAACCTCCACACACATACATTTTGTACGTGAACATATGGGGGCCAGACATTTTGCAACAAAGAAGAAACGCCTCAATCCAGAACAACACGAAAGATACAGATTTATGTGTGTGAAATTCCATATATACAAGCAAATTTGGAAAAAATTACCATAAAGGAAAAAAGAAATACAATCTGTTTTACCACAGTGGGAAAAACTGTCTGATGCCCATTCAAGTGTCAGATGGTAGCTATTAACAGGCAACTGCAAGGCTTCTGTTCTGCCTTTTTCTGTCTTGTTTTCTCACTCTAAACCAGATTAGGACTAGACACTCCTTCAATCAGGCAATGTCTTCCAAGAGAAGACTGTCCTCTCTAAAATGGATACATGCCCTGCCACATGAACAGAGCATTTTCTATAGGAACCGAGCTTTCCCATCCTGTACACTTTGGCCTAAATTTCAACAGTGGGGGAGACAACAAAGAAAAGAGTGTAAGAAAGTCACAGGAGTTCATGGAGAGGACGACCATCAACACACAAGAAGCTGAGGTCTTCCCAAGGTCTGAGGTTGGAACTGAAGCAAGGTAGGGAGAGAGCCTGCGCTATTTAAATTACTTTCAAATGGAAAGGGGAGCATAAAAAGGAGGAAGGAAACAGAAAAAGTAGCATAAAAAGGAGGAAGGAAGAAGAAGAAAAAAATGAAAAGGAAATGTGGCAACACCTTTAAGAGTAACTGGTTTTCATTTTTGCCTGAGCTTTCATGGATATGAACCCACATACTGCATTTGAAGAAATGGGCTTATATCCACGAAAGCTCATGCAAAAATAAAAACAAGTTAGTCTTAAAGGTGCTGACATATTTCCTTTTCTTCCCCCCTCCTCACCCCCACTTTCTCCTTCCTTCCTGCTTTTTATGCTGCAAAAGACTAACATGGCTGCTTCTTTGAAAGCAAAGATAGCAGAGATGGAAGAGCCAGGACATGTTGAAAGAGAGGAGCTGAAAGCGAGAGTCAAGCAAGGACATGGAGGGAACTTTAAAGCTAAGGACAACAAGGATTTTTTTGTTAAATACAGAAGGGAACAGGAACCTGGTCAAGGGATTTAAAGAAGGGCACTACATGGCATGAACAACAAGAGAAGCAAATGAATTTGGCACTGGCCTCTGAGTTCTGGATAATCATAGCTAGAGGAAATAGAAAAGCTAGAGAAAGAAAAGTTGGAAGAGAGCAGTTGGAAGAGAGAAATGACTGAAGAATGAGCCCAGGATGTACCCTGTAGGGCAGATTTTCACTTGTGTACAGGCAGCCTTCCCCAACTTGGCACTACAATGTTCATCAGCCCTGGCTGGTATGGCTATAAGGGTTGGGGATGCTGGGAGTTACATAGTTTGGCACATCTGGAGGGTACTGGGTTGGGGAAAGCTCTCAGACTAGACAGATATATGTCAAGCCTTGGTGAAAGAACAAATTTTCAGAGATCAAAGAAGAGAGAAATATCAAAAATCAAGCAGGCAGTGGACCAGTGGATATCAAGAGACATAAAAAACAAGGTATTACATTTTCCATGAAATGTTGGATGCTATCATGTGGCTGATGAAGGACATGCTAGCATGTGTGGCTTCTAGCCAATGTGCACTTGCAGGTGGGGTGGTA
The DNA here is from genome assembly GCA_948474755.1 of Ctenosaura bakeri. NCBI lineage: Eukaryota > Metazoa > Chordata > Lepidosauria > Squamata > Iguanidae > Ctenosaura > Ctenosaura bakeri. The sequence continues at coordinate 83,122 of CAOLHI010001027.1, read as the reverse complement.
CAGAATCAGGGACCAGCAGAGAGATAGGCAGAGGTACCCTCTGTTCGGGAGGAGGCATGCCAGCCTTTTCTCTGGTCTCTCTCCTCCACCCTTCTATGCACCAGTTCATGTGTGTCTCTGTACAGGCTGGTGTTCAAGGGTTGCTGCAGTGTGATAGGCAAGGAAGCTGGCCAGTCAGCCAGCCCCCTCCCACTCCTTCTCATGTCTATTTATAGTGTGGTTCAGGTTAGCTCAGCTGGGGATGGGGAAGCCGGAGTTCACTGCAAAGCAGGGGAGCAGGCAGCAGCAGTGGTGGCAATGGGGGGGGGTGTCCAAAGGGACTCAGAGGATCTGGCTGCAGTTGCCTGTGAGTATGTCTGACCAACCATTTAGCAAGCACTTAGCATTATTGATGCTCTACTTGTGAGGCGCTCATTTGCGCCAATGCCTGGCTTTGCGAGCAGGGCTATTTCTGGAGTGCCCATTCATTCTTTTTCAGACTCAGCGTCTGTAAACCACCTCTTTGCTTCAGCAGCTACAGACAGCGAAAGAGGCCCTCCTTCCTGCCACAGTCTTTCTCCTGCCCCACCCAGATAGCGCCATTCATGTTTCACAGGGCATGAGAAGGCAGAGATATAGCCTGGAGCAACAACACACCAGATAGACCAGGGCTTTGTGAGAAAACGGGCCAGGCACAACAAGTTAATTAAGATATATGCAAAGGAAGAGGGAGAGAGGGGAAGGCAAAAAGAGGGAGGGAGAGGGGAGAAGTCCTGGGTCTCATCACCTTCTGATTAAGTCAGAAATCCTGGTGGTTAATCCCAGCTACAGAAGACTCATTGCATTGTTGAATGGCGTGTCAACACATAGGTGATTCTTATTAATTCAGTGGGTCTACTTTAGTCATGACTAACAATAGGGCCATTTCCACTGTACATTGTTATGGTGCTATTATTCCATTTTCAACATCCTGTGGAATTCTGGGTCTTGTAGTTTACTGAGGCCAAAGAGCTCTTTGGCTGACAATTCTAAATGCCCCTCCCTAAATTGCAATCCCCTGGATTCCATAGGATGTTGAAAGTAGAATAATAGAACTATAACAAGGTTAGTGTAAAAATGACCTTTGATTTAGGCCTCAAAAGCCCAGCCTCCTGAAAATGTAAGATTTGGAGGCCCTGGCTATGGTTAGCAAAGAGGAAAAGGCACACTACACATGCTCAGAGAGGACACTGAGCAAAGCCCCCACAGCCTGTCTCCCTTACCATGGTCTGGCTGGCATTTCCATCCTGCCCAAAATGACGTTCCACATAATGTGAAGAGAGCAGGTGGCTGAGGAGAGAAAGAGAAAGAAACATGAAGACCACCAATGACAGATGAGACCACACTCTATTCCTACCCTCCAGCTTCCTGTTCCCTTCTTACAGAATCATACAGATTGAGGAGAGCGAGACTCTGATGGACAAGTCAATCATTGGAGAGTTCCAGTTTTGGGAAAAAGCAAGATATAAATGAAGATAATAATAACAACAACCACTACCAAAGCGAAAACCCTCACCACTTCTCTAGCAGTACTTTCCTATCATCATTTTGCCCATCCCCTTTTGCTTAGGCTGGCTCCTCTCATCTAGTCTCTAGCTGGCAATTTTGTTGTATGCAGCAGCATTACCATAAGGAGGCTCAGTGGGACCCAGAGTCTAACATAACCCCTACTGTACATTCTACTTCCACTTTGGGCATCACACCTTTGACTCTCCTCCCTCTAGTTTGCCAGTGGCATCCTCTAGGTTTCTCTCAGCCTGGCTTTGAACCTCTATCTGAGCATTTCAGGCTAAGAGACTTGTACAAATGAAATACAATTGATTTAATTCAAGGTCAAACTAGATGATATATTTTTCAATGTTTTTTAAATAGTGGTATTCCTCCAAGTTGTGAAAGATGTCTGTTACCCACAGCACATGAGTTCCCTCACCTGTGTATCTTGCTTTTAGATTAGATGGCAGGTAAGCATAGGCATAATGTTCAAATCTAGTTGCTGAGGCACATCTTTGAGGAAATCCCATTGCAAAAGGAAAAACTTGTTACTCATAGGAAATACACATTCTCCTGAACATCTACTTTGGCCCTCAGCTACTGGGAACTGGGATTATCTCCTTGGCAAGTCTCATTTGTGAAATACATTTCAAGTGTGTGGAGACAGCTTGAGATTTACAGGTTGTGAGGGAAAGCCACTCTACAAATTTCTGATGGCACTATTTATTAGATATCCAGTATTCTTATTGGTTTATTTAGTATACCTCACCTTTCAATTAAATAACCTTCAAGGACACTTTTGAGAGACAAAGACACAGATACAGACAGACAGAACACAGCAAGCCTTGGTCCTCTGGCTACTGGCAGAGTGTTTCCCCTCTTACCTTTGTAGTCCCAAGGCAAATTCCAACACTGAAAATAGGGGCTAAAATGTATCCCAGATTAATTATTGGGGCATCTGGGCTCCCAGTGAAAACAAGCACTGATAGCAAGGGGTGAAACTCAATTACCTGACATGCTGGTGAATCACACAGTTTCTAGTTACAGTCCAAGACTGATCATCAGCCACCTCGTCTTACGGGTAACCTGGTGCCTTGAGCTTAATTTACTTTCAGGATAGAGCAGGGAGGGCAGAAATGATTCCAGATGCCCCATTAAATATTCAAGGGCACTCACCTAATCGCAGCTTTCAGAGAGTCTGCTGTATCACAGAACAGGAAGAGATAAAAACCACCACCTCCCACAGACACAGATATTCACACATTGTTGGTAACTACTATGGGGGGAAAAGCCAGATGTGTTCACAATATCACCGGTATAGAAGAGCAAATCAGTGCACACAAGCCCAGACATTCTCACAGTGTGGCCACAAAGCTGTTCACATGTTTATACATTATCCATCTGTGCATGCTCAGAAAACAGGCACTGATATTTACATGGAGCCCCAGCTCTGCAGTTGTGAACACACTGTCAGGCTCATAGTTTCACCCACAAGCTTGGTCACACATGTGCATACAAACACTCCTTTCATTCCATCACATTCCATCATCAATTATGACTGCAAGTGAGCTTCCATAAACAGTACCACAAATACAGTCATACAAAACCCACTAGCTTCTTGCATTATTTACACACAGAGATGCCTCAGCACCAACAACACACCATCACATAGTGCCATCCCTCCATGACAAGACATCTGTGCGATACATCAGATAATTTCATAGTTTGTGAGGTGCAGGGCCTACTTAGAATCAGGGCTCATTCAGAACCTGTTTTCATTGTCAGGACTGTGCTCCAGAATGTATGATCTCCTAAGAATGCCTCTGCCAATGCCTTGGAGCATTGGGAGAGTGACTTTCTCTCCACTGAGCAATCTTAGCCTGCCTGGAGTCATCTGAAATTAAAGGGCAAGGCAGGTAGAGGGTACAACCTCTTGGCATATTTATTCCTTGGCACTGGAAGTTCATTTTAGAAATTAAGAACTGTGGGTTTTGCTTCTTCTTTCTTCTTGATGCTTCAACTGACATCAGGGTTCACCAGTAAAGGAGGAGAGTTGTGCAGAATGACACAGGGCTCAGTGTCATGGCCACACAGCTAGTTTAGTCCAGAATAACCCCATAAAGATCAATAGGACAGTGATGGTGTAAATGTGTGATCCCCCTCCATAAGCAACCACTCCACATAATGCTAATCTATGTGCTTCCTCATACATGTACAGAAGCAGCTGAACATTTAGTCCCCCCACCTACCCCCACCCCACATACACACTTTCCTCAGAAGCCATAAAGAATACAAGGTCAACAACTCAGACACACATTCACTACTGCTCCAATCCAGTCAGGCTCAGTCACATGCATCCACTTAGCAAGCTTTAACAACTGCCTACCCAAAAACTCCCACCATGCACCAACTCACACATCTCCATGTGGAAGCTCAGCAGGCTTGCTGTCCCTTATAATTTTGGTGAATATACTCTTCATCCCACACCTGTCTTCTAGCAACAAGACCTTGAAGGGCACCCAATGGTTTTCTGTCCCATTGCAGATGGTAATTGAGAAGAAAAAACTAGGGTAATTTCATCATCACAAACTATTGTTGTACTTTATCTTAATCCTGAATTGTCACAGGCTGTATCTCTTGCATTTAATGGGTATTTGGATACACTGTTTATATTCTATTCTCTCTTTCTCTTTCTTTCTTCCTGACCATAGCCATATACTGCTTTCAACATCCTGTGGAATTCTGCGATTTGCAGTTTAGGGAGGGACCTTTAGAGTTCTCAGCCAGAGAGCTCTTTGGTTTCAGTAAACTACAAAGCCCAGAATTCCATGGGATGTTGAAAGTGGAATAATAGCACCATAACAGTGTAGTATGGAAATGGCCCAAGTGCTCATATGCATATGCCTAAAGGGTGAGGTTAGTATTTCACATGTCTGTTGAAATGGACACTAGTCCATTGAAGTTTATGCTATAATACATTTGTTCATCATTAAGGTGCTAGACAATGCTCCTTTGTTTTGAAAAAATAGGAGACCCAAATGCAAGCCTGTCTGAGAATCAACCTCCCACTTCAACAGAAAATTCATCTATACTCACACCCCTTCTAGAATTCTTGTTTCTATTCTCTTTATAACCTTAAGTGCAACTACGGCACCTCTATAGTTTCCGCATAATGTCTCACTGGTACCTAAAAAGACAGATTTCCAAACAGAAAGACAAAGTAGCTCAAGGAAACCCACTTCCTCACCAGCCTTCTGTAGACTCTGGTTCATGGGGTTCAGCATGGTGTTGAGAAGCAGGCATTTTGTTTATGCTCAGAAATACTCTTGCATATGTTATTCACATCAAGCGGCACAAATTTGAATAAAATCTATGAATTCCTTTGCATGATCAGATCCATGTTTGATTAATCCAGCACTGTTTCCACACATAGGGATGGACACCTATCTGTGCAGGGCATGTGGGTTTTAACATCTTGCCATTTACCCAGGATCTCTTAGTCAAGAGTTCTTCCACTGAATATGGGGGTCCCAAACATAATTAGGAGTCATAATAATTCATACACTGCTAATTTGTATCATTCTTTTTAAAGGATATCTGAATTAATGGGCATAACTTCCACCCCCCTTCCACAGCTTACCGTGTTCTGGAGACATCTGGGGCAGGTCCTCATGTTATCTCTACTAGGAGGGAAGCATGACAGGAGCTCAACCCTCCACACCAGCTGCCTCTGCAAATGGAAGAAGCACAATGGCACCGCCTCTTGCTTCCGTAGCACAGCCAGGTACTGTCCCAGGATGCATTGGGGCAAGAAACGCAGCCTTTGCACTTCCGGGACCTCTGCCTACCAGGTAAGTGTGGGTGTGCAGTGGGATGGTAGCATGATCGCCAGTCATTGACAGGGAAAACTCATCAATGATTTACTGCACGATTGCGCCACATGGGGATGGGAGAAGGATGGGACCCACACAACATCATGCAGAACTGTTGTCCAGGTCCCGTTCTACTCCTGTCCCTAGAGCAGGACGATGACATCCTGCAAAAAGGGCTTATGTCTGTTAATCCTGATATCTGGATGTTAACTACAACCTGCCAGAATCTCCTACTTAATATGGCCACTGGCCAAGTTGGTGAGGAGAGACTGGGAGCTGCACTCCCCAAAAGTAACTTTCCCAGCCTCTGATATTAATTATGCTTTTGTCTGCCCCTTCTGCATCTAATAGTATGGGTGTGAAAGAAAAATTGTTTCAACCAAAAATCCTTGGTCATTTCTGTTCTCCAATTATCCACCTTTTTCTATCTATATGATAATGATTTTTATACAGGGCAACTCAAACTAAACACAACTTTCTAAATAAAACCATAAATTTGTATAATGATATTCAGTGTTTACCATTCCAGTTCCCTTCTTAGAAGAAACTTAGACTTGATTTTCCTTTAGCTTTACTGCCAGCATTGTTGATGCATTCTCTGCCAGATTACTCCAAGATCTATTTCCTCACTGGTCAGAGCCAGTTTAGGAACAAGGTTTTGGTGTCCTGGTGCCACTGAGAGGCAGTTCCCTCATTAAGATCCAAGGTATCAACAAGAGGAGCACATGATGCAGCTCTAGCTAGCAATGCTGTCTCATTCCATTTTGCCACCTAAGGTAGAGCAGCAAATGACTATTTCTTGACTATTTCTGGTCAAGATCTTTTGGCATCTATGGCAGATCACATAAGTACCTCTTCTCCACCCAACAGTAAAAATACGTTAATAATAAATTAAATGCCATCAATGTGCTGCTCTGTCATGATAATGAAAATCAGCTGCCTTAGCTGGCTGCCTCATTCTGCCTCATGAGAGGGCTCTGTGTTAGACAAAGTGTTCTACTTCCCACGTAAAGCAGAAACATCCAATATGAACACATAAAATTGCCTTATCCTTGAATGAGATCATTGGTGCCCCTTGCTCAGTACTGCCTATACTCACTAATGGTAACTCTTCAGGGTCTCAGGCAGGGTTTTTTGCTACCTTGCTACTCAAGATCCCATTAACTGAAGCTGCTAGCAGTGGCAGCTAGTGGCTTCCATACGACTGAGACATTGAACCCTAGCTCTGTTAAAGCTGGTAAATACCTAGGCCCTTTCCACACGGCATTTTCCATGTGAAAGGGTGCCTGGAGTGTTGTGCGATTGTGAAGAGCGATGTGCACAACACACTCACAATCGTGCAACACTCCAAGGGCCGGCAGGCGCCGATCACGTCTTCATTTTTGGCTAGAAGTCAAAAACGGTACGCGATCGTGCATTGCTCCCGGGCCCTGCGTGCACTTACCTGGCATGCGGAGCCTCCAGAGCTGCGCCGGTTGCGCTTCCTGGCCTAGCGCAGCCTGGGAAGGTCCCAGGATGCACTGCAGAAGGAAGAGGCAAGGTTCTCGCACAAGCAGGGAGCTCATGCGGAGCCGAAGGACCCCAGACGTGAGAGCCTCTCACCAGAGGCTGCTCACGCGATCCTCACACCCCAGCACCGGAAGAAGGTAAGGTGTGGAAAGGGCCCTAGAATGGATTCCCCACCTCACCAACTGGCACTGATTGCTAGGGATTTATCCTGGATCTACGGGCCTTAGTGATCTCCCATATTAAAGGCAAACAGACTTCTGGGTTCTTGGAAAACTGAGATATTACAAATATTTAGCCTAGCGTTCTCTGTGCTGTGGCCAGAGCTCAGAAAATATACTTTGAGGGAGTACAACTCCAATAATCAACAAGCCAACCTATCTAAGCTCAGGATATGAGATAATTCTTTGCTATTTAGAGTATGGTGTGTATGTGTGCATGTATATATTCCCCTCCTTTATCTATAGTAATAGAGTCCCTGAAGCAATACAGTACCACCCAATTCTGCTGACACTCCATCTTGGCTCTATCTATCTGGATTGGCTATTCATGACCACAGAGTCGCACACCAGTTGTGGCCAGTGCCTCCACATACACACTCTCTCTCTCTCTCTCTCTCACACACACACACAAACACACAGACACTCCTACACTCAAATCTGAAAGAAAGTCACCATCACAGAGAATACTTACTGGTTTAGTTCAAGGTCCAAGGTGAAGGCTGAGCCAAAGGCATGGATGAGGAAACTCACCTGGGCCAAATGTATAACCTAAAGGGAACAAAGAGGGACATCAATGGGTCTTTCTGTGGTATTTGCCTTTAGTTAAGAGTACTGGCTGCATATCTCTTATACATGTTATATTAATACTTACAGGGTTGTTCAACAACAGCATTCAACAGCGTTGCGTTGTAAATCTAAGGTATCCAACAGTAATAATTTCTTGTTACACTTGCTTGCTTTGCTTCTCTTTACCCCTCCCTGTGTTGTCTCTCTCCTTGTTGAAATACAGATTGCAAGTTCCTTGGCACAGAGATGGGTGGGATGGGCTCAGAGCTTTCCACCAAAATTACCACCATTTACAACAGGGGTATGCAGATATGATGTAATCACAAACAAAAGAGTGTGTTTATATAGAGTGATTTTATCTCCATCATTGAGAGCCCCACACTACACATCTAGTTTTAAAAGAAAAAATGAACAATAGAGCCTGAAGTCCAGGTGACTTTGAGCTTCAATACCTATAATTTTTAAAATTGAAATAATAGATTTCTGGATGCCAGTAACAGTTTCCAAAATGAATCTTGCTTATGAACTGAATAGGGCATCCATTGCAAGGAAGCACTGCATGTGCCAGTTCTAGATCAACAGCATGCTAACATGGCCAAATGACATACAAGGTCAAGGAACAAGCTGATGCCTTCTCTGGAAGGGAAGGTAACGACAAATCCTTCTTCTAGCAATCTCACTAACGTGGAATACCAATTGGGCATGCAGGTCTTGGTGAGAATGGAGGAAGCAGAACAAAGGGAACGGACAGAGTTGATATTTTGGGACTTGCTGGCTATAAGAGCCAGCGAATGCACACACAAACTAATGGAATCATGGAATCATTTTTGTTTTCTAATGTGTATACTGGAATTTATTGGACACACAGGATCTACATTTTAGGATAAAACCCTGTACATGTCTATAAGGAAGTTAAATGCATGCAGGTTAAGGTAAATATGTATAGGATTTCATCCTGAATGCCTTACAGAACTGTACTTTGCAAGGAGGTGTTTAGATCAGCAAAGCGTGGTAAGGAAAGAGAGAACTTGGATTTTCCTCTTCCTAGCTTTTATGTGAGATCTCTCTCTCTGTCAGGCAAATTGATTTTTCTTTCCAGAGCCAGAAGTGTTGGTTGGTATTCCAGTCTGAAGCTTTCTATAGAAGTCAGGATGCTCACAAAATATTCTGTGACATCAAAACAACTTAGCCAATAGCTGTAGTTATATGAAGGAGGGCCTGAAGACAGGTAAGGGGCAGACAAGTGACAGGCAGTGCCTAAAATCTTTGGATGTTTCCTTATGGTTGAACATATGTGTAAAGTATTTGGGTTCAGAAATTGTTTTTGTCATGCCAAGGAATGTATGAAGTAATAGAACAATGAATGATTCAGAGCATATGTAGAGGGCAGTTACCTGACTAAACACACTCTCTCTGTCCACCACTGTGATTATGGGTTTCCATGTCACAGGAAAGCTTCTGCTTCTCTCTCTCTCTCTATCTTTCTGTCTCTCGGGAATGAAGTATATATAGCCCTCTAGAACAGAGACATGATGTCCAGGGAAAAAACCCAGAAACATTTGGGGAACTGCTCCCTTTTTCTTGATTTTTTTCCCCTGCAGCTATTTTTTTTCTCCAGGAGAATTTTTTTTAAAAAAGATTATCAAATATTTTCTTTCAGAATGATGAATAAAATGTTTAAGACAAGACGTTCACATGTTTACTACCTCGAAATTTTTCTAAGATCTCTGTGTAAGATAGCATCTGATCGTTACAGTTCCTAGTTTGTTTGTTTTTCTTTTTTCTTATTTTTGATGAGAATGAGTGTGTTATGCCTGCTTGACACTTTGGAGAACTAGTGGAGGCAAATCAAAGAGGTTATAGTTCAGGTACTCCTTACTGTTCAGAACCTTGTAGCTCCATTTGTAACAACATTTTTAAAAGTTCCATTTGTGATTATATTTTAAATAAACTGCACTTTTAATATATCACCCATGATTTTTTTATGCCAAACCAAGTTACATATGATGTATTTATATATAATGCATTTACTTTCAGTCACTAAAGGGTGCTAATGCTGTCTTTTTCTATTTTTCTGCAAACCGTTTTTGCCCTTGAAAAATTTTCCCCTCATGGCTTCAAGACATATAGAAATTTTACATATCTACCCTAGAATAGGAACTGATGTCATAAAAAGTCACCAGTAATTTGACTAGATCAAGACAAATGTTAAAATATGCATGCTTTTCATACTGAGAGATATACTGCTAATAAATATGGAAGTTCCATTTGGATGCTAACAGTTTCTGGTAGACCAGTCCTTTAGACCAGATCTAGGCCACCTTTGGCCTTCCAGATGCACTGGACTACAACTCCCACAATCCCATTGGATATGCTTGGACTACAACTCCCATAATCCACAATATTTTTGGCTATGATAATTGGAGCTGATAAGTGTTGGAGTCCACAATGTCTGGAGCACCAAAAGTTCTCCATCCCCCTCTCTCCAATGTGAGGAATTTTTAAAGCAATAGTAGTATGTCCACATGGGCACCCATCTGGCTTTTGGACACCCAGCGGAGAAAAATGGATAAGTATAATTGAATCAATGAACTGTCTTCTTGCAAGTTACTGAAAAGCAAAATGATTTGAGATTGCAAAAGAATACCCAAATATATATCTTTTGCAATCTCAAATCATTTGAGTTTTTAAACCAATTTTTCTAAGCTTTGAAAAGACTTCTAGGGCTTTTTCTTCTTTTTAATTCAGGTATTTTCTGATAATGGATGATACAAATTGCTAGGATATTGATGTGTGTACATGAATTAACAGCTCTGTATTGACTTCCTCCTTTTGAAAAAGGAAGGGAAAATGATTTTCACCATAATCTGAATGTCAGGATTACAGGTGGTACAGAAGCTTCCATTCATGAACTTTCTGAGTAGGTAAAAGTATACACAAGAACTTTTTCTTTTTAAAAAAATGCCGTGCTGTCATCCCCTTTAAAGCCTTCTAAGCCAGTGATTATCATCACAACCTATGGCACAGTGAGTTCCATAAACTAATCATGTATTTTTCCAAGCACATCTTTTTGCCTTCCCAGAGTTCAAGTAATCTAGGATTGCTTGAAATCTAGCATTGATTTCAAGTAATCTAGGGCCAAATGCCAGCACTAAAAAAGGAAGGAAGGAAGGAAGGAAGGAAGGAAGGAAGGAAGGAAGGAAGGAAGAGAGTATAAAGTCAATCCAGCCAAGGAAGTAACCTCATACAAAGCCTAAGGACAGGCAAGTGTTGTCTATGATCTTGGCAGAAAGGTTGGCATTGAGAAGAGAGGGTTGCTGGAGAGACTGAAGGAAGGACAGCAAAGTAGTCAGCAACCTAAAAGGTTTTGGGACTGAGCCCTGGCTCAAATTAAGCCCTGCTCAAATGCTGGAGCAGCAAATTGGACTAATGCAATTTTTGGCTGTATAATGGAAGAGAGCAGGGACGACACAAGAGTGACTAAGACCAAATATGAAGCGTACTCAAAACATTAAGGCTACTTCTGGTTTTGCTGTTATGTCCTCTCCCCCTCCCCTTTTGAAGGTGGATGAGAAAGGGAATGCTTAGTGAAGTTAAAAGAACATTTTAAGAGCTGAATAGCAAGATTTCTAGGGCAAAACAGAAGGAGCTCAACATAATTAGATGCAATCAAAAAATGACAAGAAAGTAAGACAGTTTGACTGTAATTCTAAAACACAAGGAATATATTTTAATAGCTTTACATATGGATTTAAGGGCCAAATATGGCCTCAACTTCTCCCCATTATCCTTCATTAATCATGTACACATATAGGTGGATTAAAGCGTCTGGGGCACAGAAATGAGATGTGTGGTTGACGGACCTTGGGACCCCGTGGCAAGCACAAGCTGTTGTAATTTAGAATAGCAATTCTGAATCTAGCATCTGAATTAACACGACTTTCTAAAAGCATTTGGAAAAAAAACAGTGGTGTCATTTGGCCAGTTTACATCGGTTCATTATGAATCCGTGCAAACCCACAAAATAACAACATTGAGTTTGCTAAATGGTCCCTGGGCAGGCATGCAAAGGAAGTTATGGAGACAGCGAGGTCATACCCTGTGAGGCACAGTGCTCTTGTGCATGAGCTTGGCATTGGTTCCTTAACACAACCCTTGGCATGTCGAGTCCTGGCCGCATCAAGTAGCTCCTCCCTCCCTAAACTGGGGGAGGGGTTTGGAATTAAAATTAAGTTTTTGCACTCAGATTAAACTTGGGTCAAGTGAAGTGGGCAGACCTTCAAAAAGAAGATGCTGCGAGGTGTGAAATTATAGAGGATTGTTGACTGTTGACAGTCCTCTTTTCACACAAGTTATACACTGTATCCTTTACATTTAGAGTCATGTGTTTCCTTTATTTAATTCCAACTTTTTCCCTAGTATTCCATTCATTTCATTAATTATTTCCTCCCAAAATCTTTGCGCCTTACAACACTCCCACCACACATGTATGCATGTGCCTTGGTGGGAGAGAGGGAAGGGTTAAAGCAGTATTATACTTACTGGGCAAATTAATTTGTTGATTGTGGATGGTGCATCAATCATTTTGTATTAATTGTTAGTTTTTTTGGGTTTTTTGGAATGCATAGCAGTGTTACAAAGAAATAATAAATAAATAAATAAGTTAAATAAGTTTTTTTTTTAAAGTATACACCGTATTTTCACAGTGGTGAAGTGCACAGATGCCAAATTGAATGCCAAATTCCCTTTTAACTGAACTCGTAAATTCTGGTCACCAGCAAAACTGTTATTTTCTCCCTCCATCCCTCTCATGCCATTGCTGAAGCTGGACAGAAAAACAATGGGGATTGAATTTCTGCTGTGATAGGAGTGAGGAAGTGTACCCCTATGTTGTTGCATTGCAGAGCCTGTCAGTCTCAGCCAGCATAGTCAGTGATGAAGGATGATAGGGGGTCCCCTTTCCAGGCCATATCCAAATATAATTGAGGTGGGCTGCAGTGCTGCACACAAGCAAGAACCAGATGTTAATTATTTTGAATGACCACACTGGGCAACCTCCCATACCTAATATTCCTGAGTAAAGCTGGAATAAGAGGTGGGATAAGAGCACCAGTTAAAGAACAGGAAATAAACGAGCCCTTCTTGTAGTGGAAAGAAGTACAGTCCACATTTGTGGGTTTCACTTTTGCATATTTGATTATATGCAGATTATTTGCTCTCACTTCTGCCGCTTCCCTATGCCATTTTTAATCAGGACTGCAAGCCCCGTGAGACTGAGAAACTGCAATGAGGCTTGTGGGTCTCTCTTAAAAATGGTGTGGAGCAACAGTGGAGGTGGCAGTAAGCCCCACCAGCCAGCCACTTCTGCCTTGTGAAGGAACCCTGATGCCTCAAAGGAATCCACAGTGGATTGAATACAGTGATCATACTTTTTTGTGTGTTAAATGTGGTTTGGGAGGGCCTTGAGATATTTATGGGGGTTTTTTTCACTGTCACAGGGATCTTGTGCCCCTAACTCTAGTAAATGTGGAGGGATGACTATACACTGGCACAAGAATCTGCTGGGAGAAAGTGAGCGTATAAAATCCCCCCCCCAAAAAAATTGCCAAGGGAATGTGAACAAAGCAAATAGAAGAGTTCTAGGTGTGAGCAATTTTCAATGTCTTACTCTTTGCAATGCTAGAAATTTGGGCACTGATAGAAAATTTCATAGGGGGGCAGAATTTTGCCCCCTCCCCTATAGCTACACTTCTGATGCTTCTGATGATATCAAGTCATTCAGAGGGGTGAAAACCTAACAGAACTCCAACATGCTCCTGAAAGACCTCTTCACCCTGGGTGAACGGGCAACAAAATGGCAAATACGGTTCATTGCAAATCACATTAAAGCAAAATCTCTAACTTTACATGCATGCTGACGGTGTTTGAACTGGTGGTAACTAACTAGGAAAGAGATTTTAGGTTACAGTAAACAGAAGCATTCCTGCATGCTTTGTTAGGCTGATCAGGCTAATTTAAGTTGAGAGGTTGCCACAGTAGGACTAACTGCTCATATAAAGAGGTCCAGTGTGAGTTATAACCAGTGTCTTTTGCATCCCGTAATTCCATGCACAATATGAGATGCATTGTTGCATCTCTCCCATTTAGCCCGCAACATGAAACCAAATACAAGAATATAACTTTCATGGTTTCCAGATGCAACTTAAAAGTACACTAGCATTTCATTAAAACTGTGGTAGTGCTCACTCCTACTTCTCTTTTGCCCAACTGGTACATTTCAAGCCCTCATTATGGTACACATTAAGTCAAATGTTTTCCTTCATAACGTGATGCTTCTGCATCCAGGACAGATGTACTTTTGCAAATTCTCCTTTGCCCCATACTTTACTGAAAGTAATGTATTAATAGTCTACCCTGTTTAGAAGTAAGCCCTGTACACCATAAAATAATAGTTCCTACTTGCAGCTTCTACCCTTTTTATTTTTTAAGTGTTCAGTTCAGGATTAGTTATGAATTTGCTGTTATTGTTGTGTGCCTTCAAGTCATTTTGGATTTATTGTGACCCTAAGATGACCCTATCACAGGGTTTTCTGGGGCTGAGAGTGTGTGATGCACTCAAGATCACCCAGTGGGTTTCCATGGCCAAGCAGGCAATCAAACCCTGGTCTCTAGGTTGATAGTCCAACAGTCAAACCACTACACATGCTGGTTCTCATTGATGAATTTACCCTCAGTTAATCCATTCCCATGGTGGAGCAAAATTAATTACAGTTGACCCTCTACATTTGCTAGGGTTAAGGGTGCAGGGCCCTCACAAAAGTGGAAAAAGTGCAAATATCAAAATGTGTGTGTATCCATGGGAAGGGGCTAAGACATGGTGGGGAGAGTAAGTCTCCCAGGGTCCACATCAGATCAGGGAAAGGAGAGCAAAGAGGGACAGGTCTGCATAGTGGTCCTTGGATGTGTGGGGTTATCAGGAAAGGTTTTGTGGTGCTAAGAAACTGAGTTGTGAGATATCCTTAGCTGGCCGGGCAGCAGCTGTAGAGAAGGAAGAGGACCAGAGTTGGGTTTTTAAAGGGCTGCGTAGCTGATCAGAGCTGCTGAGGGGGAAGGTTCCCCCAGAAAAGAAGTGCCTGAGGTTGGGGGGCAGAGGCTGGGAAAACCTGCAAATAATCAAATTTGTGAAAGTCAAATCTGCAAATGTGGAGGGCTGATTGTACTAGGTTAATATCTTATCCCTTTTATAGCAAAAATAAAAGGAAACAGTAATCAACCCTGCTCCTAATCAAGGAATAAAATTAAGGGACACATCACCTGAGCCACTCTGAACAGAAAGAAATATGCAGGGAGGAAGCTTTTAAGTAAAGGTACAATTGTTCTTAAAAACTTCAATTGTACTTTCCAACAGACTAATCTTTTCTTGCAAAAAAATTAAATTAGAAAAGTGTCAACACGAATCAGTTTTTTAAAAAGTGGAAAGCCTACGCTGTACACACTGGGGCTCAATAACCCTTCAATAATATGTGTACACCTGAAGGAAGGAAGGAAGGAAGAGGGCCAATTCCAGAGTAAACATTTCTAATTAAACTAGAATATTCACAGAAACATTTCTATCTTTATTCTTCACATTTTATTTATTTATCCATGCATTAAATTCATTTCTTTCTTGCTCTCACAAAGTGCAATACAGGCTTGCCCCACTTATCTGACAGGTTAGGGACTAGAGCACTGTCAGAAAACGGAATTGGTTGAAAATTGGAACCAATGTACTATACTGTAGGGAGCATGAAGAACTTATGGAGGCTCTCTTGTTACTGACCACATGCTGCTTACAAAGCTGGCTTGGCACCTTTCCCCCCATCTTAGCTCTTTTTCTAAGCAGTGTGCATGCACAGGTGATCCCAAGCGAGCCTCCACAGGCAAAAAGAACTGATGAAGGAGCAAAACTCCCATCCAGTTAATGGAACTCATCCTTAATTTGAAAGTGACAAAAGAACAAGTCGTCAGACAACAGGGCATTGGAAGTCAGAGGCTTCCTGTAGAAGGCTGTCACAATGTTGAGCAAAGTATACCCTAAAATACCTTAGAAGGATAGTCCTCTCAAAGTATTTAAAATAAAATAAAATAAAATACCCTAAAGTATTTCCTAGCCAAACACTGTACTACATACAATTACGAATTCAATAGAACCCTACCCTGTCCAGCCTTATCAGAAGATGGAAAAGTTTTTGTTTTGGATTACAGCTCTTACAAGATCTCAGCCAGCAAAGGCCTCTGCTGGCTGCTGGATTCTGGGAACTGTAAGCAAACAGGCAAATTTTTTGAGAAAGCAAAAATCTGGTCCTGGAGAAAACAACCACCCTACAGGCACTAGGAAGGAAACAGTAATCTCAAAAGAGAACTGATGGTTTGAACCACCTCCCCATGGCTGGCTGTGCTTGCAGACATTGTGCTGTGCTCCCCTCCCCACCATGTGCACACACACACCTCTATCCACCACCAGCAGCAATTCTACCTTTGCTCCCACCTTGGCTGAGCGATTATCTTATTCATTATGGATGAGATCTTCTGCACACCTCCCATTTAATCTATCTTAACACTTGCATACACCCACAGCAGAGAGAGTTTAATGGAATCCATTAAAGAGGATTTGAAGAAAAGTGGGGAGAGAATGCCCAGAGTGGAAACATTTAGAGGTGGATCGTTCTGAATAGGAACTTTGTGGAGAGGGCAGGAAGGAAGCCCACTCAGCAATACCTTGCTGACCTTTAGGCCTCCTGGATCCCAAATTTCTATGACAATTTTTTGCACCCAAAGAGGCTCATAAGATTCTGTTTTATACATTTTAAATACATACAGTTTCAATTCCACAGGGGGAAAAAAGCCACAGGAAAGATTTTGTCCCCTTTTCTGGAATATCACCCAACTTCAATAACTAATCCAGCAATTCAGGGGCCCTAAACCTTTTAAGCTCCTATTAAGAAAACAATCGATAGAAAAGTCAGGTGATCCAATTACGGATCTGTCACATCTCATCTCGGTTGGCCCTAAGCCAGTAACTTTCAAACTGTGTGTCATGAAAGAACTGTTTGTGTACAATGAGATATTGATCAAAACATTAAACGTCAAGGTAAACCCAAAGCACCCATTCACAAAGGATGCTGCCTAATGCATCTCTGTATGATGTACCACTCTGCCCTTGCTTTCTTCTGTTAGCCTGTGGAGTTTGCACTTCAGAAGGGATTTAATGATCTCATCTCAGCCAATACCAAGATATACAGAGTATTCACCTGCCCTTGAGAGAAGCTGCCTGTTACGTATGTCCGTCAGTGACTACTCTGGGGCTGACTCCATCTAGCCAGGAAGTATTCTCCAAAGAGAGACCCAGGGAAAACAAAAGACACCCAGACTCCCCTATGAGGGCGGAATATTTTCTTCTTTACTTTTCTGGATCCTGACTATGGCCGTTTCCACACTAAAACATTATAGTGCTGTTATTTCACTTTCAACATCTTACGGAATCCTGGGGTTTGCAGTTGAGGGTCAAACCCCAGGATTCCATAGGATGTTGAAAATGGAATAATAGCACTATAACAGTCTAGTTCAGAAATGACCTATATTTATGGAACTTGTTTCCCATTCAAATCAGTGTTCCACCCTCACGCGTTTGCTAGCTGATTGCTTTCAATTTATAGGAAACAAATTCATTTTATCCATGGCTCCAGATTATCTTTCAGATTAGCTGTTGAATGAGGCTGTGAGCTATTTTGTGCCCAGTTTTTTTAAATGGTTTTTCCAGTCGTTCTCACACACACTTACAAATGCTCACAGGTAGCTGTTTGTGGCAAAAGGGCAGAATCCATCTTTCCTTATATTCTCCTAATCTTTTCTGCACTTCTTTTTTGGACACCCCTCTTCTTTTGCTCCCAAATTCCCTGTATGGAATTTGGAAGGTTTTCAGAAATAAAACTCACGTACTCTAATGCAAGAAAGATATTTTTTCTTGTAATTTTCAAACACTAGATGCACTGTATCCGAAAAAGAAATAAAGAAAAAAGGAAGAAATTATTTTAGCAGACAGGAACATTTGAGTTTTGTGGGGAAAAACCCAAAAAAAACCCCATAACTATTCTAGCAAATGGGACCCTTTTTTAAAAAAAATTGTCAAACTCTATCGTGCTACATTAACTGTAGAAAAAAAAATAAATGGGGAAGGATTGGTTTTAGCAGATAGGAAACTGGTAAATTTCCAATGATGTGCAAAAGCATAAAAAGTTGGCACCCACAGCCCACATCATTGCACACAAAAGGGTTGCCCAAATCAGAACAAAATGAACTACAGCAATAGATGGATACATGGACTTGGAGAAATGTTCCAAGATGGAGAAACATGTCTCACTCAGCTAAGGGGTAAAAAAGCGTGGTAATCGACAGGTATTACCAGGAAATACATTGGGCAAGACAAGACATCACTTAGCTCTTGCAAATATAGGCAGTCAATAGAGCAATGAAAACTGCCATTTCCCAGCACATTTAGCTAGTCTGGATCCAAACACTGATCACAAGCATGGAAACATATAAGGCTCAACAGGGAACTGGGAGGCAGCTGTCCCACTAAAAGACTAGTTCTCTGGAAAGCAACTTGGGGTGCTTCCAGACTATTAGAATTAGCAACCTTTGCATGTCAACACTAACTAATTTGTTGGCATTATGGTGACTTCTTGTTGTTTTTCTACCACCTCTTCTCACATGTTGCATCATTCTAGCCTGAAACCATTTTCTCTTCCTTCTCTATCCTTTCTTAGCCTGCATATCTGATTATCTGTGAGTTATAAAGAAGATTGAGCTTATTCTTTTTCTGCTAGACCCTAGGTAGGTATATGGGTGAGTGTAAGACTGGTTGTTGTTCAGTTTCTACCTTATCAACTGATTACTCTGCTCGAGAGAGCTATGATTAACTCTCACATTTCTCAATAAGCCGTTCATTATGCAATGCATTTGCAAGGCCCTCAAGCCTTTCTTCTAGGACATTGTGGCAGGAGAGCAGGGGTCAGGGGGTAGAATGTTGTCTTTCACCTTTTTCCAGAGGAAAAAGAGCCTTTTTCCTTTTTCTATCAAAGGAAGAAATATGGGATAATCGCACAATGACTTTTGTCTGGTAGCATGAGGAGTCCTACCATCTAGAAGCAGCATCCCATGTTTTACAAGAGGGCTGCTTTGCACAGGGAAAGCAGCCAAGGTTCCAAGTCCTGCCAGAAAGTTCCACAGCTGTTCCATTCTTTGCATTTCTTTTTCCCTTTGAGAGAGCTGAGTAGAGGCCCCCGGTTTCCAGCTGCCAACTTCCAATACAGCTGTTCTGGATGGATCCCACTTGTTACGAGAACAAATCTAAATTCAGTTAGGCAAGGAAGCCTTCAGAGGCATTTTGCCTGGTGCTGAGTATCTAGCACTCCTTTTGGAGTCACCTGTATCATTCACACTATTCCAGGAATGCTGTGCCAAACATTACAGAAAGCAAAAATGCTCCAGAGAGAGAGAAAGAGAAAGAGAGAGAGAGAGAGAGAGCAAGCAAGCTTAGGCAGCTGCATGTACCTGCCTGTTTCAGTGCAGCACCTTCTAAATATGTTGGACTACAACTCTAATCATTCCATCTTGCATAGCTGTACTCTCTGGAGGTGATAGGAGTTGTAAAACAATTCATCTGGGGGGCAGGAGCCTGAAGAAAGTTGCTTGACCACAAGAAATAATTTTTGAACAGCTTCCATTAAAGAAGGCATGAAAAAGGGCAAGAGATTCTAGAGCTGAAACAACGTTCGGCAATTATTTAAAACCCAGAGTACAAGAATATATGACATATGGCTTTTGAGATCTGGAATCTGATTGAGAATGCCTTCCTACATTTAACTTTCAAACCTGTTTTAAATAATAAAATGATACCTCTAGAAAGCGACACTAAAAATAACTCAAATCATATATCTCCATTCTTTGGAAGAAAGAGGAGCTTGTATTTCTGCAGTGTGCTTCCTGAGAGTATTTAGTGCGGAGGAAAATTGCTTGCATAATTCACCAAACCCCAACCAAAGCCCGTGGTGCACGTGTCATGAAGGATGGGATGAACCAAGGCCATTTCCACACTAGATTATTATAATGTAATTATTCCACTTTCAACATCGTACGGAATCCCACAGTTTGCAGTGTAGGGAGGGGCCTTTGAGGTCCCTCCCTAAACTGCAAACCCCAGGATTCCATAGGATGTTGAAAGTGGAATAATTGCACTATAACAGTCTAGTGTGGAAATGGCCTGGCTCCAAAACAGCAGATCACTTTGATGAATCAATCAGACCAAAAGGTCTCATCAACAAGATTTCAGTAGGCCAGGATAGCTACAGCCAATCTCTGTCATTCCTCCCTGCCTTGGCAGCTGGCCATTGCATAGCCAACAACTGTCCCCATTCGGCAGGAACAGTCCCTATTAATGCTCTGTTTTCTCACTTTTTCAGCTGCTCTTTTAGCCTCTGCTTGGAAAAGGTATATTTGGGGACTACAACTCTCAGTGGTCATGCTGGCTGTGGGATTCTGGGAACTGACATCCTTAAAGTAACGTTTCATAGCACTGACTCAATGCAACCTCTAGCCCAGTATCCTTTTTCAGCTGTGACCAGATGGATACTGCAGGATGGGAAGCTCATGTGCAGGACACATTAATCTGAATCCTGTTGGTCAGCACCACCTTCAGTGGACCAAATGTTGAGTCACTACATAAGTAAACTGAGTTGGTCTGTCCTGCTCGAGTCTAACAGTAGAATTCAGGCTCAAAGAAATAACTCCCTTTAGCCAATTGCTTCCCTGCAGCTACTGCCTTTAGGAGTATTGCTGCTACTAAATCAGAGCTTGAAAAGGTTACTTTTTGGACTACAAATCCCAGAATTTGTTAGTGCTTATGCTGGGTGGGAAAACTGTAGGTGATATAGACCAAAAGTTAACTTTTTCTAAGCTCTATACCAGTGGTTCTCAAAGTGTGGGGCAAACCCCCCGGGGGGACATGATAGTTGGTCAAGGCAGGGAAGTGTACTAAATGTTTTGGACATTAATTTATTACACTTGGCCCTTACTAACTCACATGATGAGGAAAGACTAAACAAAATATTTTTATTCATATACTATGTTGGGGAGAAGGGTGATGTCTGTATGCCGATGTAAAGGGGAGAATCACAGGGGTAAAAAATCTGAGAACTACTGCTCTACAGGACTTTTAAAAACTCACAAGCTTTTTGGATGCTCTTTAATAGCAGTTGTATTCTGTTGTCATGATATACAATATATCAACTGAGAGATTCACCCACTATGCAGAAGTTTGGAAAGAAATGCCAAGTACAGAAAGCAAAAGAAGCAGACAATATTATGGATGCTGGAAGGAAAGGTATCAGGGAATGGCTATTTGTTACATACCCTGAAGGATAATGAAATCATCTCTAAAACACCGAATTATTTGGGTAACCCAGCTTTCTTTAACTAGACCCTCTTCAGAAGTTTAGGGCTACAACTTACATCCATCTTCTCCTTGCAAGTTGTAGTTTAACACATCTAGAAGGAATCAGGTGAGGGATGGCTGTGCTGGAACACACATATGTTAATATGATTTAGTCCAACATTCTCCCAACTAAGTCCTTTCAGATACAATGGACAAACCTCTCCATCATCCCAGTACATCTGGAGGGGAGCAGGTTGGGGAAGCCTAATTGTTGTCCAGTCTCCTCCAATATGTCAAAGATTATTCACAAAGCACATCAATACTCTCACAGTCCCTGAAGCATACAAAATAAATTCATTTCTTTAATGCTTCAAACTTGGATATGTTGTGGTACATGTACGTAAGGAACTATATGCCCTCACAACAGCTAATTCATGGAACTCACTGCTATGAGACGCTGCAGAATGCTCAATTAAGATGAGAATAGCTAATTCAGCAGAACAGTGATATTTCTTCAGCTTCTCATATGAAATTTAGCCACCAAAAGCTTACAGATTCAGAGGAAGTCTAACAGATTTCCCCAACACTGAGAAGCAGCCAGGAATTTGGAATCTTGCTTTTAAGACGAATGAATTATTGGATGTGTTGAAGCTATCCATAATTCTGGGGCAAAGATTCTGTAGCATCTCAGCATAGCATAAATATCTGCCAGTGGAATTATGCTGCACTAGTACTATACAACTCTTGTACTGAATGCCACTGTTATTGTACAACTGTGATGTAAGTGGAATTCTGTTCCTATCTCCATCAGCTGAAATGTCCATTCCACTTTGTCCCAAAAAGTCACTCCACATGTGTAGTGCAACCTATGTCTGCATATGCCACCAACAGGATTCAGGCCTAGACCAACAAGGGCAACATACTCCCACTGCTCACTTTTTGATAACATTATATTTATTCTTCTTAAAAATTCTGTAGTGTCACTGATAACTGACTTTAGATATCCCCAGCCCCATGGCCTTCAGTCCTACTGGATGAGTAGCACTGATATTCAATTGATGGACTCCAACTTACCATGGGGAGGTTGCAATCTTACCAAAATTATCCAACTCTTCCCAGCTAATCCAGAACTAGCAGGCTTTTTGACCTAATTCAGCAGATCATGTTTTTTTAAATGTATGCTAAGTCAGAAGGCACAGCAATGTAAGACTGAATGGCAAAAGATTCCAAATTGTCATTCAGTCTACCTCATTTATAAATTCTGCTCTAGTAGGTCTTGTTTACCTTCAGTAGGTTTGCTCCCAGATGAATGGTGGTCTTGGAGGGACTGCTGGTAAATCCATAGAATCATGTTCTCTAGCCATTTAGTTTTAGCTTATTCAATCTTTGTTCATTTTTAAAAGGAAAATGATGCAAACAGCAGCAGGAAAAGTCTCACAATCAGCTGCTGATACAAACTGACAGCCTTTTCTAACCCAGGATGCTCCAAAGATTGTGTGTTGGCAGGAACAAATGGATTGGACTGCAACTCCCATCACTCACATCCAGTGCAACTTGTGCTATGTTGACTGGATATGATGGAAGCTATGGCTCAAAACATCTGGAGGGCACCACTGGGGGGAGTTGATCAAATAGTTTCATTCTTCTTTCCATTTATCACAGACAATATATGTGGAAAGCATTTTGATTTCACATAATTTGCAAAGCTTCCCTTAAATGTGCTATCCTATTATCTTAGGAGACTTTGGCAAAAGTAAAACTTGGTGAAAACAATATTAAGGAGGCCAAATACTGGGGAGAGGGAGATCAGCCGCAAATGTCAATGTTGCCCTGTTCAAAGTTGGCTACTGGCAAAAATGCACCATTAACTGATTTCCATTAATACTAGCCTCTTTCTCTCCTCGTGAGCTCTATCCTTTGTGGCACTCATTGGCCAGATGTTAAAAGAGCTGCCTACCTTCTGTCTCCAGATCTGACACATAACCCAGGCCAGGTGGCCATTCAGTCACCCCATCTCTTACTTTAGAGGCAAGACTATAGCTGTATTACACCATCACCCTTGACAAGAATGACTAAGTATGTTACTAATTAATTCTAGACAGATGTCACTTGCAGAAATTACATTCTTTGCAACTTCAGAGGTGCATCCCACAGAGAACTGACTGGCTGAGGTGAGCATATTCTTGGTTTGCTAAGCAAGAGCAAGACATTCCGTCCTCATCACCACTCAGACAGACAAATGCATCCAGATGTTCCTTCAGAGTGGTATAGTGGTTTGAATGTTGGGTAAGGGCTCTGGGATACCAGGGTTTGCATCCTTGCTCAGCCAGAGATGCTGGGTGACCTTAGGCAGGTCACATACTCTCAGCCTCAGAGGAAGTCAACAGCAAACTCCCTCTGCACAAAGTATGCCAAGAAAACCCTATGATAGGTCAGCATAAATCATCTTGGTGGCCATGAGCCAGAAATGACTTGAAGGCATAAAACAACAACAACAACTCCTTCAGAGCAGCAAGAGTGGTTGCAATAGTGCCAACAGAAATGCAGTTGAGCATAACCACCTCCATATAGAATTTCTTGGTTACTTCTTGGACAAATGCAAAAAAAAAAAGAAAAAAGTGTGCTAACAGGTCACCAGGTCTCACTGTGTCACCAAAGAAGAGGATCCTATTAAAAAGTTGGAACTTGTCCTTACCACCCAACCATAATGTGTGCATGCCATCTGGCTTCACAGAACAGCTTGGAGCCTGCTCTTTCCACCCACCCACCCCCACTTGAACACAAAGAGCCTGAGCGTGATGCCCTGGAAAGCACAACACAACAACAACAAAAGTACCTGAAAGGAGGGCAGAATGGCAACAGGTTTTTAGGGGTTTACTTACAGGGCTGCCTCCTTTTCCTTCTCCTCTTCCTCCCCCGTGGCTGTTGGGCTCTCTTCTCACCCTGGTGTCCAATTGAGGCTTCTGGATTTCTCCCCCAGAACTCTGCCCCACCAGCCGAGTGGGGTAGGTGATTTCCGAAGCACTCCATCGCTTGCGCCAGCTGGCATTCGGGATCCGCCTCCGCAAATCACCAGGTTGTGCATCCGCCTTAACAAAACCTGCTCCAAGAAAGACGGGGGGAGGGATCAGGCATCACGGTGTAATAAAGGAAAACAAGTAAGAGTTGATGAGCAGAGTCTTTTCTCTCAGGAACAGCTAAGGACTTCCACTAGTCTGCATGGAAATCCCCCTGTTTCACTTTATTGATTAGTTACATTGATAGATTGCCTTTTCTCCAGCAAGCTCGAGGCAGTGTACAGGGCTTTTCTACTCCTAGGAGGTAGGCCAGGTCAAAGGAGAATGACTGGCTCAAGGTCATGCAGTGATTTTTGTGGCCCAGTGGGGGCTCAAACCTGGATCTTCCCAGTCCGAGCCCAACATGCTAATCTCCGTAGTGGCTCCCACTCTGATCTGGAAGCGCTTAGAATAAGGCCAAAGATGTCAGGGAAACAAAAGACACTTGTGGTCTCTTAGTGCTGAAGGAAAGCTATTCTGAACATGCTCAGGTGTACTCTTTTGGGTGGATTTCAAGTGTCCCAGGGCTGTGCCCCAGCACAGGCTTGAGGGGAAATTTGTGGCAAGCTCTTAGTCAAGTCAAACCACAGGGGGACGTAAAGAGAATTGACACAGCGAAGAAAGATCTATATCAAGGCAGATAAAATGCAGCTCTTCAGATGTGGTTGTACTGCAACTCTCAGTAGCCCCAGCCAGAAAAGCCAACAGTGAGGGATGCTATGATCTGCTCCAAGGAAACTTAGAAGATGAGAAGCATGTGGCCCTTCAGGTGTTGTTCAGCAGTCACTTGACTGCAAGTCCCTTCATCTCATCACTACAGGCTACGCTGGATAAGGCTGATGGGAGTTGCAGTCCAGCATTATCTGGAGGACCACATTTCCCCTGACTTAGGTGGATCCCCACTGACAATCTCAGCATTTGTCTAGATGCCCCTCCACAAAGTCAAGGGGCAGAGCCCTTTGTTAGATTCCTGCTTAGCTTTGACCCCGGCATGCTGCCTGTTTGGGCTTCCTGAAGCCAGTTTTGTTTTGTTTTTTAAGTTCTAGAAATGTGAGCAGGGGGACTCTAGTCTTCCTAGAATCCACATGCCCCAAACTGCACATCCTGTCCTGTCATCCTGGATGTGTGGATGTGGCATTGCTACAGGCAGTCCATGGTCATCTGAGCAATGTGGCTCAGGGACAAACCTTCTGTTTTCCTTTTGCCATTTCTGGGCTGAATCCTGGCATACGAAGACATGGGAGGCTGATCCTTGGCTTATTCCCAAGTATTTCTGGAATCAGATTCGCATAACACTCTACAATTTGTTTATGACCCTAATCCACCCCTATATTCACTTTAAAAAAAAGTGAGTCAGGGCTACATAGACCAAGGAGCATCATCAGGCTGCCACTACCACCACCACCACCACCCCAGCCCCATGATTCCCTGGCCAGTGTTTTGCAGCCCATCCAGCCCAGCTGTTGCTCCATCTCCACCTTAGACTGAAAGGAGCTGCAGAAAAAATGTGTCTATGCAGCAGAAAAGGCTGCAGTCCCCGCTTTGGCAGGGTGGGTGTAGAAACGTGTGCCCGGGGAGTATGTAGATATCGAGGGAGGGAGAGAAGAGGGACGTTTGTAAGCAGCAAATTTCCATCAGCCTCGCTCCCTACGTGCCCCATTCAAAAAGGCAGGGTGGAGTAAGTCAGCAGCATGCATTTATTTGGAGAGAGGGTAGCAGTGGAACAAGATGCTCCCAGCCAGCTCTTGGAGGGACGCCTGGATTGTAACTCCCACTCCTTTTGTTAGCTTCATCCTGCCTGGATACTGTGGCTTCCCACCCTGCGCTTCCCTCCATCCCAAAGCCATGCAAAAAAAGAAAAGAAAGGAGGGGGAAAGTAAAGTTGGAGGGCCCGAAGCAAAGAGAGACTCCCCTCACCTGAATGACAAAGCAGCAGAGAGAGGAAGGCAGTCAACACCCAAGTCTGTAGCGGGCAGCTCATAATGCCTTCATAATCGGAACCTGGGCTGGCACCAGTTGGTACAGCACGCAAGGAAGACAGCTCACGGTGGTGCCCTTTCTTCGTTTCCTTTTGCTTTGCATTGAAAGTCTGGGATTCTCCCTGGTCCTTTGCTTTTTCTTCCTCACCTTCTTTTCGCCTCCTTCCTCCTGTTCCTTTTTGAATTGTTGCTGAGGAGGGAGAGGAGCAGAGGAGTCCGCGTGGAGGGAGGCTGAGAGGTCGAGATGAAGAGAAGGGAATCAGAATCAAGGAAGAGTTGGGCATGGGCGGGAGGAGGGAGACTGAAATTGCTCCATCCTGGTTCTGCAGTGATGGATAGAAGAGGCTAACATGATGTGAGGGAGAGAGATGTGGAGAGTTGGGGAGGGGGGAGGCAAAGGAGGAACAGAACACGTGAGCTTCCCAGATCCCTCCTCCTGCCTTTTTAGCATGGAAGAACTGTCTCTATCCATCCTCCCCAACACACAGATTTTTTTTTTTTTTAATACGGACAGGCATCAGAGCAGAAAGCAAGGACCAGCAAAGGAGGAACCAAGCGTGTATACTGCACATATGCATATGGACAAACCAGACCCTTTGCTCCACAGAAAACAAGCTAGAATAAGATATACTATTAAATTATAAGCAATAAAAAAAACCCTCATTAATTTACTTAGAACGACTGACTTGGAAAACATGGAAGAGACTGTCAGGCTGATCCAGGATTGTGTTTAGCCTGGGAACATGCAGAAGAGTAAGGATGCCTCTGGGAACCTGCAAAGTTCCTGCTGTCATTAGCGGGTAACTCATACCTTGTGCTTTAATGCACCTGCCCCCTTCACTCAATTGATGGGATTAAGGAGCAAGGCTTAGGAGAAATTAGGTCCTATTGTAGCAAGGCATCCCAGGCCAGTCAAGTTAGGAGTGGTCTTGTGTTGATGCTGTTTATATTTGGCAGTGCCAAGTCAGATTGGTCAGCTAGTCAGGTGCAGGGTGTGTGTAGGTAATCTCCTGCAGCCTAGAGCTCTGCTTGCTTGCTTGCTTACTTGAGTAATTGGGAGCTTTTTCCCCTGCAGGGTCCTTTTTTCTGGAAGGTACCAGCTTGCAATGTGCCATAGTCAGGAATCAGATTTATGTGAGGGTATTGTCTGTGTACATTAACAGGTAAATAGTCTTGCCTTACAATGTCAGCACAGGGGTTTGAACATGAACCTTTAGGAGTCTTCTGATATCATTCTGGGATTAAATCCCATACCCACCTAAATAATTTCAAGGAAGTCTAGCAGGGAACTGAAATACGCACAAGCCAAGAAATCCAAGTACAAAGGAAATTAGCAGGGGCCTCCTGAGTCATCTAGTCCGACCGCTTGCCCAGCGGAGAATCTCCAGCTAAACATCCCCAGCAGTCCAGCCTCTTTCCGAAGATGTCCAGAGAAGGAGACCCCACTACATCTCTAGGCAATTGATTCCATTGCTGAACCACTCTTACAGTTGAGAAGTCCCTTCTAATGTTCAATCAAAATTTACTCACCTATAACGTCAAATCATTAGATCTGGTCCTGCCCTCTGGGGCAGCAGAGAACTGGCCTGCCTCTCCTCTTTGTGACAGCCCTTGAGGTATTTAAAGAGTGCAATCATGTCACCCCTCAGTCTTTTCTTCACTGAACATGCCCAGCTCCTTCAACCTTTACTCATGTTTCGTTCTCCATACCTCTTATCATTCTTGTTGCCTTCCCTTGAACGTGCTCCAACTTGTCCATATCCTCCTTAAAATGAGGTGCCCAGAACAGAATGCAGTACTCCAGATGAGGCCTGACAAGCACAGAATATAGTGGGACTGCTGCCTCCCTTGACTTGGAAACTATTCTACTATTAAAGGAAGCTAAAAAAGCTTTCATCTTTTTTTGCCGCAGCATCGCACTGCTGGCTTAAGCTCAATTTATGATCAACAACACTCCCAAGGTCCTTTTTGCATGTAGTACTGCTGAGTTCTATCTCCCTCACCCTGTACCTGGGCATTTGTTGCCTAAATGTAGAATTTTGCACGTGTCTCTACTGGATTTCATTTTATTAATTTCTGTCCAATTTTTCTAGTTTACCTAGGCTGTTTTGAATTCTGTTCCTATCTTCCAACATGTTAGCTACCTATCCCCCTTCTGTATCATCTGCAGACTTGATAAGGATTCCCTCCACTCTATCATCTAAATCATTGATAAGAATGTTGAAGAATAATGGTCCTAGGATAGAACCCTGAGGTTCCACACTCCACTCAAGACCTTCTTGAGCATGGTTTTCCAACCAGTTAGGGATCCATCTGACAGTGTTCTCATCTATTCCACATTTAATCAGTTTGGTAATCAAATGCTTTGCTGAAATCCAGGTAAATGTCATCCCAAGCATTCCTATCATCTACTAAACTAGTGACCTCATTTAAAAAAAAAATGCTCTTGACAAACCCATGCTGGCTCCTCTTGATCAATGCATTGTGAAGATACTTTGCAGGTATATAATCCTTTCTAACATTTTTTCCTGGTTAGGCTGATTAGTTTGTAATTTCCTGGCTCTCCTTTTTTGCCTTTTTTGAAGAGAGGGACAATGTTTGCCCTTTTCTAGTTGCTTTTCCAGTCCCTTAGCACCTCACTTATTCTCCAAGATTTCTTAAAAATGATGGCAATGGGCTCAAGTTCCCCACACTTTGGGATACAGTTAGAGCACTCATACAGATTTGAACTCATTTAGGTTAGCTGTTATTCCTGACTAAATCCCTATTAGTCTTGATTTGCAATCCAGATCCCTTGCGAAGGTCTCTGCTGCTGCATGGAAGCACACAGGTCTGTTTTGGGGAAAAATACTGAAGCAAGATAGGTATTGAATAGCCCTGCCTTTTCATATAATGTTAGCATTCTGCCATACAGCAGATGTATCTGAAAATCCCTTTCTTGTTGCTCTTTGCTTGTCTGGCCAGTCTCAACTTATTTTGAGCTTTAGTTTTCCTGATGTAATTACTGCAAGCTTTGCCTACACATCTGTACTCTTCCTCGGTGATTTGTCCTTCCTTCCATGCTATATATATACTCCTTTTTATTTTCACTTACTCCTTGGGTTTGCTTTTTTCCCCAACAGTTTCCCATTTTTCCTTGTTTCCTGGGACTGTTTGCAATTGTGCTTTCATCAAGAATTCCCACCCCTTATTGGGTATCTTTTTCCCTTTAATATGTCTAGCCATGGTTTGTTAAAATCAGTTTTTTTGTGTCAAATTTCTAACTGAGTAGTAGTGGCAGGAGCCATTTTTTTGTAACACATACTCTCCTTGCCCAGTCCAAGCTAGGCAGCAAACGCTATTTGAGTGTACTCAGTGTTAAAAGGAAAGGTGCCGCCCTGCACATGCTCAGAAACATGGATTTATAACTGGAGGATGGAACAATTTGAAACTATCTGTATTCTGGACACCAAAGTGGTGAATGCTCTATGATTTAATGGGTACACCACATCATAAAATTCACACACTTCTGTTTTCCTACTTTCCTCTGCCATTGCCACTGCCAACATTGCCGGAGCGATGCCACTAACTTCCTGTTTCTTTTTAGGTGAATTTTGGAAGAGGATTCTGGAAGATTTTTAAGGATATAGTATTTTTAAGTATATAGAAACTTGTTGGGGGGAACTACATTTTGCAAAGGCTTTGATCTATTTTGCAGGAGGTAACTGAAAAATTGTTCAGCTTAAAAAAAAAAAGTTTAGTCTGGGGACTTTGGTGCCCTGGTGTGGAGGCTGGCAAAAAAAAAATGCTCCTGGAAGTTGCCCAGTCATTTTACAGAATTTTGACAGCACAAGACAAGAATTTTCCATACCCAAAGAGCAATCAAACTTCTTACAGGTGTTCTGTTACAAGAGGCCTTTTCTGCCTTACACTGCTGTAGTGCTATTATTCTACTTTCAACATCCTGTGGAATTCTGGAGTTTGTAGTTTACTGAGGCCAAAGAGCTCTCTAGCTGAGAATTCTAAAAGCCCCTCCTTAATCTGCAAACCCGATTCCATAGGGTGTTGAAAGTGGAATAATAGCACTATATAACAGTGTAGTATAGAAATGGCCCGAGTGAGGATCTCATTATGACCATGGTGTTTCCTCTGAGTGAAACGGTGCTTTCCTTTGGAACTAGCAATTATTGCAGGCAGGCCTTAAGACTGAGCTGGTGTATTGCATTTGCTTTGACAGGTTTATTGTACAGACCTTTTGTAGAAAGTGCAGAAGACTGGAAGGGCAAAGGCTCCATTTAGGACAAGGATCCCTAAAACTTCACTCTAGATACTGTTTTTGATTAAAGGATATAGTGATGGAACACCTGAAAAGCAAGTACCTTTCTTTTATTGCTGCATAAAACCACGTGGGTGTCTCTATACTAGCAGTTTGATCTGGCATTGCTTTTTGTGCTGGCTCATATTGACAGAGAATGAAGATAAAACTTTATAAGGCTCCATGCCTTTTTTAGAAAAGTGGTTCTTAAATTGTGAGGTGGGACCTAAGGTCCACAAAAGCTCAAGGGAAGAAAACTCAACCTGCAAGTACAACAAATGTGAAAAAGAAAGTTAAACACTTCTGTGCTCTCTCATCACCACTCCCATTCCTTGTAAATTTCTTGTGGAAATACCTAAAGCTCACAGAATGTGTGTTGTGAATTTCCCTAGCAGGTCACAAATAGATGAGGAGTAAACTACAGGCATTTGACTGTGCAGCCCAGGAACGTAAGCAATCAGTAAGTACTTGTTATTTAGTTGTGTCACTATTGCCTCCCTATTTCTTTTGTATCTAACCAAAGAGTCATCCCCAACCTCATGTTTTCCAGAAGTGCTAGACCATAACTTCCATCATCCCCTGCCAACACAGTCAACACGTCCATTAAGCCTGGATTAAATTGAAGGCCTGCAAGGAGCAGCTATATTGCTTTGTAATCTTTGTATAGCGCTTGGAAATTTTAGGCTCATCATAATCATCATCACTGCCTTGCACGCTTGCACTTTACTTTCCATGTGCCTTTGGCTGCTCACAGCAGAACATACACAGCAGGTATACTCACATAGTAGGCAGGGGAAATTTAAGGACATTAAGTCATATCCTCTCCCCACTCTTAGCAACCAGCCCCTGCAAAAGAGGGCTGCATTTTTTTTTAAAAAAGGGAACAGGTCAAGCAATTTATTTATTTTTAAAAGGAGTAGGGAGAAATACACCACTACAAATTCCTGTAGAGTCATATGCTAAATTAGAAACACATATAAGAAATTCTGGAGATGATAATGGGAGGAAAAACAAGGATCGGATAATAATAGTTAGGTTTAGGAGATCAGTAATATCTCACTGTTAAAATGGCTACAGAGGTACTCATCAGCAGAGGTGGGTGACTGTAGACTTAGGTTCTCTCTTGTTTACAAGCAAATGCTAGCAAGCTAGTGATGTAACCCTCAATCTTCATTTGCTGTTGCTCAAGAGACCCTCAATCTCTTCTGACCACCCTAATCTAGGTCTGCTTCTCACAAAGGAAAAGTAAAGAAACAGCAAATATTAGTGCTTTGAGTCTCCTTTTCATTAAACACATGAGTCCATGTGTTTCTCTTTCACCATAAGGAGATCTAACTAGGGACACTGTAAGAGTTTGGATCTGCAACACATACTCAGGAAGAAAACCCTGTTTGAATTCTAGCTAGCAAAAAAGTCACACTCCCCATTTGTATCTTCCATTGCTCAATCCATCAATCACATAAGAAATTTTCTGGTGGGTCCCAGTTCTTGGCAAAGCATTTCCTTTCCCCGCCTCCCTTTTTTGCCAGGCATGGGTACTTTAAACCTCTTGTGCCAGAAGGAAGACCCAGTCTCAGTCCTGGTTAGGAATATACGCTCCATTAGGTATTGAATATTGCTTCTCCTGCTGCCTCCCTATGTTATAAGGTATACTTTCAGTCTCAGGGCCAGTGGAATGTAGCAGTTATAATGGGGCTATTGAGTGCTTATTCAAACTCTCTCTCAAAAAAAAAGAAAGAAAAAAAAAGCCCCCGCCCCTATTCATCCTTGGGCAGATGAAGGCAAATGACCCATTCCTATACCTGAGAGTGAAAAGGATGGAGTCCCCTTAAAGGATAGGGTGCCTTATATGGCTGGTGAACGAAGGGAAGGAGGGTCAGACAATTGGATGTTTAGAGGAAGAGACTAGCTCATCCAGCTTTTTAGGCAGGCGCTCACTGTAGTAAAGGGAGCTCTTGTCATCTCTGTGCAGCTGTTCTGGTAGTCTGAGTTGTCGTCATTGCAGGACAAGTTTTGCTGTGGTGTCTGCCAAAGCACAGAGCAGAGACGGGATTCATAGTTGCTGTCTTGCATACTGACACAGGTCCCCCGTAGTGCAGCATCAATCAGGCCCTCAGAAGGGAGGTGAGAGGCCCTCGCCAGGGCACAAAGAAGGGGTCCATCCCATTCTGAAATGGAAGAAGAGCTCAATTCTTCAGCAGAAATACAAGTCAGTTGATTGGGAGGCAGACACAAGCAAGGGCTGGGCCCTAGGCCTGGTTGCTGTGGTAACACAGGCTGAGCTAGCTCAGTTATTTCAGGTGTAGAATGCTGGACCACAGAGCCCAGCAGCTTGGGGGATATGTGCTTGCCTGGGGGGAAGTCAGGTGTGCTTCTTAATCCAATATTAGACCTAGGAAAGTTGCAAGGGAATGAGACTGCACATGTCCCATTCCTCAGAATAGATTCCTCCTCCTGGTCTAGCTGCTGCATTGGGCTTTTGAGATATTCAGTGTCTATAGCAACGGGCTCAGACGAGTGACAGGAACAGCTTTCCAGAGGTAACTGTGGGGGAGCACAAAGACGGCTGCGGGCATGCAAAGGAACTGCACATGGGCCAGGATGTCTGGAAGCTGCCTCGCTGTCACTCAGATTTGGGAAGGGACACTGTGGTATGGCAACCTGCTGCTCCCCAGTGACCAAGTCTGTACTTGACTGCTTCTCATCTGATGTAACTGCTTGCTTCTTTTTCACTGGCCCAAATGGGCTGCAGGAGCGCTTACGTTTGTGGGATGATGCAGTGGGCTGTGCCAGGACCCTCTTCTGTTGAGGGACGGTACAGTCTTTTAGTCCAGCAGAGGCAATGGCCTGTGGATTGCTGTTTGCCACAATTCTTCCCTCTTCATGCAGCGCAGAATCTGATTCTGGAGACTGCAAGGCAAAAGGCACGAAGGGGCTGAACCCCTCCAGGGGCGCTGCCACCAGCTGAAGCGAGCCTTGGTCCTCAAACAAGTGGATTGATTCCCTTGAGGTGACAAACTTTCTTGCTGAGCCCTCAGTGGGCATGCAACATTGCAATGCTTGATCTGAAGATGGAACTGTTGCATTCTCATTCACCTCCATAGGCAACCCAAAAGGGTCTCCATTAGCAGCAGCTGGAGGTACCCTGAGAGAGATAGAAACATGGTACTTTGAAAAGATCTGAGTGTTTCACAGATGGTATTTGGCTGTAATATAACTCTGTAGGCCTTATCTTTCTGACAGGCATGGAGAACATTGACTTGCCTAAGACCATCTTCATACCTTTGGTAAGATTAGTTCATGACAGAAACAAGACTCATAGCTCAGACACTTAGCCACTATACCACCCACACCAAGAAAACCCTGCTGACATAGGGTTTGTCATGTATCATCACCAGTGAAATCTTGTCGACTTGTTTGCTGCCACTTTATAACTCCTACTGTACAATTTTAAGTAGATTTACTCCCACTATGGTGGAGGAGGCTTCTTCCCAGTTATGCGAATATGACTGCAAGCTTTACTGTGCTAGCACTTCGCACAAGAGATTCAGCAGTGATCATTACTGGGCTAATCCAAGACGTGTTGCTTGCGTGAAGGACAAGTCTTTCCCCTATTCTACAGACTGAAGCTGACTGGACTGCTATCCAAATCCTGGCAATAGAATACCATTCCCCACCATGGGAGGGCAGTAGCTCAGTGTACCTTAGACCACAGGGTGGCCTGTGAGGCAAGGCAGTCCCTGGTCTCCAAGGTTTTGAGAAAAGTTGCCTCCAAATTTCTTCTGGGGAATGGGGACATTTTTCCCCATGTTTTGAGTACCCTTCAGACTGTTTTACACCCAAAACAGCCCTGTATAAAAACAAGATGTGACTAGGAAATGACTTCCTGATGTTAAAAAAAAAGTGCTCTTCTGTGCCTAAAAACATGGCAAAAATCACTCCTACTGCCCCTAGAGAGCATTTGGGGGTAAAAATTATTTTGGCTTCTTTGCAAATGAAGGGTATTAGGGGGGATGTAGCCCTCCAAGGTTCTATGATAGGTGAACTCAGCCTCTTAGCCCCTAACAGTTGGCCATTCCTGCTTTAGAGTAAAGGTGGGCAAAGTGAGCAAACTGTTCCCTGAAGATTTTTTTTGAAGACTGTTACCATTACCAGCCCAGGCCACTATTTTTCTGACAAGAGAAGCCCCCAGGAGTGGCAAATCACTCTTTAGCTAGGTACAAATCCTTCTGCCACATACATTTTAACATTTAAATCGATGTTCTTCAAAACCAGAATTGGACTTCTCCCTACTTCTAGTATTATTTTTCTCCCTTTTTGGGTTTTTTAATTTTTTCCCAGTTTTTAAAGCTCAATTATAAAAAAAGAATGGAGAAGAATAAAATTTGGGAAAGAAATACACAGGACATGAACAAGGCATATACATTAATATACACTGACCATATTTCCAAAATCAGGTTTTTTTGAAACTGATGCCTATAAAATATATGTTCGTGCATAGACAAAGATGTTCTGATCACTGAACAATGAATGGCAAATGTTTATCTTTATATTACTGTTGCTTTTGCTTATATTTCTGTATCACTTCCCAGTCCACAAAGACTCCCAAAGTGATGAACAAATAAAAGCAATAGAAAGGTCAGTAGAAAGATAAAAACATGTAAAAAACAATCCTAAAATACAGTTTTAAAACAGTTAAAACAGAGCACTGCAATGAGTGAGACAATGAAAACCGTTCACACCTAGAATATTTATAATCTGCTATATTTGTATTCCCCAGGGTGACTTTGCCTGTCCCTTTCCTTTGGATGCCTAAACTGTATTTCTAAATGCTCAACTGAAGTTTTAAGTTACTAAAATGCTAGAATGTTGCAGAATGAAAGAAAATTTCATGGGAAGGTAGAATATTTATGGGGGTGGCAATGCCTTCCTTTTGCCCCCTGGTTTGACCAAGCCCAACTCCCAAATTTTAGATGTACTCTGAAATGACATGCCTATTTTGCAAGGCTTTTAAGACTTTTTGCTCAGATTTAAACTGAGGAAGTTTTGATTTGATTGCTATTCTGCTGAATCATTTTGTTTTCAAAATGCATTTATACTATGTCAGACATATGGTGAGTCACTTTGTGGAGAGGAGGATGTATATATGTCAAAATTAATAAACAATAGCAATGCAAACATAACCTGTATCTGGATAGCTCTGCCCTGGGTTTTATTTCTCAGTCATATTGAAACATGATAGAGAGGAATGCCAAAAATATGACAACATCTCTTCTATGCATGCTTCTATATTTAAGTGACTGAATATAGGGGTGGGAATATTTTAAGAGTGCAGGATTTACAGAAGTCTGTTATCTACACATATGAACCAGGCATAAAACATTGGCTCGTGAAACCAGACATACAACTGCTGAATAAGATCCCCGTATCCACATCATAGCCTAGGAACTTATTTTTAGTACCAGAACTTACATATATACACACACACACACACACACACACACACATATATACACATACATACATACACACACACACACACACATGAGTCTGAAGTCATGAGTTTGGCCTCTGCCACTAGGCAGATGGGTTCTGAAGTCCTTGTTAGCATCATGGGCAAACATTAATAGCTGTCCAGTGGTGTGTAAGTGTTTTGTATTAGTGACATTGTTGAACACTTTTTGCATTCTCTTTCTAGTTTGACGTTGGGAAAAGATGCAACTGTTGCATCTGATGAAGTAGATTTGTCTACAAAGCTTATGCAACCAATTTCTTTCTCTCAGTCTCAAAGGTGATACAAGATCTCTTTCTATACATCTGCTGCATCAGCTACCATCAATAAAGCTTATGCTATAGTAATAATGTGTGTCAGTGTTCAGCACAAAAAGAATTCTTGGGGAGGCCTGGAACTACCTTCAGTTCTGGTATAAGACAAAATGCGTGTGTGTGCACACACGCACACACCTCCAGCCCTTGACATCTGCAGATTTGATTATTTGCATGTTTCTCCAACCCCAGTCCCCACTCCAAGTGCTTCTTTTCCAGTGAAACCTTCCCTCTCAGTTCTGATCAGGCCACATAGCTCTTCAAAAACCTGCCTCTGGTCCTCCTCCTTCTCCATCAATAGCTTCCTGGCTAGCTAAAGACAGCTTGCACCCTGATTTTTCAGCACCATGAACCTTCTCCTGATGCCCCTGAACACCCAAGGAAGGAGATGGGCAAAACAGAGGAAGCCTACGGCCACCATACTGACCCATTCCTTTCCTTTCCTTTCTCCTTTTCCT
This sequence comes from Ctenosaura bakeri, assembly GCA_948474755.1. Classification (NCBI taxonomy): domain Eukaryota; kingdom Metazoa; phylum Chordata; class Lepidosauria; order Squamata; family Iguanidae; genus Ctenosaura; species Ctenosaura bakeri. The sequence goes on along the minus strand of CAOLHI010001027.1, from coordinate 46,363 downwards.
GACCTGCTTTGGACCCCGGATGCCCATGCTCTCTGCATGCCTTGGCCCTCTTCTCACACACACACTTTGATATTTGTGGTTTTTCCACTTTCACAGGGGTTCTGGGTCCCTAACCCCTGTGCATGTGGAGGGTCAACTGTACAGACTATATACATAAATCACATACATATATACATACAAAGAAACCATTTCACACACAAAATTATTAATGGTTTTCTTTAAAGGTTTTCTTCATTTTTGCAGTTTAGGAAGACATAAGAATTTTTGCAGTGCTATTATTAAAACATTGCTGCTCTACTGTGTATCATCCAGAGATTAACCAGTCAGTTCCCTTCTACCTTCTAGCTGCTCCCAATCTAACCTCGTGTCATCAGGGGTGGGTAGCTCTCAGGGATTAGCAGGCTATACTGGCCCCCAGATCTTGGAGAGCAGCACCCACTCACTGCAAAAAAGCCTAAGGGCATTTTTTGTCATGTGTTTAGCTCCCCAGGATGTTTTAGGTCCATAAGAGGCCCTGATTATGGAATACTTTCAATTCATCTTTGCCCCCTCCAAAGCCCATGGTTTGGATTTTAAATTTTTACCTCAGAGATGGAATGCACGAGAAGACAAAATCGTTTGTCAGTTGGGAAATGATGCTGTCCACGTAAGCATAATGGGAAGGATCTGACACAAACTCCTTATGTCGTGGACTGTGAAGATGCTGTGAAGGCAAGACAGCTACATCAGAGAGTATTAAACAGTGAGAGAAGTTTGAAGATGAGAAAGAAGTCTAAAGATGCCAAACCGGTAAACATCAATTCTTCTCTTGCAGCTTGTCAGTCTCCCAAAGAACAGCAAGACCTCCTGCTCATGAGTCAGGAAGACTGGCATGCTCACAGGAGCTTACCCAACAAAGAGAACTTGCTATGCTAAGGAAATAGAAGCTGAACCAGACTTGCCTTAGTAGGAAAATTAAATACTAAGTAAGCTACCCAAATAATTTTCTTGTGTAGCTATTCAGAAAAAGTGGTCTCCTCCCCAAGTTTTGTTCCATAACCATGAAATTCAGCAACTTCTCTGCCTGTTCAGAAAGCCATGAAACTCCAATGGAAGCTGCTGAACTCTGCAGTCTCTAAACAAGGGGCAAACACAGCCATGGGGCTCCCCTCTAATCTCTACAGCACCGAATTCAGTTATACCTCAGAGCTATTTGCATATGGAATCCAGCAAACATTCATACTCAGAGCTGGAAATATACTAGCATTTTATAGGAGCACTGAAGAATATAAAGAATGTCATGGAATTCATCTTCCTGAGCATATCAGCTTACTTAAAAAGTACTACTCCAAACATGCTTTCTTTTAATTATTTATTTAGTGCTGCTGGTAACTACAAAGCTAGAAATATTGCTGTACCAGATTTCAGCTATTCAGCTGTTGTGGTACCATGGTTATATCCCCCAAAATCACACTTGATCTTAGCCAAAAGGCCAAGAAGCGATCCTTCCCCCAAGATCACAGAAGGTTGGCTTTAGCACAGCATATGAAGTGGAGATATTGTGCACATAGCCCAAGACTGGGCCAAAACTGTGAGAAATTTTAACTGCTTATTTTCTCAAGGAAAACCAAGACATTTCTAAGATCACACAGTGAAGGCTGAGGCAAAGGACTTCCTTACCATCCACAGTTCTGTGAAGGGTCTTTCACAACATTCACAGTAGCCTTTCTGGTTCTGAGGCATGAAACAGCGATCAGAGATGGGGCTTGCTCCATTGGCTGAACCTTGGTTATTACGTTCTCTGCAGAATGGAATCAGCACAGATACATTTAGAATCTTGCATTCCTTCTCTCATAAATCCTCACCATTGTTTTCTCCAATATTTTTTTCTCTTGTCCCCAGCACATGAGAATGCCAGTTAGACCTGCTTTTAGGAGAACTTGGAAAAGTTAATGTTTTGGACTACAATTTCCAAAAAACCAAGTAAGTAAGGAGAATGCTACAGTCCAACCCTGGCTCTCTGCTTTTCTAAGTTCTGGCCTTTGGTTTCTGAACTTGTCAGACAGTGATCCACACATCAATATTTTTGTGGCTTTTTTCCCATGAGCTTGCTGTGTAAATCCTTGGCAGGATTCCGGTTGTCTACCTGATTTCCTCACCAGACAGACAGACAGTGTTGTATATTTATATTATGTAGAGCTAATGTGGTGTAGTGGTTTGAATGTTGGGCTACGGCTTTGGAGAGAGGGTTTGAATCCCCACCCAGCCATGGAAATCCACTGGGTGACCTTAGGAAAGTCACACTCTCTCAGCCTTAGAGGAAGGCAAAGGCAAACCCCTCTCAAAAAATCTTGCCATAAAAACTCCATGATAGGTTTGTCTTTAGGTGACCATAAGTCATAAAGGACCTGAAGGCACACAACAGCAGTATAGTTAGTGGCAGATCTTTCCTAACCACAAATGTTATCCTGCCCACTACCAGCTAGCTACCTTACCTCCTTTACACACGCACACACAAGCACACACTTACTTTGAGATGGAGGATGTTTGTGGTGACTCAAATGGGCTCTGCCTTCTCTGAGCCAGGAAATATAGTTGAGGAAAATTCTTGAAGTGCTTAAAAAAGGGACGAAGTTGCCTAGACAGAGGAAACAAAAGTCTGCCTCAGTCTTGAGAGGGATGGCAGCTGACTTTGGGAAGTCAAGAGCCGCAAAGCACTCACCATGCTGGTGAATGTTCCACTTGGGTCTGTCTCTGTCAGAGATGCCAGAGGTATCTGGATCCTGCCAGACATTGCTGGCCTTCAGTTCTCATCAACTCCAACTGATGGTGAGGGATTGCAGGAGTACGAGTTTGTCAACTCCTGGAGGCCACAGATTTCCTAGTTCTGGGCTAACTAACCAGGACTTTATCAAATTATGTGGGGGCTTCATGTTACCTTTGAACTGGGACTCCCGGCTTCTTGTTGTCCTTATAAGTTTGTATCCAGATGCAAAATTTAAATCCTGGCTTCAAACTTTTAAGAAGCAAATTTCTGAACTTGAGCAGAGAGTGCCCCATGTATCACTTTGCCGACTGCATGAACAGCATGTGATCTTCGTTGGCCCTCAGGCGCAGCAGGTGGTTCCCAAGGAAAGGTAACTTCTCTCAATAGCAGTACCTCCACCGTGGAATGCTCTCCCTAGGGAGCCTCACCTAGCAACTACATTAGTGTCATTTTGGGGGCAGGTATATAGCCTTTTAATCAACAATATCTTAGAGCCATGAGGTTCTTACACTTGTCTGTTTCAGCATCTATGTCAGGGACAAAGGGGAACTGTGGAAAGACTAGGGGGCTGCAGGAGACATTGGATGGTTGCATTCTTTTGCAAAAAAAAAGAGGGGGTTTAGCCCCAAATGCTCCCCAAATCCTCTACAGATGTTTTTTGCCATTTTTAACACCCTCTGAGCCATTATAGGCTGTGTACTTCCTGCTTTCTTAAAAGGTTATTCATGGCCGTAAAAAAGGCCGAGAGAAACAAAGCCAAGATACCTTGGAGAAGCTCACCCCAACCACATGTAGTCTCTCAAAATTAAAAAAAATGTCCCAAAATGAAAATGCTAAACACCCTCCAGGGGACATGGAAGGTATTTTGACCATGTCCTGAAGCCTTCCTGGGCTGCTTTATTTCCAAAAAAGGCCTTTTTTTTAAACAACATGGTGTGATCAGAAGTCACTTCTTGTTCCAAAAAAGGCCCCTCCTAACCCTCAATTGGCTCAGGGGGTCCTGAAGCATGGTGAAAAGCCTCCTCAGCCCCCTAGAGGGCATTTGGGGCTCAAAAAATTAACAAAAATTTGTTTTGACCTTTGGGGTGCCCAGGGGGCCTCCAAACATGGGGAACATGCCATTCATACCCACAGAGGTCATTTTGAAGCATTTTTTGTACTTTGCCCTCTCTATCCCAGAGAAACAAAATACAGGGCAAAAATGCTGCATTTGGTTGCAAAAGAAGGGAAAACAGGGGTCCCATAGAGCTCATAGGCCACCCTCTTCCCCACCTTGATCTATATGCTATGGCTTGGGCTTTATGGGATCCTGAGTACCTGCACCTCTTTTTTGGGTTAGAAGATGAGAAATAAGTGATGGTACACTATAGTCCTTACCTGCTTTTATCTTCAATTTTTAGGAACTGTGGTCTCAGCTTGACTACTACAAAGGAAAAGCGAAGATTTTTTAAAAAATCAGCAGCTATCATTATTAAAGTACCAGAAAACAGAGACAGAGCAACCACTATCCTTAATTTGGGATAAGCAGAAAGGTCAAATGTAGCCAGGCAGCCTGTACCCCTCCAGCACCTCTTTTCACAAGTTAAACATTGTGTAATGACAGACTGGGGAGTGGGGAGAGAACTGCTATTAAGCAGCCAGTTCAGGGATAAAAAAATAGCTGAGCAAGCTGTTGCAGGTGACTGTTACTTAAACATTGTGCAACAAGGCGATTATTATATTAAAACAACAGCCCGCCTCATGGACAGGCACAATGCCAGCACTGTGCCAAGGCTGCATTGTTAGCAAATGGGATACAATCCAGGGCTGACAGCCGTGAGAGCGCATCTCCAGGGAACAAAAGACGGGACTTGAATCTTGTTGGCCACACACACACACATATTATCAGCAGTTTTAAATACCAAGAAACAAGTGGAAGTGTAGGGGTGTGGAAGAAAAAAACATCACACACTTAGCCATATAAGCTCCATGCTGAAATTTCCTATGAACAAGATGTTAAAAAACAAAACACAGGGCAAAGTTCCTAAACTTCATCATTACTAGAAGGAAAGCTTGGAAACATGCAGGTGGTAAATAGGCATGTGGTAAAGCAAGGTGAAAAGGTCAAGCTAGTCTTTCCAACTTTTTGTTAGCTGCAGAATATGCTACTTCTCTTCCACTTTGTTGTCTGCAGTCAGACTTTCTCCCCACAAACATTCAAGCTCTTTGAATCCAGGCCTAGAGCTGAATTAGTCCTTGTTCTATATAAAGTTATACCTAGGTAAAAATATACATTCATGTGAGCCACTTGTCACTGGCTTCCTCCTTTGCTCTCGCTTTCATTAGAGCCCACGGTACACAACGAACATAAAGTTATGTCAGTAAGACACAACATAAAGCTGGAAATGAAACAAGATGAAGCACTGAAAGGGGAATCAACAAAGACAAACAGGTGGCAAGCAGCACAAACCCAGTTTAAACACCATACTCACCTTTCCGAGGCTGGTACCCAGAAGCATACAACTTCACCTAGATCAATGAAAAGACACAGTGAGAGATATTGAGCCTTCAAGATATTGAGCCTTCAAGCATGCATTATGAAAGCTGCAAAAGCTTTCAGTATTTAACAGCATTGATTAGATGATATCATTTCTAAGCAGTACACAAACAATATCTAATATAATACAGAACAATCAGTTAAAAGTTACATCAGACTAAAACAAAGTTATCTTTCTTGGAACAGTTGTTGAAATAAGCAAGTTTCCAGTAGGTACCAAAAAATCCAACATGGTCTGCACTAGGCTAATTTGTACCTCTTTCCGAAAAGATGATCCATCAGAGCAAACAAGGTGAATGTAACAATCTGGACTCAGACTGAAATGGCTCTTGATAATCTATGTTGTTGTTATTCTTGTTGTTGCTCCTGCCACTACAATTACTAATTCATTCATTTATATCCTGCCTTTTTCCCATTACTCAAAGTGGCATAAAAAGGTTAAAACTATATAGATTAAAATATTTATAAAAACATCAGTAAAACTATAGAAAACTTATTTTAAAATGCAATAAATAACCTAAAGAATTAAAACAATTTAAAATTCATTAAAAGACAAAATATAGAAAACAACAAAGACAAATACATCAAAAGCCCAGGGCAACCAATTCTTAACAGCTTGTCTGAATAAAAAAATGTTCTCACTTGCTGGTGGAAGGCAGCAAGGATGGAGCAATCCTAGCTTCCCTACGGAAGAGTACTACCGTAAATTCTTGGAGCAGCCACTGAGAAGGCCCTCCCTCTTGTTCCCACCAGATGCAGGAGTGAGAAAAGGGGGATTTCAGCAGCTCTGACAGGCTTGTATTGAGAGATACGAGTCTTCAGATTGTCTGGATCTGAACCAAAGATGTTAGCAATTTCCCTACCACAGCTCTGTTGTGAACCTCTCCTGGAAAGTCACTGAGACTAGGCAAACGCCATCAGGTCCAAGACAGGCTTTTAAAGTTATACCACTGTGTTTTTCCAAGTGGTAGAGACTGCTTGTTCCTAAAAGGATGCATTTGCCCAGAATCCACTTAGTCAGTTCTCCTTAACGCACTTAAATCAGCCATGAAGGGCAAGGGTTAAGGGAGCAAGTGATCAGGCACGTAAGTGTAAACACCCTATCAACATCATCATATCACAAAAACTGAAACTGATTCCATAAGAGGGCAGAGCTTGGCAAAAATTACCTTTGCCTACAACTCCCAGAATCTGCCAGCTAGCATGGCCAGGAAGCTGTTTCATAAAATGAGAAGCAGCACTGTACACTTCAATTGAAACTGTAATAATTGTGGTACCAAGGTTGCAATGGGGAGGGCGTGATTTGATCCTAGACATACCTGGCAAGAATCATGTTAATGGTGGGTGAGGTTGAGAGTAACAGCCACCTGCACGTGGGGCTACTCTCGTCCCCATGCCACCAGTCTGACGACCAATTTGTGCATTACATAAACTAGAATACAGGAATAAATTATGTTTGTGTGTTCTAGACTAGAAGCTATGTGCCATGGCAGAAGTGGGACCCTAGGCTCCCCAAATCAAAGTTTAACTTGTCAGGAGCCCTAGTTTCACATTGTTCATCATAGAACCTTCTTGCCAACTGATAGTAGATAATGTAATATTGTGCAACTGGAAGAGATCCTCAGGAGTCTTTTAGTTAAGCTCCCTGCCTGGAAGCAAAATAAAAAAGATATCTGACATGAGCATTAGTAGATCCATTTGTGAGAAGCAAACACAGACTATTTATTTATATAGGGACTCCAACCAAATTGTGCCAATTAGCCATAGTTAGGGAAAATTCCAACACTATGTCCTTCTTACTTAAAAGATATCTTGGGTATGGCATGTCCCAACCATGCTTTATGAGCTTTATTATGTACCCCCAATCAGAAAAGTCCCACTAGAAAAAAGCTCTACCTAGCAGTACCAACCTTTGCCTTGGAAAGATGCTTCTTGGATAACTGTCGTATGTAGGTCATCATCTCTGGGGAAGGAGGACCATTAAGGAATCAATATTACATTCTGTGTTCTAGAAAGTGGTAGATGGATGGAACAAGAGAAGCATATTCCTACCTAACTTATGCAGGTACTTAGGGAAAAGTAAAAAGGGCAGGTTCACAGCTACCTTTAAGCTTACTCTGGGCCCCCATTAAGTCACCAGCTTTTCAAGGAGCCTCTGCAGCTGCAGTTCAACCTGCTATTATTAGCAGACAGCCACCCTTATTTTCATGCCCTGAAAATCTAATGATTCACTTCATGATTTCCTGCAGATCAAATACAGGAATGACCCAGGCTCAGGAGTAACAAGGGTGAGTTAGTCAGTTGGCAATGGAAGTAAACAGTATTTAATAGACCACCTTAAAAAAAGATATGAAGGAGCACAGACTCTGCACTTTTAAGTCAAATACATTCCTTAACAGCAGCAATGTCGATTCATGTGCACAGATTTGTCTTTTGAGGCTTTCTTTTTTGCAGTGCCTTTCAGTGCTTCCATCTAACACAAGGATTGAAGTCTGTAGCACTGAAGGAGTAGCAGTTCAAGAAAAATAAAAGAACTCTATAAAGAGAATGTTGCTGAACATGATTGCCTCAAAAGACATCAACACTGTATATTCTTTAGTTTTAAAACATTGTGTGCACGTTTTGCACACATACAGTACAGAACTGAAGTATAGCCTCATGCATACAACCACAGAAATATGTAACTGCTTATATTCATGGGACTTTTCCATGTCAGAAGAGCATTGTTACATAGTAATGTCAACAAGGAAGTTTGCGACACTAATCAAGACCTATGCAGAAGGGTGTGGGAGGGTATACTTTCGCTGGCAACAACCCATACCACGAAAACTCTTGTTTATTGCTCTGGTCTGCCACCTGCCAGCAAGACTGAAGTACTACACTGTTTTGACACAGAAAAGAGGTTGCTCATGTTAGTGCAGAATGCAGGAATTGAAATCAAGGCAATTTAAATCATACAGAAAGGAGACTAAATTATTTATTTTAATGAAGAATTCATGCATCACCTTTCAAGAAAAAGTTTACTCATGGCCACAGCAACAGCATTAAAAAAGGATACCATCTGAATGTATAATCTGCACTCCCCACAATCGTGCACTGACAAGGATGCTGTTCCCAGGGATATTATCCTGAAAGAAAAATGGGATGGGGAGAAAGAAAGATTGAGACTACTCACTGCAGCTGCTAGAACAGCTCATGTGGGGAGAAGACTACTTCTCATGAAACAATTGTGCAGCAGAGAGAACTCACAAAAATTTTGCATTTTGTCAGTTTTATTTTGCTGTTTTAGGTAGTCTCCTGTCTTCACTCCCCACTTCTTCCTGAAGCATCAGCTGACTGATGTTTGATTGGTAAACACATCTACCAGTCCAATTATCTTTGGATAAAATCCAAAGAGTTCCCCATTTCCCTTGAAGTATATTTCTTGTCTTGTTTCTTGTTACCGGAGTCATTTAGAGTTTCTACCGTTTAGTGGGTTACCTTTAGTGGACCCTTTGGATTGCATGGGAGACTGTATCTTCTAGGAGAGGGCTGGATTAGCTGATCTTGGGGTGCACATTTCAACTCTATTATTTTCACACACAACACGCTTAATTACACATGCACACTGCACAAGGATGGGCCAGTTGACTGGTGTGTTTGCTCACCTGACTGCCAATAGCTTTATGCAAGAGCTTCTTCCCACGACTAATCAGGGCCTGCAAAAAGATGGGCTGGGTGAAATCAGGACAGAGCACAGACACGAGCAAAACAGGAGAAGGAGAATCCAGTTTTATTGGCCTTGGCAGTGGGCCCAGGCCTGTTCCATTCATCATCACTCCATAGGCACCACTCCTTATGTAGAAATTCTTTCATTGACTTCCTGCCACCTCATCAAGCAAGTCCCCTTCATTCCCAATTTGTGTACAACTGAATGAAACCAAGTGCAATCAACTTCCAAGAGCAGTATTGGAGACTCCTTGGTACAGATTTCAGATACCTTGCTGCCTCAATTATTTTGTCAGATCAGGAGAAGAGTACATACCATGGCTGGGTGGCCTGATAGCTTCTCCACAGAATTGTTTTGGGGTTGGGCTTTTCCTGCTTTGCTTAGAAACTCAACATGTTAATTACATCATCCTACAGTTAGACTAGAGAAACACAACCACTGGCCTTTCATGAGGCTATGACACCAGCAGTCCTTCACCCTGGTTACATCTAATGAAGTTGTAGCTCAAACATCTGGAGAGAGAGAGGTCTCTTGTCCTTGCCTTAGAGAAAAGGCTGAGGAATGATCAACAGCAGAAAGGGGGCCAAAATGGCGGGCCCCCTATCAAAGTTAAATGCAAAAAGATAGAAAACAGCAGTTAAAGCAGTTACATTTCTATACCGCTTACAAGTGCAAAGCACTCCCTAAGTGGTTTACAATGTGTAAGCTAATTGCCCCCAACAAGCTAGGTACTATTTTACTGATCCAAGGAAGGATGGAAGGCTGAATCAACCTGGAGCCCTGCAGGATCAAACTCACAACATTGTGGCTGCAGTACCGGCATTTGACCAGTGCGGCTCTAAGGCTCTCTTATGACTGGCCAGTAGATGTAAAAGGTTTCCAGTAACTAATGTACAACATCCACAGCACCAAGTAAGTCTGACATGAGAAAGAACAGACAATTATCATTGAGGAAATCTGTATAAAGGCCACACATGTATGTTCTTAGTTCAATGTAAGGGGTGTCTTTGTATTTAGTTTTGAGATTTGAAATCAGAAATCACAGATGAAGAACTATGAATGTATACAGAGAGAGAGAGAGCACGAACTATGATAAGGGATGGGGCACAAGTCTCCTACCTAGCAATTGGAGCCCTGATTCAACTTTCCTGGACATAGTGTTACTATGGTTTAGACATACCCGGTGATAGCACTAGATATCTCCTTTTGATATCAAACTTATTTGGCCTTCACTTGACCTTTTTCTGCCGCCCTGCTCCACGCGTTTGTGAGGCCACCGGACAAACACGTAAACAGGCGCGGCCGGTTAATGGTTGTACATTCCAATCCCCACTTAGGCAGGCAGATTAACGCCACTCCGTCGCTTCAGGGACCTCTTTTGCAGACACACCTTGCTTAAGCGCGACTTTACACAAAGACGCTCGGCCTCGAGCCGGCACTCTCGCAATGCTAAGCCATTTGCATACTGGCCACTCTATTGTTAAATCTGCGCTAAGCCCATCATGTAAAACTTGACCTTTCCCAAAGCTTTGTCCCGCTCCAAACTCGCATTGTTCTCACCGAGTATGGCATGGCCTGTAGGCACAATCCACCCTATAAAAAGTCCCTGATTCCAAGCCCACCTCGGATCGCTCGCTAGACCACCTCAGATCGCTCCTGAGTTTCATCCAGCCTTGCTGTCGGTTTGTCCAGAGAGCTCCCCTCAGCGAACCGCGCTGAGTTTTCTTCCCTGCAATCCTCCGCTTTTCTCCAGGACTACAAGATAAGGTGTCGTATCACCCATTTCCCCCGAAAACTCTCATTTCCACTTTCTAGTTAGTTGTGTGCTTGTGTTGTATTTTCTGTTGTTTGTCCTTTAATAAAGATATCAGTTTTACTATTTTAAACTTGTCTGACCAATCTTCTGACCTGACCCCGTAGACATTGGGTTACAAGATCCCTGCTAAGTTACCCTGCCTCTCGCTAGCTTAAGAGAGTGCTCGAGTTAATTTCCCCATCTTGTGTTTTTGCTTGGTTATTTGGGCACCCCTCCTGGGACCCCCAGGATACAGGGTAACAATAGTAAGCAATATTAGGTACTAGAAAAGCAGGTTAACAGACATTATGGTCATATAGGATGGTCCGTATGATATGCTGTGTAATACCAGGAACCTGGGCCGACCAAAATGGTGATTTGGAGTGGGAATATCTGCACTACCACCAATGGAACACAAAATGCTTTGCTATTTTTTTTTAGCAGATGCTGCCATTCTTTCTCGCCAGCACGTGCCTTTGGGGGAAAATACTCCTCCAGCAGATTAAGTCTCCACAACTTGTTAGGGCATATGAGGGTGTGTTCCCCATTTATTCTTCCAGACCATGCTTTTCCCACCTTTTGCAAAATAGCTGCGCTGGCTGGAGATAATGAGAATTTTAGTCCAACACATCTGAAGGGGACACAGTTAGGGAAGGCTGCCCGGGGTTTGTACTGGGCAGATTCATTTGAGAAAGCAGGAATCTACATGCTACCAGGTAACGCCAGGATTGAGATGGAAGTATATAAAGGCAAAGATTATACATGTGATCTATTCTTTTACATCATAAAAAGGGTCAGTCCGAACAGCATTAGGTCTGCAGAAGGGGACTGAGCGTTTAATCTTTGGCTGCAACTATGATTCCAACAGTCAGCTCTTGTTAAACATTGATAAGTCATCCCTTGTTAAAGAAGGGAATATGTGCTTCTTTAAATCCAAGACTCCTGATGCTCACCATGTCCATTGGTTTGGGCAAGGGACTTCTGTGATCCCTTTGGGGTCCTGCAGAAGGTAGGGCTCCAGTTTGAGTATCCCGCAATACACGGTGAGTGTGCTTTCCTGCCCTTTTCTCCTGTCTGGCTTCTTGGCTGCTAGAAACAACATAGGCCACTTCTTTACTCAGAAAACTTTCTATAACCTGCAGTGAAGAACAAAGAAAGCAAAACAGAAAACAGAATTGTTCTTACTGAAGTTTTGTGGGAGCAAGGATAAAGACAGATATACCCGTCAGCTTCAGGTTCTCTTGGTTTCTAGCATTTTCAGTCTTAAGTTAATTTTGCCTCATTTCTGGATTGGTCTGCAATGATTTCTAAAAAAAAAAGTGTGAGCCTTTTTCATATTTATCCTAGTATAAGCATTTTTTCAGCTATTTCTCCTAAAACAATGCATTGCTATGTCTTCTTTCCATGGATGTATCAATTTTGAGCACACTTTCCTGTAATACAGACACCATTGCACACATTTGTTAAGAGAATAACTACATTGCAAAATTACAAAGAGAATCAACTATCAAAGTATAACTATGTCTTGGTTTATATACTAGTTTGGGAAGTACAAATTAACTGAACTGGGAGATGTCACCTTTTTGGACTAGAATTTCCTTCGTCAGCCTAGTTTATGGGGATTTGAAGAGATCCAATCCAAAACAGTAACTTTTCCAAGCTCTGCAAATTAGGTAAGTTTTGTTAAACATGTACAAAACATATTGCTCCTGTATCCCTAGATACAGATGTTTGAGTGGTTCATAATGGTCTTTTTCTTCCAGAGATACAGCTCTGCCAGCAAGCTATCTAAGTAGTTAAGGGTAAAAAGAATACAAAAAGGATGGAATTGTTTCAGCCTGTTCAAGAAGAGCAGCACATCATGCCATACACTTAATACCAAGTGGATTCTTTCACCAGTAGGGTTGGAAGCTGAAGTAAGTGCAAGCAGAGAAACAAAGATTTCATCAGACTTTCCTAGTTATTTGGGGCAATTGGCATTATAGAACTATCCCCCTTCTACTTCAATAACCATACTAGCATGGGTAAAAGAATAAAGGATTCAAAGAAAACTGTATATCCCAGCTCTCTCTGTGCTTAAGTTATGACAGGATGGAATGTACTATGAAACTGTAAAAAGGCTTTTATGCACATCTTTTGACTGAGTCAACAATAAGCTAGTGTTTTTACAGCTGGATATCCCACTCATTTGGTATCACACTATCAGTGTTTAATTTATAAACAAAACACTGTAGGGCAGAGCTTTCCAACCTGTGTGTTGCAACACAGTGTGTCGCACAAATGTAACAGGTGGAGAGGATGCTTCTCCTGCCATGGTGGCAAGCCAGGCCCAGGTGAAGGGGCTGCTGCCGCCACTGCAGGCTAAAGAAGATGCTTGTGAGGACGGAGGCAGCAGACGAGATCCAGGTAGAAGGGATGCCACTGCCGCCACTGCCTGATAAGGGCAGCAGCAGGCCAGGCTCAGGTAAAGGGGCTGCCTCCACATACTGAATTGCTTACTGAGTTACTGTGTCACAAAATGATGCATGTCTAAAAAGTATGTCACCAACATGAAAAGTTTGGAAAGCTCTGCTGTAAGGCTCAAATCAGCATGAAAACACGATTGCCCTGGAAGTACTGTACCTCATTTTGGTTAAGTATATGTGAGAATTTCATTTGGTTCATTTTTTTGGTAAGAACTTTCCACAGTACACAACTTTCTTCAAAAATCTGATGGAAAGATTTTAAAAAATAAATGTGAAAAAGAGGAAAAGTGACAGATCCATCCAGATAGCAGTTGGAATGCTTAACTGTTAATAGCCTGGATTTGAACCTCTGTGTATTCAGCCACATCTGCAATACTCAGTTATGTCTGATACCACTTTTTTTCTGATAGACTCCTCTAAACAGTAATGTGATAGGCATACATTGTCTTCTCAATGTTTGGAAAAAACTGTATTGATTGAATTTGGCCTGTGTAGATGGTTGAGAATTTCATCCAGTTCATTTTTGCTACTTATTTTGCTAAGAATTTCTAAAATTTGCTAATTTGTTTACATATTCTATGCAAAGAACTTGAGATAAAAAGGATTTGAATGTGACAAAAAAGCAAAACTGACCCATTGTTACACAAGGGTAAGTTATCTGTAGTTACTGCTGGTGGCAACCCACTTCAGATCTTCTTAAATGGAGACATACTCTCTTCAAGTGGCTCTAGTTCAAGGCAAACCCCAGGCTTTACCACTCTATTATGGGCCTTCTGTGGACCATAACTGCAGTTTCCTTTCATGAGAGACCAACAAGAAAAACAACTCCACCTACTCACCCCTCCAAGTCGCTTCACATTTTCTGCCAAAAAATCCAAGTTCTTGCCACTGGGGATGTCAAAGTAGAAAGATTTCCCAACCAAGGGAAAGCTTCCAGGTGAACTCATAGCTTTGTCTTGTCTTTCTGTAGGTTTGATCTGGCTCCTTTGTGTTCTGGAACCCATTCTAGATGTAAATTAAGAGAGATGTTGCCCTTTTATAAAAAATATACATGCATACACAGTCTCAAGCACTTGTTTTATAATTGTTTTTTTCCTCCCTATTATTGGCAATAAGGAGTCGCATCAGATTCTTAATTCTTATCAAGACAAACAACTGTTATACTTTTCAACCTCAACAGCAACCCAGTTCATCTTCAGACCTATTTTTCACACATTTCTAAACTCCGAAACAATCAATCCAGACACTTTCTTGTGTTACCCCACTGGAAAACCCTGTCCCAGGGTCTACAATTTTGATATTAAAATATGATTCCATGTGCCTGAGAGGTCGCCCGGATGGGCACGTAGGCAGCAACGGTCGAATGATCGAAAGCCAGGTCAGGCCAGTAAAATCCCCTGTCACATATCCCCAGGAGACCTCAAGCTGTGCAAACTCACAGCAGACAAAGGGTCCTCAGCCCCTGAGAAGCCGACTTGAGGGGATTAGCGTGTTTGCCCCAAGTTTAGCAAAATCCTATCAGGCAAGGACCATTTACATGAAGTCACACCACAACCCAATGCAGCCGAAGATCCAGAGACTTTGGCAACACCTCATAATCTCATTGCGCAAAGGAAGTTACCATTGTGAGTTTCTTTCTCGTTGTAACACCCATTGTTCTCCTCAGGAAAGGATTAGCCCTCCAGGTACTTTTCCCCCTACAAATAGTCTCAGTTTTTGAGCGGTTCTTTGTATCACTCCCAGTCATCCCAGCTGACCGTTTCTCCATCCATTGAGTAATCCCCTCAGCCCTCTCCATGCTGAGCTCCACTTCTGTGCTGTTTTTCCCGGACCAAGGACTTCAGGAAAAGGTGCAGTATTACCCCAGCTACAATTCCTTCAATATTCCCCTATCCAGTGTCCTCTCTTTTGCTTCTTAATAGGTCTTGAGTGAGTGTGTGAGTGATTGCGTTGATGCATGAGACTTTCATTCAATAAAATAATTTATTGGACATTTTCGTTTGATTTTTGGCTTGGCCTGACTCCGTAAAAATTGGGTAAAAACACCCCGCTAGCTTACCCTATCTCTCGCATTGCTATTGCTCGTGCTCTGGCTAGTTTCCATTCCCCATCACGTGGAGCACATTGAGGTCCCCCCAGCAAGGGTAACAGATGGAGAATCTTTGCCACTCCCTGCTTTTGGTTATGAAAGTTATCATAGTGGAATGTAGCTCATCTGTCTTGACCAAATCTGTAGCCCCTTAACAACCAGTCTAACTTACTTCCTATCACTGTCATAGTCTCAGAACTAAAATGGCCCAGACACTTCAGCTTTACTGTAGAAAAAAGCACTCCAAATCTATGATCACTTTAATTGCCCTTTTTAAACTATGCCCACATCATAGTTTTTTATAATGGCACTGTAACACATGCCAGGAAGTATTTTCACCACCCCAGGATTTTATTTGTGAACAATTTATAAACTACATAAAAGCAAAATAGATAACATCGTATCTACAGTATCTCTAGATAAATCCCTACCTTTCTATGTTGAGCATACCCACAAACCAACATATAATAACAAACTACAGAACAATATCAGCTGCAACAATATAAAATGCAAAACATGGCCCTACAGAAGTTAGTGATCTCAAATTCCCATGATCTCTCACTATTGAGGTATGCTCGCTAGTGCTGAAGAGAGCTGCAGTCCAGCAAGGTCTAGAGGTCTGCAAACTGCCCGCTCCTTCACTAAAAGCACAGTCTTTGCAATCCATCATAGGGGCCAGGGTGCAGTATCTTACAGAAGTTACTTCCTGATCTAGTTTGTGGTCTTTATTTTCCCAGGCCTTTTGTTTTTAGGGCTTTTACAGTTCCTTGTAGTATTGTTTTCCATTGCAGGTTTTCTTCTGCTGCCTTTCTGTACGGTGACTATTTTAGACTATATGCCTACTTTTTGATTTTTAAATTGATTTCGGCAGCCAATTCTTTGATATCTCTGATTTTGAGGTTCACCTTTCTATTTTCACTTGTGAGCTGCTTGTGATAGGTGTGCATATCTTTTGGTCAGTGTGTCCACACTTATGTCAGCACACTAAATCAGTAGCCCAGTCAGCCATTTTTGCTGTGCTTATCCATTTCCCCGACATTTTATTTCCTTAACATTGAATGGGCTGATTATTTCCATCAACTTGTGCTTTAGTTGTCTGATCTGTTCAACCACTTCATACATCAGGTCGGTATTGCCTTTTGGGCCCATCTGTTGTTTTTATCAGGATGTTAATGTTGCTCACCATCCCCCGCTTTTTACCCAAAATAGGTCTCCAATAGGGTATCTGGTTTCCAAGGGACCCTGATTCATTCTGCTGATAATAACTTTCTGAAATGTTTGCTTTGGTTTTGGTGACTAAAATGTTTCTGTGATAATTTGGCGGATGTGATTGGGAAAAATGGTATCTTCTTTTGCAGTGTCAAAATACCCACCCACCCTCAGGTTTATTTTTATACTTCATGATTTTAGCTGTCTGTTGCTCGAAACACTCAAGAGAACTTTTTGCTGATGGGCAGTACCAAAATGTTGGCAATAAATAAGAAGAAAGAATGTGGGTGCAAAAATTGAGAAGGCCTTCTTACTCTTGCCCATCTAATACAACAGAGGAGAGGCCAAGACAAGAAATTTCTGTAGAGTTCAACAAGCCAGACAACAGTAAACTCTGCTTTGTCTCTGCAGTAGAAGCAAATGATCCAAGCACACCAGACAGATTAAAAGGAAAATTACCCAGCTCAATCAAGATGAACTGAAAGGAGCAAGGCCAGAGGGGTCAGTCATACTGCAGTTAGCCTCCTTTATGAGCCAGTACTTTCAGCTCACAGCCTACTGTGGTGTGGATAACACATGCCAAAAATAGACATAAGACGATACTCTCTAAGAGCTGAAGAGTGGTAAAGGTGTATCCAAAGTAACCCAAATGTCTAAATATATAAGTTATTTGAGAATGAAGGAAGATAGGAAATCAACAAAGCATATAAGATATGGTCACCTTGGACTTAATTCTTAATATTAATAAGATTGAACTAGAGGAGCCCTTTATCTTTGTCATTGTTTAAAAAAAAGATATGTACTGGCATAACATATTAAGTTAAACACACAAATGTAACAGTTTCTAATAATGAGTCATAATATCTGTTCACATTTTTAAAATGAACATTTTAGGACAGGATAAGATTATGAGATAAAAGATATAATTAAAAAGAAGCTAAGCCCAAAAGAGCATGAAATTGTTTTTTGGCGGGGGTATATCATTTTATCATTTCTGTCATGGCACATTAACAGGTCCTAGAACACAGTTTGAGAATGACTGCCAAGGACTAATTGAGCAACAGAAAGAAAGATCCTATGAACAAGTTTCCATTTTTAGAACAGACCATCCCTTCTCACTTGGCGAAGATACTCTGTGTCACCTAGAAATCCTGGATTCATATAATCACCAAGACTATGCCAGTGACAAAGTTCCTGGGCAGCCATTTTAGCACAGCTGAGCCAGCAGCATTTTCAAGTAAAATTATTTAGCTCCAGGAAGCTAAAATACATCCAAAAATTATTATAGCAGAGACAGTGTAAAGCTAGCAACTGAGAGGCTAGTGCTTTTCTGGAGTATCTGCTAACATGGCTCCATAACTTCCACTATTTTTTCTTTTTTTCCAGAAACACTCTTTTTTCTCTTGTTTTAATTATTGGTTCCCATACTAGGCTCTGATATTCAGAATAACCACAGGAGATGAGCAGAGTTCTAAGTTTTACTGCAAGATAGTCACAAGCGTCTTTCCCCCCAAACTGGTACAACAGACTTTGCAAGAAGGCAGCTAGGAATATAAAAGGTAGCCTCCAACTGGAAGTTGTGCAGTAGAGTGGGAGAGAGCAGGACAGTCAACCCCCTCATGATTTCATCTTTCAAAATCCAACTTTCCAAAAGGAGCAAGCTTGTTAGATGAAAAACAGTTATGAAGCCAGCAGAGGTATGAGGTTCCCCAGTGCAATACATAAAGCATCATATTAAGGGCTACCAACCTGCTGGATGAAAGTCACAGGTGTCCTCAGAACAATGTGCTCCTGGCTGCCGGGGAACAAATTTATTTTCTGAAACCCAAGGTAACAGATGTGGAGAAGGTGAGAGAGTCAGAGAGTTGGCTGATTAAGATCTTTGGGGATGTGGTAATGTTGTTCCTTTCCCAAGATAGTATCTGCTCTAAAGAGTGTCACCCTGAGCCAGAAAGAAATATCACGAGGAGGCATTTTTGGTATCCTCTTGTATTTGTTATATCCTTTAGGGCAGTGCAGGAAGCTCCTAGTAGAGGTGTAACTGATCATTAGTAGAGAGATTGGTGTGAGATGAGTATATAGATAAGCCGCTCACTGTCTGCTACAAAGATTATGAATGTTACACTTTGTTTAGGGAGGCTGGTAGACAGTTTGGGATAAGTGTCAGCAATCATGGGGGGTGTTGGTTCCAGTGTCACAGGGAAACAGAGTTGTTTGGTCTTAGAAGCAAAGTTTAAGCTGCAAAGTTTAAGTGGGCAACGTGATGTAAAGATGTATTGCAGCCCCCTGCATGAGGTGCCAAGAGATCTCAATGCATCAGCGAAATGATAATGTCAACAACTTGGGTTTGGGTTTGTCAGGTACAAGGTTAAAGAACAGACAGGACCCACTTAAACCTAAACTGAACCAGACTGTTGGAGTTTAATGTCAAAAAGGCATCAGAGTCTCTTTTAAACTAACCTCTGTCAAGAGCTGGGAAGCGGCCAGCTTGTGATGAATCATCCCTAGAAGAGTGTGAAAACATTTCTGATTATTCAAATGAGATCTGTCTAGAAGTAGGCAGTGAGTGTTACAGGAGGCCATGACAGCCAGTCAAACAGTCCAAAAGACCATAAGGGAAAACGTACATGACAGAGATTTTAGAAGAGTGGTACCATGTATAATTCTTCTTATGTTAACACTAGAAATCTCGGAGTAAATATAGAGGAGAAAGTGCTTGATTTTTAAGAATAAAGTAGGCATAGAAGAAACTGGTGAACTAGGGAGACCCAAAAGATATAAGGAGTATTTTAGGGTTGTCATTCTGCACTGTACAAACTAAACAATCTCAGATGAGTAAGCTCTTCTAGTGAATAACTGTAGATGCCAATATTAGGCCCACAAATGTTGATCCATTATAGTGCCTAAAAAGGGAGGCAGATTTCATGCTAAGAAATCAGGAAAGAGACTTTAATAAAACTGCCAATATTCATATACTATGATATGAAATGTGGGGAACCATTCTTGTAATACTTCATACAGCACTGACTACCACAGTTCAAGAAGGGCATAATAGAGCTGGAGGAGGTGCACAAGAAGGCAACCAAACTTATCAGAGAAGAAGCAGCAACTGTCCTAAGAGGAAAGGGCACAATATGCTTACAGAATTTGCTGTCCTAAGATGTCTTGATAACTACTGACTCAAAAGTGTCAAAAAAAAAGAGAAAAGAGAAAATTAGATCAATTTATGAAGAATATAAACAGTTATCTACTAATTACAAGAGCTATAATTTTCCTTCATTTGCTGAGACACAGTAGCAGCAGAGTGCTATTGCTCTTGTCCTGCTTGTAGCTTCCCAGAGACATTTGGCTGGTCACTGTGGAAAGCATAATATTGGACCAGAAAAGCCTTTGGACTGTTCCAGCAGGTCTCTTCCTACAGACAGAGAAAATACACTTAATGACATTGACCCCTGTAAAAGTAAGACCCAAGAAATTCTGTGACACCTTGAGGTATATTTTGGCACAAACTTTTGCAAGATACCCCTCCGCTACCTTCATGGATGTTTGCCACAGACGGTAAAATTGATGGACATAAGTTATGCAGTACAGCACTCACTACTTGTCCGACTGGTGAGAAGTAGCGCTACACAGATGCAATTTCATTGGATGAGTCTGTGCAACAGAAATATCCAGTACCTTGCTTGAAAATATTTATTTCCCTATATATAAGCACAGATCATTCTGAGAAAAGAGATGCCAAGGCCATTTCCACACTACACTCTTCTAGTACTATTATTCTGTTTTCAACATCCTGTGGAATTCTGGGGTTTGTAGTTTACTGAGGCCAAAGAGCTCTCTGGCTGAGAATTCTAAATGCCCCTCCCTAAATTGCAAACCCCAGGATTCCACAGGATGTGGAAAGTGGATTAATAGCGCTATAACAGTGCAGTGCAAAAATGGCCCTAGAAAAAGGCTGCAGACTGACAACATTCCCTCGCACTTCCCCATTGAAAACAACTATACCTAAAGGATCTCTAGTTGTTTCAACCAAATCCCATTCCCTTTTTCCCCCTCCAAACACCAAGTGACAAAAACTGCATGTTTCTCACAGTTGCACTTCTCCAGAGCGGCATTCTCCAGCCATTTCCGCACTAGACTGCTACAGCGCTATTATTCCACTTTCAACATCCTATGGAATCCTAGGGTTTGCAAAGCCCGGGATTCCATAGGATGTTGAAAGTGGAATAATAGCGCTATAACAGTCTAGTGCGGAAATGGCCTCCGATTCCCCCACTCCTCCAGGCAAACTTCGTTTTCAAAGGGAGGGAGGGGGGAGGCAAGCATAGGAACTGCGAACACGTTAAAGCAAATCCATAACAGTAATTTTAAAAAAAGGTCCCAATACACAGGTGAGTGTGAAGGGGAGATTGTTTTGAAAATTTATAGCATTAGGAAATGATCAAGAATCAGGGCTACTGAGGTGAATTGAATTAAGAAGTAACTGGAAACTTCAACCCGTGAGTAATCTACCATCCTTTACCCAAATAATCCTCAAAAACTTTACTTACGCATCAAACTTTTTTCCTCAGACCATCAAGCCGAGACGTAACTAATCTTGTTTCCTCGAAACTGCCTATTTTGTCGAATTTAAATTTTCTGCCAATGACCACAGCGTAAGAATTTGGGAGCTACGGCAAGCGGCAAAGACCAAACTAGGTGGCGTGTGGGGAGGGCGTTTAGAGGTGGGCAAATTACAATCTACATTCTTTTTCCTGAAGAAGGGAATAAGTATGGGGTGTTCTGATTGACGGCACCACACTCCTCCGTATCTGCACGAAATAAAATTCCTGGAATTGTTAGTATCTCCTTCCTGACGCAGACCAGCCTGGGTTTTTCTTTCTTACAGTCTTCTGTATTTTCAACAGCCATGGGGCAGAAACTTAATATGGGAAGGTTCATACATGACCCCATTTTCATGCCTCTCATTATTTCCTCTTAATGATGGTTGTTTCACACGTTCCTTCCAACAGTAAGTTCTAGTGGGGGGAAAAATTGCATTGAGAGATGAAGGACAAAATTAACAAATTTATTATGGACCACTTACAGGATAAGGTGCCTCTTCTCCCACCTGCTTGAATCATGCAGTCACAGAGAATATTCTTACAGACCACAAAGCATTTAATCAGGTGCAGAAATCTGATGAAGTGGATTCGGATCCACAACTATTATGCCACAATAAATAGCTTTAGGTCTTGATCACAAGATTCTTTAGATCACAAGATTCTTTGCCGTACCTGGTGCCATCAAGCAGAATGTTAGCAAATGCTGGATCTGAAGTTGCTCATTTAGATGATCACAGAGGCTGCAGAATGGTTAGATCCACATTTTCGTATCTCTAAATTTCATAGCATCACTGTCAGTCTCATCGGTTATATTGGCTGGAGGATTCCGCAAATGCATCCAAAAACGTAACTTCTAACTTTTCAGTTATGTTAGGCCCACTTCTGACACGCAGATATCAGGTGTGGGGCTACTGTGATGGCAGTGCCAACTAGAATAAGGCAGGTAGGCAAGCCAGGAGGTCTTCTCTCAGTGCCTCATACAACTACAGGCAAGTAGCTTGCATGCTAGTTAGTAAGGAGCCAGGTACTCTACTTCTGGAGGGCATTAAAGCATCTTTCCCAGCCTCTCCCCTCCAAAAATCTGTGAAGACAGGCCTGCTTTTTGCTGTAATTTTCAGCAGTGGTGCAGTTATGTAATTTTTCAACACTGGACCACAGGGAGGAAAGTTAGTGGAAAGTGGTTGTGTTGAGTTAATCATAAATCCGGTTGAAAGTCTAGTTTAAATTTACATTAGAAATGAGGAAATTGTAACAATTACATTTATATGTAATTCCTATTAAAGGTCTGCACTAGAGCCCTTACCAGAACAGTTTTGTTCTTTTTTCTCAGTCCTGTTTCTCTCTCTCTCACACACACACACACAGTTTATCCATCTTGACTGTGGGAGAAAAGGAAACAGGTGCATGATTTTTTGAAAACCCCATTTCTCATCCACTCCACCAAAACTCCTTCTCTTGCTTAAACTTTCCAAGCTCTTCTTGCTTTATGTGAAACATTTGGCAGTTTTTATGGATCCAAATATATCACCATCCATTGTGCTAATTTTGCAGGCTAAGAGAGGCTATTGCTTAGACTGGCTTGCAAAAACCCTGTAATATCGTCTGGTGTTATACCATAAACTGAGCGCCTTTCCACCGTACAGTGTTATTGTGCTATCACTCCACTTTCAACATCCTGTAGAATTCTGGGGCTTGTAGTTTACTACAAAGAGCTCTCTGGCTGAGAATTCAAAATGCCCCTCCCTAAACTGCAAATACTAGGATTCCATTGGATGTTGAAAGTGGAATCATCGCACTTTAACAGTGTAGGATGGAAAGACCTTGAATCTTACATAGGTTTAGAATGCTTTTCAGAGTAGTTACTGCTAATATTGCACATTGAGGGGTCAAAAATAAGATGAACAGACCAACACAACAAACTTGCAGTACAGTTGATGATTAGTCAAGATTAGAGGTTACAGATATGAGTTAAACTATTGGGCGCCAAGTGGGACTTGAACCCACAATTGATGATAAACTCTGGAAAAAATGTTAGGGCACCAACCCTTGAAACTGTCAGGGCATCAACCCTGAAAACTGTTAGGGCAACAACCCAGAAAACAGTCAGGGTACTAACCCTGAAAACCATTAGGAAAAACACATAGGCCCAGATCTAAAATATTAAGTCTGCAAGGACTACCTTGGGTAGTCTATGTGATTGTGGGTGAGCTCCGAATAAAGCCTGGAAAGATCCCCAATTTTGGCTAAAGGGACTCCCCCCCTGCCTCCCGCCTCCCGCCCACTACAGCAAGAATGCAGTCAAAACTACTTCCTACATGATCAAAGAGAAGAATAGTTTATTGTGAAAAGCAGAGGGTATATAGATTTGGGATGACAATGATCTCATACAGCATATAGCAGAAGTGCAAGAATATTAAAAATATTTGCTTTCTCAGGATTAGAATTCTGATGCATCGTTGGTAGTACAGTAGCTTCTGCTTAACAGTCAATAATGAACCTTGATTCACACGTGTATTTGTTCAGCAGTGAAGTGTAAGCAATACTGTTACAGAAAGTGCACTGGGGACCCATGCTGAGAACCTAGGAATTTGCCAAGTAGTGTCAGCATAATTGTTAAGTACAACACAGGGCTACCAATAGGAACCACCCTCAAAGTTTACTAGAATTCAGAATGGAGGCCTTTAATTAAACAAATACAAAAGGACAGAGAGTTCCTTTAGGTTAGACATTTAAGCAGGCAATACCATCTGTGAATTAAACTGTCCAGGGCGCTGAATCTCCTAACAACCCTGCAAAGTAGACCAGGGAAAAAGATGGAAATCACTGTCCATATGGTCTGTACCCTTTTACTGCTAACAAGACCCATTTGGACTTCCAGTCGAAAATGCCTGCACTCACAGGAAACCAGTTGGGAGAGAACACCCTCTAGTCAAAGTGCCACTTCTGAAATGCAAGCGCCACTTGCAATTACATTAAACGCTCAGCTTTCTCAGTTGGACTTTTAACTGTCACCTTGGCGATATTTCAAAATGGTTTCTCATTGTGCACCAGAAAATGATCTTATTCAGATAAACGGCCAGTCCCCCTCTACCATCCTTTACATCTCCAGGTCTTCTGACAGGCTTCTCCATACAACAAATCGCCACCTTATTATTACGCATGCGCTTAGAATAGCGCCTAATCGCCCTGGCTCGTGATGACCTAAGATGGCGGCGCCCTGCGCGTTCGAGCCGTGGCTGGAGGGACGCCTGGAAGCCCTGGGGCTGGACGGGGACGTGTACGGTGGATATATACGAGGCGTCTTGCGGGAGGCAGAGTGCGATGCCGAACGGCTAGAAGGGCTGGCGGGAGCGCTAGCGGCGGGGGAACCGGTGAGAGTGACAGCTTCTTCGGAATTGGCCCTGACCGGCCTCCGTACTCGATTTTTCTCGTTTTCCCTGACCTGCATTGCAGCATGAGGGGGCATAAGACTGGAATTTAGTCTCTCTCTTGATTTTAGGACCCCCCCTTTTTTTGGTCCATGTCTATTTATTTAAATATATGCGAGCTACATATAAGTAATTCTTTTAAAAAATTGCTTTAGTCTAGTACTGTCTAGATAGTAGTTGGTATATTTCCCCCTTCCTTTCCCCATGCCTTTATAAAGACTGCAACCAGCGAATCTGAAGAATGCATTAGGGTGCTGCTGTTCAAATCTTGGTGCTTTCAGAAGCTTACTAGGGCCATTTCCACACTAGACTATTATAGCGTTATTATTCCACTTTCAACATCCTATGGAATCCTCAAAGGCCCCTCCCTAAACTGCAAACCCCAGGATTCCATAGGATGTTGCAAGTGGAATAATAACACTATAATAGTCTAGTGTGGAAATGGCCTAGGTGATTCTCAGCAAGCCATTCTTGTCTGAGCCTCTCCTCCCCCTGCCCCATATCTGCAGCATGTTTATAGTCGTGTCATTCTACCTTACAGGATTATTGTTTGGATTCCAACAAGATTATATAATGCATTTGGATCCTTATAAAGCACTGTGTAAATAATGGTTACCAATATTCAAACATTTCTTCTGTCTTTTTTTGTTACCACAGGTTCAAAAAAAATCTGCTACTAGGAGTCATCCCGTGGAAAGCCCCCCCAGATATTATCCAGACAGTTGAGCTCAGTCTTCTTGCTTGCTGTCCTTTTTTGAGTCTTGCTGTATCATCAGTTAGTGACACATCCCTGAACACAAGAACTTCCATTAAGTTCAAAGTACCTGTGTTAGTCAGTTGGCTAACAGGCCATATCTTTCTGTATCACCCTGATTGGGCCTGGAGAGAAGAGATGCCTCTCTCTTAGTTCTGTCACCTTCAGAGGTGGTGTTGATGGGAACAGGAGATGGAATCTTCCCAATGGCTACCCCAGGCTCTGGTAGAGCCTTTCTAAGAAGGTTAGAATAGCCCCTTCCATGCTGTTCTTCAGTCAGGAGCAGTTTCTTTAATTCCTCCAGGCTTTTAGAACTGAAGGTTTTTAAGGGAAGGACTTTTAAGAGAGTCTAGTACTGTTTTAATTGTATTGCTTTTGATAACTTTTAATAAATTTAAAGGGCATGCTGTACTGTTAATGATTCAATTCTATTTTAACATTGGTCTTTCGGATGTTTTTAATTGTATTGTATTAATTCTTATGACACCTTGAGTTCAATTTTTGGGAAAAACCCAATATAAATAAAATCAGTAATAGTAATAATATTAGCAAAACACTGAAGAGCATTGTGGTGTCTTGGAGACTAACAGATTTATTAGGAGAAGCTTCTGTGCATCTGATGTAATGCATTTTGGTCTATGGAAGCTTGTATATATCACTGGAAGTCTTTAAGGTAGCAATACCATGTGTATTTCTATACCACTTATCAGCTAAGTGCTCTCTAAGAAGTTTACATGTATTTTAGCTAATTTAAGGTACCTCAGGACTCCTTATTTTTATAATTTAAAGGTCCATAAGCTTGCAAACTGAAAACGTTCTTGTTCAAAGCCTTTTTTAAAAAAGATATTTGTGCTAAAACTAGAGAAATAGGTTTTGTGGATTAACTATGTACCACAAAGTCAACGTAGCAATATTATACCCACTTTCCTTTGCTGGACACAGTGGGACCTGCTTTCAAGTAAACATGCATAAAATTAAACTGGTAGACTACAAATACCAGCTGTTACCTAAAAATATAATTTTTTGTCAGGAAATTTTCTCCATAGGTGTAGTTCCTCTTGATCTTTTATCCAAATAGAGACGGGCAGATGTTAGACCTTTCTGATCTATTTTTGTGTTTCCATTGGAGCAGTTGGTGTTTTGCTTATCCCTGGCCTAGAGGAGATGGACGGTATCTGTGTGGCTACTCTGATAGTACAAAATAATAACACACAAGTATAACATAAAATAAAATAATATAATAAACATAAAATAGTAACACACAAGTATAACACAGAAGTATAAACAGTTGTTTGTTATGTAAAGAGAAAAAATGAAAAGATCAATATAGCATTTGATTGTAAGTTTCTCTTCATTATGGTTTGAATACAGTTTGCATTCCTGTGTGAGCAAATGTAGCCAAACATTATGTTTTCTCAGCAGGACCAGAAAGGGATCAGGTAACTAAAAATTTTTACACCATAAAGGGTCATATCAAAAGTAGTCAAGGGAGAGCTCAATTTGACCTTCAAGGCTTCAGTTGGTCCTCCCAGATTGCAAAGGTTCTCCATAAAAACCACTTAGAGCTGTCTCTTACTCTTTTAGTTATGGAAAAGCCATTACCAATTAAAAAGTAAATCTTTCTCTATTTTATCAGGATGAAGAAGTGCTCCAAGATGTTTGCAAGGAAATAGTTGAAAAATGGTCAGAGGCCCAAAATGCTGGAACTGCTGAGAAAAAAGAAGGTATTTCATGTCATTCTTTGTGGCATCACTGCAATGATTGCTGGATGTTTTCCGTGTGCTCTTCATAAATTCCTAATCTGAAGTTTTAAGAGTTTCTTCCCTTTCTATATTTTCTTTTTATGCTCATAATTGTTCTACACATGCTTCTGTCTTTGAACTCTCAGTCTTTGGTTCCTACACTGCTAATAAAGAAAATTTAGAAAAGTTGCCTATACTGTCTATTAATAAATAAAATGTTATGTAGTGATGTCTACAATAGCACCTTAGACAGTGACAAATCAGAAGACAGTCCGCTGTCCCTAAGATCTTACAGTATAAAACTTGACACAGGAGATGATACAGTGAGAAGAGGAAGAGATAGAAGCAAGGGTAAAATAATATGATTGGAATTGTTACAGGTGAAGCTTCAGAGCTTAAGTGAAAGGCTTTAGGGGAAAGGTAGGCTTGGAAGAGAGCTGGTATCACGTAGGTGTCTAGGCACATGGAAGAACAAGAGAAGGAATGGGTGGAAGGCAGTAGGACACTGTAGTAAGGCTGATTGGGCTTAGAATAGTGAAAGACAGGAACATAATAGGATAATAGAGGAAAGGGATATTGGATAAAGCTGTGAATGTAAAACCAAGAACATTGTG
The DNA here is from genome assembly GCA_948474755.1 of Ctenosaura bakeri. Lineage (NCBI taxonomy): Eukaryota > Metazoa > Chordata > Lepidosauria > Squamata > Iguanidae > Ctenosaura > Ctenosaura bakeri. The sequence continues at coordinate 18,672 of CAOLHI010001027.1, read as the reverse complement.
CTGGATGTGGAAAGAAACAATCATCCAGAGCAAGGATTTAGGAATAATTATCTAGTCTTAAATGACAGCAGATGGACATTTTTGGCAGCAGACCTCTGGGTAGAGATGACTGACCCAAGATGTGACAAAGGAAGGAGGAGAAGAAGACAGGAGAAGTTTGCGGTAATCAGAGTAGGAGAGGCTGAAAAGATGAATCTGAAAGTTCACTGAAAGTCAAAGAAGAAGCAGTATATTTTCATAGTTTTGTGCAGGTAGAAATTGCAGGTATACAGCAGTTAACATAGCCTCTGACAGTAAAGCTCCTTTTTACACCTGCCCTTGCATGCTTTTTCCTGCTTGTTCTCTGTCCAGCTGGAAGATTTTTTTAAGTAACGTTAGCACAGAGAGAATGATGGAGAAGGGCTGGAGAAAAGCAAACTTTTGGTGCCCGGTTGTAGCAGCATATCTGCAATAAACAATGAAGCTTGTGCATGGAAAGAATCAGGTTATATTGTAGCCAAGCTTACTGTAGCTGTGTGTGCTTGCCTACAACTAGCAAGGTAAACAACAGCTGCCTCCAGAATCCCTTAGTGAGAGTGCATGATCAAAAAAATGGACAGAAAAGAGCAGAGCAAGTAACCCTGCATGTTTGTTTATTTTTTAAAAAAGAAAGGTCTATAAGTTTGGCCACAAAAGTGGAAATCATAAGAGGCAGATGGTAAAAGAAAAAGTCATCCCTGGGTGTATTTTGGAAGAAGTTCTCAAGTAGTCTCTAGGAGGTTCAAAACATTTTTTGTTTACTTATGCAAAGCTTACTTGACCTGGTTGGTTCATTTCACACATCTGCATATTGTTAGCTTTGAATAAAGTTTGCTTAAACATGTTGAACTGCTCTTCTCTTTTGTGCTGTAGAAACTATCTCTATTTTTTATATATATTATATTATTTCTGGCTCTGGTACCAAATTTTCTGCAAAAAGCCCAAGAACACATCTGCTTAGTTAACTGAGGTATACCTGTATTTGACTTGACAATAAACTGAACAGGGGAGAAGGGGAAGAATCTAAGGTAAAATCAAGGCTCAGTGCTTGATCAACAAGATGGATGACGATGTTAAAGGATGCAGAAAATATATAAAGGGGAACATTAAGAAGATCAGATTAAGCTTACAGTTCAACATGCTGAGTTTGAGATGCAGATGAAACATCCAGGCATTCATTGAATGATGTGGGGAATTATGTAGGTCTGAGTCAGTAGATCTGGATCAGTTCTATCTTTTTCTCTCTGCTTTTTAATATTTTCATGAGGTGGTTGTGAGAGGTCATCTAGAGATTTGGGCTGGACATTGGTATGCAGATGGTGTACAACATTTATCCCAGAGGGTTGAAATTTTGAATAAGTGTTTGGGGCAATGGATGAGGGCAAACAAAGTGATGCTTTGTCCAGACAAGGTGACCAAAGTAGTTTGCCAGGAAAACCACTCCCAGATGGAGGTTTACAGCCTGTCCTGGATAGCGGTGCATTCCATGCAAAGAGCCAGGGTGTAGTCAGCTGCTTTTCATGCATCCAGGGCACTTTCTGGAGGTGCATGTGCATTTAATGCCAAAGAGTGCCTTTCACTAGCTTTATTTCTCCAAGTGCAACTCCACATGAAGAAACAGGGCCTGCTTTTTGTTGCACAAGTGCCTGTTAGATCCAGACTAGATTAAGATACGATGGTGGGCTAGTGAAGACAGTTCAGACCCTGACTAGTTAAAAAAAAAAAGGTGGCTTCTGTCCTGTAAAGGGTGTTGCATGAGCAATGGACTCTTATTTTAACATATGTAGACTGTAAGTTAAAGAGCTACCCCCCAAAATTGAGGTGTTTATTAACTACTTTAATGTGAATCTTTGTTGTACACATGTGGAAGTAACTGCTTAATTTTGGGGGGTTTTTTAAAGAGGGAGATGCTATGTCTTGAATGTAAACTTCACTTTTTGACCATCTCTAAGATCTGGACAGAAAAGCATCTCAGAGTTGCCCTCTGTATATAATCAGAGACAGAGTACGTTCTGGAAGTGATGCAAGATCTTCTGTTTTATTATTTAGACAAAGAGGTTATTTGGACAAGCAATTGGAGATGAACTGGGAATCGCTTCTTATCCATTTTGATGTTGGTTATAATTGTAACTCACCTTCAGCCCTGAGCTCAAAGTAGCCCTATGTGCTGCCCCTTCCTCAAACACCCAGCACATGCAAAATAGCTTGAGCCACTCCTCTGTAGCTGCAACACAACCAAGGGAGGTGAAGTCTGAAGGGAATATGATATGAGCCTGTAGAAGGATAAGCTTGAACTTCTCTTGTTTGCTTGCTAATGAACTTGCATGTAGATATCCTTGGTCTGTTCCTTTCCTCCTCCAGATGAGGTTCAAGCCATTGCCAGCATAATTGAAAAGCAGGCACAGATTGTGGTGAAACCAAAGGAGGTCTCTAAGGAGGAGACACTGCAGAAGGCTGCCCTCCTGGCACAGTATGCTGAGGTGACTGATGAGGAAGAATATCCTTTCTGTGTTGCAAGTTTTGAAATTCAGTTGAATCTACATTGTGATCCTCTCATGTGACAGACTGCAAGGGTTTCCTGTTTATTTATATTGCTCTCCCTCTGTGGACTCTGGGTTGATTTCAGTGGGCATGCTTATTTTTAGAGAAACTGCTGTCACTGTAGTGGCTCTCAGGCTCTGAATACAAAACCGTTGTTGAATCAGAGCAAAAGTATCAGTTTAATGAGTTCCTGAGGGAAATCTGGAGATTTGAGTCTTCCCCCTAAATCAGAAAAATTATTGTCCCACTTGTCCACTAACTAAATAGCTTGTTTCATTATCTTGAAACATGCATGATTACATCAGCAGTCTCTCAAATTGCTGGTGGATTAGGTAGCAAAGGTAACATGAAGGATCTATTTGTTTCGGGATGTTCTAATGTACACTAGTAGAGATATGATAATACTTATAGACATGTTCACAAAGGACAGGAATATTGTAGCCTATTAGCTGGGATGGCTAGGAATGGAAATTCTGCATGTTCAGAGGTAGTGTGTATCTGATTACCTGATGTTTTGATCAAGCAGACATTGGGTACCTTCATCTTTCCCAACTTGATAGCAAATGGAAGAGGAAAACTAAGCAAGTGTCTTCAGAAAGTTCTTGCTGTCTGGGGAATAGCACTTGAGTGCACTGTATGGTGTTCCACAAGATCTGTTTCTTGTGCTGTCTCTCTTACTCCGTATATCCCACCTGCTACCATACTCTTTATCCCAAATATTCAAATACCCTTAACTCAACATACTGAATTAGATGTTCAGGATGATCCTGGAGCAGCAGCAGTGACTGTCAGCTCTGAAAAATGTATCCTTTTGATACTTCTCTTGATTACTAATGTGAGAAAGCGAATTTTGAGTTCTTTTGAAAGCAAAAAGGGCTATCATGTCAGTTGGATGGAATCTCTGTAAAAGGAGCATGAGGGTGCTGGGAAGAAATGCATGGCTTGTGAATTATAGAGTCCTCTTTCATATCCATTGTTGTAGAAAACTTTAACTCACCCCTCCACAATGAGACAACTTAGATGGGCTCGCATTTGCGCACCACCACCGAGGAGGGAATGGAGCCTAAGACCATTGGAAATATGTATTTTCCGATGGTCTTAGGTGACCCCTGTGAAAGGGTTGTCCGACCCCCAAAGGGGTCGCGACCCACAGGTTGAGAACTGCTGGTATAGCACCTTCTGGAATGAGTGCTGGCAGTGATCATTTGTATAGCACCTTCTGATTTGCAAAAAGATACGTTGTTTTCAATGCATTGTTCCTCCAAGTAATCTTGATAGGCTAAAGTAAGGAGACTATTTTAAGTATACAGATGAAAATCTGAGTTGAAATTTGAATATGGGAATCCTACTTCCTTGCCTCTGTCCAGTAAGTCAGGTTTTGGGAAGTAAAGTGAGGTGGAGTTGGACTTGATATCCTTTGAGCCATATGATATCAGGGGTGTACTCACAGAGCCTGATATCACTGGCTTTCTGCTCATGTGTTTTCCCAGTTGGAGGAGATCTGTGTTCAGAAAAGTCATCCCCAACCAACCACCCATTACATCAGCTGCAAGAGCACTAGCTGGGAGAAATCATAGTTGGGAAGGTCCTGTGGAGCTATACACCTTTCCATGAGAAATGTGCAAGTTGCAGGTGCACTTCTACATTTGGTCCTTTGGTCTGGTGGTGATTCTCTTCCAGTGTCCCTTCCTACATAAGTGAGAAAGGAGAGGGAAAGAGGCTCATTTTCAGTATTTACGGTATAGGAAACCTAAGATTCAGCAAGCATCTGGAAGCACCAGCGGAGAACAGGAGCCTGAATTGCTCCTGTCTCTGAACAGAGTAAAGCTAACAGTAGGTGTTCCCCTGTGAATGCAAGGTAATCTGAGATAGCAGAAATTCTTGTTTTCTGGATGGGCTTTGGAAGAGGAGTCAAGATTGGCAGGAAGTTTTTGGCAGGCCAGGTGCTGGCCTGCTGTGGGCCATAGTAGACTTGTAGGTTAGATAGTTCCATCATTTGTGGTAAGTAGACCAGATTGGGACTGAGTCCTCATAGTTTTCTGACCTGATCTGATTACTAGAAGATTCAGTTGTATGAATAATGGTGTACTGTTGAGGTGAATTCAGACTCTGACTGAGATCTCTCGTGGCACAGTGTAGTAGTTCTGCATGTGGAATGATGCTACAAGTGTCTGCTCAGCACCCCCTGGACTCCCAGCCGCTTTGTTACTGGTGGAGAGCAGGGGAATTAGAAGACCCTCCAACTGTGTCCCTGTAGCTAGATTCAAAATGATTCCATTATCCACAGAGATTCACTAGAATTCTCCAGAGATCTTTGTGGCTGATGTAATCATTCTTTGTCTGGCTGTGGGAACAGACCCAGAAGCTTCTCCAGTCCTCTTCCTTTCTGCCATCCATGAAACAGCCGTGGGGCGGGGGACTGCCATGGCTCAATAATAAATAAGAAGGATGTTGCTTTGGCCATTGCAGAGGGTGAAAGAGAATACCAACTTCCACAATGGCCAAAAAAGAGATGGAGGTGTAATTGGATGTATGCCTCCTTATGCCCCTCACAAGATGCCATCCTCTCTTTGTATTTTTATTGTCCTCAGCTCCCTTCTTCTAGCTTTGTTCAAAAACACCAACCTAGAAGACATGATGAATGCTCGGAAATTGGAGAGGGAGCACCTGCGGGATGAGTCACAGCGGAAGAAGGAACAAGATAGACTGCAGCGGGAGAAAGACAAGTTGACAAAGCAAGAACGCAAGGAGAAAGAGAAGAAGAGGACACAAAAAGGCGAGAGGAAGCGGTAGCCAGGGACAGCAATTGGACCCTTCTCCTCCCTCTTCCCCCTCATCTAATATGTGGCACAGCATGCAGACACACAGATTGCTCAGCAGAAGGAACTTTTTTTTAAAAAATCCTTCAGCAGTATGACTTAGACAAGGATTGCAGGGAGGATGAAGGGTGGGTGCTCTTCCCTTTTCCTTGAAGCACTGAAAGAAAACAGTGTTGTGCCCTTTTATTGTCCGAGCATTGGGCTGAGTGATTTGTGGCCAACATCTGTAACCAAAGAACTTTGTGGTAGCTACTTCTCCTCCCACCTTCCCCTGTCTTTGTCACTTTCTACTTTTATTATCCACTTAAGGGGAAGCTGTTATATGCCTCAGAGTATAGGCTCTAGCTAAAAGTTGCTTTTGGTTGGAGCAAAATCCACTTTCTCATCTGTGCAAGGTACAGGGAGGTAGCACCCTTTGGCAAACTTATGAAGATGAACGAAAAGTCCAGGTGCACCTCACTTCATCTTCTGCAGCTAAAATTGACCCAGGGTTAATGTTTTTTGTTAAGGCTGGGCTAATGAATCTCTGTACTTTCAGCAAGGCTGTGTTACTGCCATTTAAGTAAAGTTCTGTGAATTTAATTCAGTCTGAGGCATGTTTCACTTTTTGGTCTATGCAGTCCTTTTAAAGTGTTGTAGTGATGAAACCACTGGCTGAAATGGAATAGAGGAGAGCAGGTTGCTTACTTGTAACCATGGTTGTTGGGGTGGTCATTTGTGAATTCACACAGTTGGTCTCGGGACTTATGCAGTAGCTCTCTGTGGAACATTCCATAGCAGAGCAATCTTTGGTGAGAACTCTACCCAGATGCTCCCCCTGCACCTGCATCAGTGTGCCTCAACTTCTCTCCTCAGTTCTCTTTCACCTGCCCTGCTCATTGCATCTCTAGGAATGTTCTCAGTTGCTTGGTTTCGGGGCGCATTACTTCTTTTTTGCTTCCTCCTTCTCCTCTTCATTTTTCCTTCCTGCCTCTGATGGCTGTTATCAAAAGAAAGAAGAAGAGTATTTTTTGCTACTTTTTCCACCCTCCCCTTCTTCAGAGTGGCCTTGGTTGGATGGCCTCAAACCCCATTTTCAAGATATATTCTATTTGTGGCCATTACTGCCATCTAAATAAAGTTCTGTGAATTTAGTTCAATCTGAGGTATGTTTGAGTCCTTGGTCTATTGAAGTTCTTTATAGTGTGTGGAGATGTTGAAGCTATTTGCTCAAATAGAACAGAGGAACTGATGATTCCAGCTACTTAAGGACAAAAGCTGTTGCCAGTGAAAGTATATACTCACAGCCATAGTTCTGTGTGGAACAGCATTTCATATGGGTTTAATAGAAAAGAGGACTCCGTAGGGCAGACTAGAAATGGGAAACTTGATTGGAATGGGGTACTCAGAAGATAGTGAAGTTAAGGGAAATTATATCCTGGGCTGGGAAGCTAAAGGAAAATGCCAGAAAAGAAACAGGTGAGTGGGTCAGAGGAAAGGGCTTGCAGGAGGCATAGATTAGTTGAACAACTGGTCTGTTTTTTGTTTTCATGGAAGAGAAAAAATAATGGGTAAGTTCAACTCGGCTCAAACTGATAATAAATGATTTTTTTTACTTGCAAAATCCAAAAAATATTTTAAATTTTCTGTAGATCTTCACCAGTTCACTTTCCTGGGTAAATTCCAGATATGGCTGAGAAAGATTTCAGTCAGCAGTCCTGCAGAGCTGCTGCCAAATGTAGTAAGTGCCGAACTCCATATACCATTGGTACGATCCAGTGTAAGGCAATTTCTTAAGTTTCTAGTGTCCTTACCTTTTCAGCAGGTGGTAGGAAGAAAAAATTCTGGTCTTGCAGAGTTTAAAATCACATTTTTTGAACTCCTTAACTCCTAGAATCAGTGGCTAGCATAGGAGTCATGTTGGCTGCTGGATTGTGGAAATTATAGTCCAAAAGAACGTTTCCAAACTCTGTGTGCTTGTGTGAGCAAAGGGTCTCACAACAGTCCTGAATACTGTCCTCTTGGACTCATTTTCTGTAGTTCACTACACAGGAAAGATTCAATAGATACTCAAAACAAGGAGTCTGGGTTTCTGTTATTGACCACTCCATGATGTTCTGTCACTCGTTTTAAAATCCCCCCCCCCCGGGTGGAACTTAGCTTCTAAATGAATGGCCTGGTTGGCTTCTGCAGGTATAATAACAAAGCAGGTGTCACAGCCAGTACTACATTTGAGAACTATTTAGAGGTTATAAATGGACTACCTTGGTCTAGTATTGCCTTGGGTTCCCTTGTGCTTCCACTTCAGCATGGATGTCAATCCACCCTATTGCAGTTGTTCGTTTTGACAGCATTTCTCCTCCACATTCTCACTCTGCTGTGGAATTAGGAAAGGCAGGATTTGGGGAATATGTGTTTCTCACTTGGGATCAAGATTGGAATAGTGAGTATGGATTGGATCAAACCTTTTTCTCTCCATCCACATTTGCTACTGTATACTTCACAGTTAATTGGGAAGCTTCTCAGTGGGGATCATCCTCATAAAGCTGACTGACAGGGTTTGTTTGTTCTGCTGTGTTCCGGTGTACAGAGATTTATGTCTCTATCAACATGACGCCCGTTATCAGCTACTCAGCAGTTGCCTGTGCTTTCTGCTTGCAGTACATGATCCCAGCCATCTGCTTTTGTCTTCTGCTTCTCACCCAACGACTCTCATACAACCTTGGTGTCATCTTCCTTGCCACCAGGGATACTACCTTCTTTGATTCTGGAATTGATGTAATGTGCCACATGATGTTGCATCTCATTTCTATTAACTGTTTTGCAATATGATCTGTCATCTCTGTTAACTGTTCAGATGCAATTGCAGTGCTGTACGTTGTGCCTACATCTGTTGTTGCATTCACTACACCCCGTTTGTATAGATGACATTCAGTATCATCCCTATCTCCTGTGTTTGGGAGACTTAATGGCATCCATTGCTCTCAAAAGATGCATGCTACCATATACCTGTGTAACCACCATACAGGAAATGTTTCCAGACTGGCCTTGGAGAAACCTGTCACAAGTAAGTCTTCTTGTGAGGCCTCTTGGCTGTTAGGTCATCAACTCAAGAGAAATCACCGAACATAATGACTGTTGTGGCATGTGCTTTTACAGCTGTTGTGCATCAGTTCAGTGGCGGATCATGATATGAGTCTTGTTTCATTATCCAGATTATCTTTGCTTGCACCATTTTGCAGTCCTTTTTCCCCAGATACATCACCCTCTCTGAAGCACTCTTTGCTACACCTAGGCAATGCCATTTTCAGTGGTGCTGCTCTCCCATACAGCTAAGTGTACTCTCTCAGGTACTCAAAAGATCTTCATCATGCGGGCATAGCCTTAACATGGGAATTACAGACCTTAGTGATTTGATTCCCTGCCAAAGCCTGAACTTCATTGTAGGACAAAGCAGCTTAAAGCCTGGCTTCAGGCTCAAGTGTTTCAACATTTCTTTGGGCCAAACCTAGCAGTTTGCTAAAATCTTCAAGAGAACTTAAACCAGTGTTTCTATCACATAGCTATTTTCTTTTCCTTCTTACCTTTTCTCAGTACTTTTATTAGTATCTCAAGAGAAGCAAATTGCTTCACTGATCTTCTTTTCAGTTTTTGCAACTGCATTCTATAGCATGAGGGACTTGGGCTCCTAAAAATTCTTAGCCTTCCATCCACCACCCATAATTGGTTTTCTACTGGATATTTGTGGATAACACTGTACATCCTATTGTCAGTAAGACTGGAGTAATTATCCCATTTTGAATTGAGTTTACATTTGATTACAGGCAGTGAAGCTCTTTGCTTTCATTTTCCGTTCAAATGTAGTATCTTTGCCTTCTGATAATTGCTCTATATCTGTTTTAACTCTTCCCCTTATGTGCCTTAGGAAATACCATCTGCAAATATTCCACCATTGCTCTCTGATACCTGTTTGGCAAAATATATTTCCCATCTCTTGCTTTGTTCCTACTTAGAATTATGATGAAATTATCTGCTGGAACAGTGCTAAGAGTGATGTCCTAAGAGGTCCTATTTCTGTAAATACAGGGGTTAATTTTTAAAGTATTCTGTACACTTAATGTTGTTGCCAATACTTAGTCTTTGTGCGTCCCATTGCAATAATTTTGTGATGGGGCCAGTGCCACTTTCTAAACTTCAGATGTGCCCACAGGCCCCAAAGGTTCAAGGATTCTGTCAATATGGGAAGGACAACATGTGGTCCTCAATTATTTTGGACTGCTACTCCAGTGATCCCTCCCCTTTAGCTATGCTGGCTAAGGTTGATGGAAATCCAATAATATCTGAAAGATTGCAAGCTGCTCACTGTTGCTGTAGTTTCTGACGTAACTGTAAATGTAGCCCCATGGTGGCACAGATTCTTTAAAGAGTAAAGGAATCTCCTAACTTTGCAGGTTTTCTGCAGTTAGGACATGAAACGGAATGTTTGGACAACATATACATTTGTCTTGTTCAAAAAAATACCCATTTTTCTCTTGAAAACATTGCTTATTCTTTTAAAAGATATGGCATTCAAATAACATGAGATACTGGTATTTAATGCTTTAAAGGGATAGTTTACACTCTTCTGGACAAAGATTTTTCATTGGTAGTACATCTGCAGAAGGTATTCTGTTGTATAACTGGGAAGTCCTTTCCAATATGACTTCCAAATCTCTGCAGGATTAGAAACCTTCTTTTAAGAAATAGGCTCAAACTAAGGCTTTGCTTTGTTTGATATTCTGAAGGAACTTCATGACTATGCAGTTGTACTAGTACTCTCACTGTTACTTTAGAAAGACAAATATCACCAGAATGCAATGCTTACAATGCTCTAAATAAACACATTTCTTTTGAAGGAATGCACACATCTAGAATTTTTTTTTGCAACAAAAGCCAGTTTATTAAGAGAGAGAGAGTAAAATTAGTATAATGTTTGTTTCCATAACATGAAACATGTTAATGTTAAACTTCAACCCATCTTTGTGCAGTGGCTAGTATAGTATGGTGGTATGAGTCTGCTGCCATGTGCAGTGTATTTTGGCAGAACAGAAAGTCGTATCAGTGATCAAAATGGTCCCTACAGTTCCTGAATCTCAATCAGTCTCTTACATCATCTAAAGGCAATTTATGTGGTTTGATTACACATTTTAGCATACCAATATTCTAAAAGCTGGAAGAACATAGATATTTAAAATATCTGTGTACCTAGCCAAAGGCAGATCAGTAATTTTTATCCAGACATTATATAGTTTATCTTCATGCTAGATTGTTAAAACCCAAGATCTCCTAGCCACATAATAACATGCTGATTTAATAAATTACCCACAGCCAATAAAAATGAATAGATTTAAGAAAAAAACAAGCATCTAACAGTGAGTGCTAAAGTATGCAGAAGCAAACTAAGAAAACAAAATATATACCAAACAATCTCAAACCAAACTGGCTAAACTTCAAAGGAAGTGTGCTTGAGAACTACTTGATACCCTCCTTTAAAAGTAGGAAACTAAGGGTATTAAAATAATAATCATTATTTTAGTTGCAGTGCAACTGTTAAAGACTCAGATTATATAAATGTAATTTTGCTTAAATATTTTGAAACAGGCAATATTATTGATATTATTTAAAATAATAGGCACAAATGATTTCAAAGGTTTTTATATTTCCAAACATGCATGGTTGGATAATGGCTTTACAATAATATCACTAATTTAGGAAAATCTGGTCAACTTATTTATTTAAATTTAGATTAAGATTTCAAATCCATAAATAGGTATTTTTAAATATTTTCATTTTTTTTAACTTTCATATTGGGTACACCTAGCTGTTCTCTTCCTATCTCCAGGTACTCATTATCTAATGAGAACCTTCCCCCCATTGCAATCAAAACTTTCTTAATAGTCTGCACACAGTAGTGTGTGACAGCAATTCAAATTCATTATTTGAAAACATTTACTAATGCAATCTAAAAACATCACACAGGCAAAATTCTTGTTGCATATTTCTGCATTGCTGAATGGGTTGAAGTCCTAATATTCTGGTTTTTAACCTAACTTTAGCTTAACCTCATCAGTATATTGATTGTGATAGCTGTTAGCACAGGCTAAAAAGCCAATTATGATAACAGCTATTCGTAAGTTAGCTGCTGCACTGAGGACAAGCAGACTGTAGTTTCTGTATCTATACAATTTATATCTGGACCAAAAAGCTTTAAAAGTTCAGTTACAATATTTTCCACATTGTTCTGGCACACTCTTGTCTTATCCTTATTTCTCCTTAGTGTTTTTTGGTTTCTCCCTTCTGGATCATAGAATTGCTGTTACTCATATGTTCATAGGTCTTATCTTCAGGCTGGACAAGCTCCTGTAAAGCTTTCTCCATCTCAGCTGGTATTGGTGTACGAGTTGTTTTTGGCAAGGTCATCTGAAGAGCACACCACAGTATAGTGCGAGCTTTGCGTGTTGCTATACACATCTCTTTAATAGCTAGTGCCAGAGCAAAAACATCTGTGGGATGGGAGGAAAAGATATTTTATGAACTGTTAAGTGTTCAAAATCATTACCATGTGGGAGACAAAACTGCATCACTGTTTTCTGTTAATTCCAATGACATTTGTGCAAGAATCCCTACCAGATTGGTTGAAGGATTAGAGCTATAAAGTATCTAAATTCTGAATGTCACATTAAAAAAAGTTACTAGCAGGTGCCCCCAGCCCTGTGAGACTTACTCACCTTGTCACATAGGATAAACATCTGCTAGAGGGTATAAAAGTTCAAGACTTTCTGCTGTTAGGGCTTACATTAATGCTCTATTGAGGATCCCTTATTACGAGCAAGATCTGAATTGTAATAAAAGGTCCCCTCAACCTTCAAGAAGCTTTGGGGGGGAGGGTGTCTCATTTTTTTCTAATACAAATAAAAATTTTATTGCCATCAATCATTGTTTAAAAAAAAGGAAGGGGGATCAGAAAGGCAAAAGGCACAATTAAGGAATTATCAAACTATATAATATAATACCAGTGTTCATTTTAATTCCATACAAAATCCTCATGAAATTGTTATAAGTGAATACTGATGGCAGTCCAACAGTGAACTTTCCATCAATGTTCCAAGTTGTAAAGCCCCTGAAGTGTTAACAAAGCCTTATGGTTTATGATGATGAACTGATTTAGCAGTCAGGGATGGTACACACTAACCAAAATATTTTATTTGCTAACACAGCAAACCTTACTCATTTGGCCAGCAGTCTTCATAGTCTACTTCAAGAAGGTCAAAATTCTGCTGAATCAATGCTTCTTTAGAAAGGTGTTATTAAATACATGAAATTTCTATAGTACATGCACAAATTGCAAGCTAATATTAAACACAGTCCATTTCTTTAAGGCTGTAGCCCTAAACTGACTCCAAGAAAGGGAAACAGGCTGTTTTTACTATTAGAAGAACAAGTATTAAAAGAAAAGTCCACCTCTGTCATCTTGACACCGGGGGGCTCCTTGTCTTTGCCGATGTGAAGCATTGATGATTTCATCTTTTCTACGGGACTGCACAATGTGGATTGTTTCTAGGTGCTTATCGAGAGCAGTAGAGATATTGGCATGAAGGGGAGAACTCCGAAGACGTTCCATCTTACCCAGCAGTGTCACAACCTATGAATATTAAAAGATAGCTGTCCTCAAACTCTTTTAGTTACCACTGAAAAGGGACCTACTATAAATCTGCAACTGGAAAAAATTATTTAAAGGAACATATGAATTACAGGATGAATTACACAAAGATAGTTTGTATGGCTGCATTTACAGAAGTGAGGGGGAGGAACAACCAGTGCAACAATACTTTCCTCTACTGTAAGAAAAACTCTTGCTTTCTGGTTGTAATATTCCAGGTTCAGAGTTCTGATATCCAGGAGAAGCAGAGATGGATGCATGGAGTCTGGAAAACAGCCATACTAATCAAAACTTGGATCTGAAGGGGTTCATAAAAACCTGTCAAGAAATTGTATTTCAATATTTAATAACTTACTCTTGCTTGTTCTCGTAACTGATCTACAATTAAACGATCAACTCTGGATGGATTTGATGTCAGTCTTGGAATTGGTGTGTTGTTAGTACTGGACACTTTCTTCCCAGGGTAATTCTTGGCAAGAGTTGATTCAGTCTGAAACACAGTAATTACTTTCTCATAGTAAATTCTTCTGAACAAAAATTTGTTCACTCTGTTCTTGAATGAAAATACTGCTATCAGCTCCAAATACAGCCACTTCAGTCATGAATAAAAGCCTAATCTTTTAAAATTAAAAAAGTGTCTTGATTCTCTAGTACAACATTCAACAATTCAGTTCTACTTGACACAATTTTGGATGTTTCAAAGTGTTTCAGGCAGATTGGAAATAATCCAAACCCTCAAGAGAGATAAAACTGACTTGAGTGAAATATGTTATGGCTAAGATATAAAGCCAAAAATAATAAAAAAAGTATTAAGTTTCTTTAGTAACCCCCTAAATTAGTAGCAATGGTGCTCATTACTGTTGCCATTTTTTTCTTCAAAGAATACAAGCAAGCATTACACAGGGTACAATTCAAATCAGCTATAATCACAGCAGGGACTTTTCCTCCCTTATGCTGCACTATTAAATATTTCCAAAATGCTGCTAAGTTAGGAGTCCTGCATAGGTCAGAAATTTACATGCTGCCAGAGTAATTAATACCCGCCAGGCCAAAAGAAGAATCACTTAATTGCAGAGACAGGAATTTTTTATTTAAACTATATTAAGTCATCAATCAAGTTGGACATTATTTACTGAAAAGAGGTGATTTTTGTGTGTGTTTAACACTTAATGTAATTTCTGAAGTTATTAGGTTGTTCATTAGAGAAGAGGCAGCTCTAAGGAGTTAACTGTTTTCACATTGCACAACCCAGTCTTCATCCAAACACTCTTTGTCTTGGATTTTTGCAGTTACATCTTGCTTTTTGTTAGTTCTTCAGTGTGAAGAAATGAGGAGTGTTTAGGTCAAACCACTTATTTTAGATCATGATTAGAGTATGATAATTTAATCAGTCAGTCAGTTGTCTGTTGCCTGCATGCCCTGGGCCGCAGCCAGTGCAGATGCTCAGGAGGTGGCCCACAAAGACGTGTAGGATGGGTGATCACCTGTTGCCTGCATGCCCTTGGCCACCGCTGGGGAGGGCACTCTGGAGATGGCCCGCAGGCACATGCAGGGTGGGTGATGAACAGGTTGCCTACCTGTAACTGGTTCTTCAAGTGGTCATCTGTGCCCTCACACACTGGGAGTTTTCGTGCATGCGCGGTAATGTTCGGAAGATTCTAGAGCTAAGCAGCTTGGCGGGAACCCCTCCCCCATGCCCATACTGAGCATGCTCAGCCTGCCAAGCCAACGGTCTCTCCCCAGTTCTGGAGTCCGCCAATTAGGGATCTGAAAGAGGGGACGGCTGGGCGAGTGTGTGTGAGGGCACAGATAACCACTCGAAGAACCACAGTTCTAGGTAAGCAACCTGTTCTTCTTCTTCGTGGTCTCTGTGCCGCACACACTGGGAGATTTTGTAGCTTACCAGTTGGACGGTGGGTCAGGTCCTAGAGAATGGAAGACAACACTGCATGTCCAAACCGGGCATCTCTCCGGGACCGGCAGTCCAGTCTGTAGTGGCGCACAAAGGTCGAGGATTGAGACCAGGTCGCCACATGGCACAATTCCTGCAGATCCACTCCTCGAAGGACAGCTGCTGAGGAAGCCACAGCTCTGGTGGAATGAGCACGCAGCAAAACTGGCGGAGGCTGCCTGGCCAGTTCATATGCCAGCAGAATGGTCTGGGCCACCCATTTGGAAAACCTCTGGGTGGACACCTTGTGGCCTTTTCAACACCCACCATAGCAAACGAACAGGTGGGGTGTCTGACGGAAAGATGCAGTCTGGTGCATGTAGAAAGCCAAGGCCCAACGAACATTGAGAGAGTGGAGAGACTTCTCCAAGGGCCAAGTTGGGTCCAGATGAAAGGTTGGTAGGATAATGTCCTGACTGAGGTGAAAGTGGAATACCACCTTGGGTAAGAAGAAGATATCTGGTCGAAGAACCACCTTGTCTCTATGGAAGATGAGGAAGGGCTCATCCGACCTAAGTGCTGTCAGCTCACTCGCCCTCCTTGCTGAGGTGATGGCTACCACAAAGGCAGTCTTGATGGTCAGGAGCCTGTCATCAGCAGTCGCCATGGGTTCGAAGGGTGGTCTCATCAACTGGGATAGTACCAAGGACAGCAACCAAGGCGGTAGCGGAGGCAACACCGGTGGATAAAGGTGCTGCAGGCCCTTCATAAACTGCTTGAGGGTAGCGTCCCTGAAGAGCTGCCGAGGGGGATCCTCGTGGCTGATAAGCCATGGTAGCGGCGAAATAGACCTTCAGGGATGGGAAGGCAAGCCCTTGTTGCCAAAGGTGGAGGAGAAAATGGAGCACGGTAGGCAGATTGACAGGCGATACCAGCTCATGACGCGCTTCTGCGAAGGCTACGAATTTCTGCCACTTGTAGTGGTAGTTGCGACGTGTCAACTCCTTCCTGGCTGCGATGAGAGCATCCTGGATGGTCGGATCCTCTAAGACGTTATCTTCCATGTGTGGAGGGCCAGGAGCGGCAAGTCCAAGTGGAGAACGAGACCGTCGGAGTGCGACAGGAGATCTGATGCTGTCGGAAACTTGAGGGGTCGACCGCGAGCAGCCTTGAACAGGGGGCCGAACCAGTGCTGCCTCGGCCAATATGGGGCTACGAGGACGACGTTCGCCCGTTCCGTGAGGATCTTGGCGACCACTCAACCCAGGAGAGGAAACGGTGGGAATGCGTAGAGGAGCCCGTCAGTCCATTCGAACTGGAAGGCATTGCTGAGAGAGCCCCGGCCCAGGCCGGCTCTCGAGCAGTACTGGGGACACTTTCTGTTCAGGCTGCTGGTGAAGAGAAAGATCATCGGTTCGCCCCATCAGTCTAGTATCAGCTGGAAAGCCACATCGGAGAGGGACCACTCGTGATAGCACAAGGTGTCCCTGCTCAGGGTGTCTGCCATGGTATTCTCCTGGCCGATCAGGTGCACCACGACTGGGTGGACTTCGAGCGGCATGCACCAGTTCCAGAGCTGTAGGGCTATGTTGAGGAGGGTGGTCGACCGGGTCGCTCCCTGCCTGTTGACGTAGCAGACCGCTGTCATGTTGTCTGACAGGATCTGCACCGTGCAGCTGACAATCAAGTTGTGGAACACCCTCAGAGCCTTCCAGATGGCGAGGAGCTCAAGGGCGTTGATGTGCAAGTGGGTCTCGTCGTTGATCCAGCGTCCTTGCACTCTGAGGTCACCGCAGTGCGCTCCCCATCCGAAGAGGGAGGCGTCCGTCGTCACCATGAGCCAAGGAGTCAGTTCCTGGAACGGCATCCCTGACATCAGATGACGGTAGGATAGCCACCAGAGCACGGAGCGATGCACCTGTCGAGGCATTCGGAGGAGGCGCTTCTGATCGTCCAGGAGCGGGTCGAAGGCCCTGACAAACCAGTGCTGGAAGGGGCGGGCACGGAGGCGAGAGAGATAAGTGACCGCCGTGGTCGAAGCCATGTACGCGAGAGTTGCTGGATTCTTCTCGACATCACCGAGGCATCAAGAGCAGCGGATGCGGCCCAATGGAGAGTGCGTGCCCACTCCAATGGAAGGTATGCCCTGGCGGATACCGAATCCAAGGTCACTCCGATGAAGTCGAGAACCCTCGCCGGCTTGAGGTGCAACTTCTTCGGGTTGACCCGGAGGCCAAGGCAGGACAGAAGAGTGAGAGTGTGATGAATGTCCCTGTATAGTTTTTGCCAGCAGGATGCCACTAACAGCCAGTTGTCCAAATAAGGGTAGATCAGAACGCCCTTCGTCCACAGGTACAATACCAGAGGGGCCATGCACTTGGTGAAGACCCTGGGCGCGGTGGAGAGGCCGAACGGTAGCACCCTGTATTGATAACCGGTGCCATCGACCGCGAACCGTAGGTACCGTCTGTGCTGCAGGCGAATGGCAATGTGGAAATAGGCATCTCGTAGATCGATAGAGGCGAACCAGTCCCATCATCGAAGGAAGGGCAGGATTGATGACAGCATGATCATCTTGAACCTCTTGGGGCGGATGTAAGAGTTTACCCCTCTGAGGTCCAGGATTGGCCGCAGGGTACCGCCCGATTTCGGTACCGTGAAGTACTGGCAGAAGAAGCTGGTGGTACTGGCCAAGGACGGCAGTTCTTCAATGGCCCCTTTGTGCAGTAAGGACTGGATCTCCTCTAGCAGAGCTGAGCTGGCTGGAGTGGAATAGTAGATGCCTTGCGGTGGAATATCTTGAAACTCGATGGTGTAACCAAGACGGACAATGGAAAGAACCCAAGAGTCTGTTGTGATGTGGTGCCATTCGGCGAGATGTTGGCCCAAGCTCGGATGATCTATGAACATGGCAGGCAGACTGAAGAGAGGCTGTGGTGGCGACCCACGAAGGCGGTCAAAATCGGGACTTCGTCCCGCATGTAGACTTCTTCAAAGAAGACCTGTGTCCCTGAAGAGGTCTCCGTACCGATGACAAAGTCAACGGCCACGACGGCACCAAGTGTGGCAAGCGGGGCCGGTACGTGGACGACGAGAATCGGTGCCATGACAAGCGGGAGCCAAAGCTACAACGAGGTTGAGTCGGCTGATGGATCCCCATCTTCTTCACTGTTCAGCGGGCCTTGACCAGGTTATCCATAGCCTTGTTGGTAGTGGCATGGAACAGCTCCTGGCCATCAAAGGGAAGTTCCTCAATTCGCTTGCAGCTGTCTTCCTGTAAGCCTGCTAATCTGAGCCACGCAAAGCGCCGGAGAGCCATGGAGCCTACCATTACTCGAGCTGCCACCTCTGCCGAGTGCCTAGACGACAAGATCTGTTGGTTGGTGAGTGCCGCTGATTCATTAAAGGATTGCATAGCACTCGCCCGGTGATCTTCAGGGAGGTGTGCCAAGAGAGGACAGAACCTGTTGAGGAGATTCCTCTGGTAGGCGGCGAGGCAGGCCGAGGACGGCAGTTCTTCGATGGCCCCTTTGTGCAGTAGGAACTGGATCTCCTCTAGCAGAGCCGAGCTGGCCGAAGTGGAATAGTAGACGCCTCATGGTGAAATATCTTGAAACTCGATGGCATAACCAAGACGGACGATGGAGAGAACCCAAGAGTCCATCGTGATGTGGTGCCATTCGGTGAGATGTCGGGCCAGGCTCGGTTGATCTTTGAAGGCGGCA